>JAHHUM010000122.1:0-253554 GCA_036173005.1 Crenichthys baileyi | reverse complement strand
CAAGTTTTACTGCAGAAAATTTTAAATTTTTTTTTCAAATTAGGTAAAAAGATAAAAAAACTGGTTTCTTTCTTTTAATAATTAAAAATTATAAACTTTTTTTAAACTTTTGATCTACAAAGATTTACACATCCCATTCCTACAAAAAATCCAACTACTTCTTTAATTAAAATGTTGCATACTTAGTTTGTTGTTGAGCTGGTAAAAGATCAGATGAAACAAACTGGAAATTAGTTTGTTTTATTAAATGCAATTGTCATTAAAAAATATTCTGTAATTCCAAAATCTTGTCACTATGAGGAAAAAGGTTGCTTTAGGGAACCCTAACTGGCTTGTATGTTACCTTTAAAATGCTGCATTTTTGAATCAGCTCACCATCTTGGATGGTTTTGAAAGTTGTTCAGCATTTTTACCTTTAGGTTCCTACTCGTGTTGTCCCCTTGTCTGACGAGGTCAAAGCAGATTGGCGTCCTTAAGTTAAAACCTTTCTCCTGTTTTTCAGTTGGTATGAAGGTCATTAGAAAAAATGGCCTTAACACAGATAGGTGAGACAGAGACCTTTCCCCTGCAGTATACTCAGTGAACCTTAACAACCTGAGTGAACCCTTTTAACCCTCTCTGATTGGCTGGACAGCAGCCAGCAACATCCAATTGGCGATGGAACGTGATCCTTCCCTTGCTTGATCCCAACCCTTCCCACTCTGATGTGCAAATCTTCATCGGATAGTGGGTAAAGACCACTGTTTACCAAAAATAGTCACTGTTTTCACAGGAATTTGAGAACTTTTATTTGTTTTTGAACCCGCGATGAGATCATTTGAGCGAGTAGATATTTTGTCTTCTTTTCTGTCACCTCAGGTGGGTGGACTTTACATGTTGCAGCTAGCTCGGATTGGCTCAGGGATTTATATGTTTAAAAATATCCGAATTGTTGAAGGGAGCTGTTTCAGGTCAACACTGTTTCCTAATAAAGGTTGTTTGTTTTCGCTTGTGTGTGACCTCTGAGTCAGTGAATTGAAATACAGGCTAATCCATGTACACATAGTGAGTATTAATGGGCTCAAAGCTAAAATTGGAATAATGGTCTGTCTGTCTAAGCAAACATTTAGTGGGTCGTAAATGTATGCTCCAAATCCAAATACCTTATTCAACATACGACAGTAATTTCTCAGGGAATACATTAACTTTTGTTCACACTTCAAATTTATTGTACTCCTTTTACACCAATTAGTACACCAATTAGAGTCTGTGTATCATTATATAACTTGTAACTTGTAAGTAACTATTAGGCAATCAGCCTAAAAATATATATTTTAAAGTTTACCATGAACATATTAGGAAGCAACTATTTTTTTCATTTTTTTTTAAACTTGAATTACATTATCAACATCAATGCTCATCATACATAAGGAATATGCAACGTGTTTACTATTTGCAACTGAATCTCTCCTTTGTTTAAAAAAAAACCCAAAATTTGTTTTTTTGTCATTTGTAAATTCAAAGTGATTTGTTTAAATTTTAATTTGGTATAAAAAGTTGTTGTTAAATAAATTGTGGTACCTGTGTCCCTTAGAAACACACAAACAAATCTTAAATATCTGCTGTAGATGCATCAATATCAATTGGCCACTTCGTTGTTATGAACAGAACTATTAATACCGTCCTCACCAACCATAACAAATACAAATATATTAAAAAGAACTGCTTAAAGCCCAGTTGTTGTTTTATTTGTTTGTTTTTTATAACTAAACGCTAAAAGTTTGTTTTTTATCCACAGCAACATTGATTCTAATCAGATTTCTACAAAATATCTTCACCTTGTGGAAAACCATAAGATGAACCATAAGATGAAACCTTTAGGGCATTTCAACAACTAGTAATAAAACGATAAATAAAATGCTGCTCCAATGACTGTGTGTGGGACAAACAATGCCTACGAGGCCGATGGCTTTATTTAGTTTAAAAGGCAAAAGTTCATTAAAGTAATGCTACAATTACATAAACAAAGACATAAAAATGTCAAGCAACCTAAAGAGTTAAAGTTGTGAGTTGAAACCTGCTGTTAAAAAGTCTGTAGCTCAATGGTGTCTTCAATAGTTTTATGGATGGTTTGTGTTTTCCCTGTGAAGGCTGAATGTTCTTTTGTAATTTTAAATGTTCTAAATAAAGCAACAGTAATAACAATGACAAAACATTTGGCAAATACATTTCTGTAGAAGTTAAATTGGTAGTATAAGCCTGAAAGTTAACCTTGTTAAAATCTCATGGTTGCTTTTAATAATAGTATTTGTAAAATCTTTTTTCTTTAAGCAACATATCCATACTGACTCCAAAGTGAAAGGAGATTTTGCATATTTTGATTGCAGTCTCTCTTTGACCTGTTTGTTTATCCTGTCGGCTTTGGATGAAAGCAACCTGGCTTGATTGGTTAACCCTCTCCCTCCTCACTTACACCACCAGGCTTCAGCATTGTGTAACTGTGTTACACAAGCGAGGGATGTGATGCAGACATAAGTCTGTAAGCCAGTTCCACATGAAAGAAAGATGTTATACAATACCCATTTGCAGAGCCATGAAGTGCCAGTGGTTTTGCTTTTCTTGCAAATTAGCTGCTTTAGATGCAAGATACTGAGTACCATCTGAGTGTTAATCATTTTTAATTTTCTTCCACAGTGCCTTGCTGAAGTATTCACACCCTTTTTTACATATGTCATGTTATAACCACAGACTTCAATAAATAGTAAAATGGTTTTATGTGACAGACCAAAACTAAGTAGCTGTTTAATTGTGTAGTTAAAGGAAAATGAGACATGGCTTTCAGTTTTTTTTTGTTTTTTTTTTTACAAAGAATATGTGTAGCAGGCATTGGTATTGAGTCCCCCCTAAATCACTGCTGTTCTCAATTGGGTTTAAGTCTTGACTTTGACTAGGCCATTCTAACACACATATATGCTTTGATCTAAACCTTTCAGTTTTACTTTGGACTGGAAGTTTAGGGTTCCTTCTTTGAAGGTGAAACTTCGTCCCTATACCTGGTTTATACTCGCCATTTCAGTCCGCACAGGCGGCATTTCGTGACACAAGTGCACACAAGCGTAGTGTTTATGGGAGGCGTGCCCTGTCATTATGGCCCAACTTGTGGATCCCCAAACATGTTACACTCTGTGAACAGCTTTACTGGCACCTGTCAAACAGGAAGAACAGTAAGGTGTCAGTTTTTACAAGCATATGTACGGTTGAGGGAATAAATGTTGCTGAATATTTGATTGACCTGTAAAACAGCTGAAAAGGTACATGTATGAAGTTAAACTTTGTAGTTAGTGTTGTAATGGGAATGCACTTCCTCTATTCACTCTTGATGGGCTATCAGTTTTTGAATGCAGGTAAATTTTATCCACAGAGCTGTCTACTGTTTAAAATAAGAATTGCAGCGCCTCAAGCAAGATAGAAAAACAGAGAGCATTTGTCGAGACTGAATTTTTTTGAGGCAGCTGCTACTCGGCGGTATAACCATGGCTTCAGTCTAAAGTCTTTTGCAGCTTCTAACATGTTTTCTTCATGTAGCCGCATTCATTTTCACATGACCTCTGACTGGACTCCTTCTGGACTCCTTTACTGAAGAAGAGCCTCTCTACATCATGATGCTGCCATGGCACACTAACTGTTCAGATGGTGTGTTCAGGGTGAAGCACAGTGTTAGTTTGCTATCAAATATTGTGGTTTTTTATTTAGGCCAAAAAGTTTGACCTTTCACATTTCACATTTGCTTTGTCCCTTACATGGCTCCCTGCAAGCTGCAAACAGGACTTTCTTTTTGCCACTGTTCCATAAAAACCATAATTGTTGAGTGTACAACTAATAGTTGTCCTCTCTAAGACAGTAGGTTTCTTCAACAGAAGTAAAGAGACTTTAGTCTGTCATTATTTCAAAGTTTGGGTAATATGTGGCTTTAAATAAAAGTTTGACTTCCTGTTTACTCCTCGTTTGAATCTAAAATGAAGTCGTAACTCTTGTAATCAGGTTTTTTTTAAACACAATTCAGCTCTTCTGGCATAAAATCTCAGAATACAGGAAAATATAATCACCATGTTCTCAGTGTGTGCTTTTTTTCTCTCTGTTAAGAATTTGAAGGTTCAAGTACCCAAACCGCTACATTTTCAAAGAACTGTTTGAGGATTAAAATCTAAATTAGGTTTCAGTTTGGGAGGCTTCGTAGAGGCTCTGTTTCAGCAGATGTGTGTCTTTTAAGTTGATTATTATAAGAAATGGTCATTTTTTTTATGCAGCTTTTTTTGTGTTTTGTGAGAAATTTTGTTGACAATATCTTACATCTTGGAATATGTCTTTTATAACTTTTGTCTGTTCCAAGTGAACTCACCAGGGGCATTATTAGCCTGATCTTATGTAAGGCAGCTTATGTAAGTGGCTGTTCTTTCACTGACTTCTTCTTTTATCATTTGTTTTTGACAGATTTCTTTTTCTCTGAGAATGGCTAAGATTTTTTTTCTACATGCATATATTACCCTGCATAACAGTTTTTTAATCTGTTGGAAGCCAATGTTTTAAATTAATTCAAAACAAGCTGTCATGTAAAAGGTCGACCATACCCACAAAACACTTGATCTAAGATTTGATATAAATCACAAGAAGTGTTAAGTACAACCTGTCGAGCAGCACTAAGTGAAGTGCATTTTGCAAATGTTAAAAATGTCCACAGCAAAATTTAGTTTGTGTACTTTTTACTTGTTCCTGTTTTTGAAATGAATAATTTCTATAATTAAAGAGCCTCATTCTCTACAGTTTTATAAACCAACACCTCTTTCAATGTCTGCTTCCACCTAAAAAAGTACTAACCTGTTATCCATCCACCATCCCAATACATCCATTTAACCATCTTTAAAAGTATAAAGTTCAGGCAGGTTTAACATAGCAAAATTGTTTTTTCTGTCTTTTGTTGACTTTTAGTCTTCTGTGCTCTTAAAGCTGTAACATACTGATAACATTTTGTTGAGCTCATGAAGGTGAAATACTCTGGATACTGGTACTGAATAGGAACACTTTGTTTTTAACATAGTGGATTATTTGTTTGGATTGGACCCCTGATTTTAACCTCTTGCAGGGAAACTTAACATGAGTTCACAGTGTTTTTGGTAAATGGCAGAGGTAGCGCAAAGTATAATTTGTTGTTTGCAAAATCTTCACCCATGAGTGGACGAACAAATGACATGAAGCCAAATTTTGTGACCCAAAACAATCACTGTACTTGTAGGCAACCGGGGCATTGCTGATCTGCCTACAATTTTTTGTCTTTGTGCAAAAGTCCATAATGTATAAATCTTTAAACACACAAGAAAACAATCGGTGTCAAAAGTTATTCTCTGGTATTTCAACTCTGGATAATCACTTTTAGGTACTTGATCAACATGACTTTAAGAAGTGAATAAGATAAAAGTAGCTCAAGTTTTTCTGGTGGATGGTCCAAACTAAATGTCATAAGTAACTTCTCTGCACCATCAACAGAGAGACTTTTAATTGCTTCTGTCCACTCCTGTTATGTTTTACAGAACCACTATAGGCTGTGCTGACTGATGAAAAAACTGAGTATGGGTGGATGAACACATCAAATGTTCTTCTAAACCCTTATTAACTATGTAAATAATGCTAGGACTGAATTGATATCATATTAGGACTGTCACAAAGATGATTATTATTTTTTCACCTTAAAAACAGGAAAACATCTGACAAACAGCCATCTCTATTTCTTGTAGACTTCTTTTGACTGGCGATCCCTCCTGCATCTTATAACAACTGCTGTACGCTCAGTGCCATATGGATTAATCTTTGCGCCAACCTTTACAGCTAAAAATCACATGAGGGTTTGAGAAATATTTACAAAATATGTAGATGTTTTTATTTTTGTTATTTTTTGTGATGTCTCACAATAGCGAAGACTTTAGGGTCCATTGCTTTTATTTATCAGAAGAAATTTAGGTTATTCTACACCCACCCCCAGTAGTATTAGGAGGATGTATCTGGGACATTAGGGAGGCATGGTGCGACCCTCCCCCTGCCTCTTCATAATCCATCCTTCCATCATGTCCTTTTTCTCTGTCATTTTCACCACCCTCCAAGTTTAATTTTATTTAACTTCTTTTACTTTTACTTTTGTCAGTGTTTTGTTTAAAGTTTTTGTTTTTTTTTAAAGGCAGTTTTTTCCTCTGTTTTTCCTCTGAGCAAGTTTCCAATCTCAAGATTTCAAATGAAACTCCTAGTTTCAAAACTGCTAAAATGTTGCTTTATATTATTCACGTGACCAGGGGTGGACCGGGACTAAAAATCATCCCTGGACTATTTCCTGGAGAGGTCCACTTCCCAGATGTATACTAACAGCCACTAAATATGTTCTCCTGATATCTTCATAGATCACAACATACATTTTAAGTCCATAAGAACAAGAATCTGCACACACCTTTTTGAAGAGAAACGCTAAAACAAAACAATTTACTAACTAATTAATGGCACTGATATGATGTGATTAATTCCTAATAATTGATTTCTTTATAATGGTGCATCTGCACAACTTCCAGCCAATTATATATTTCAAGCTGTTTTTCTCCAAGCTTCCTAAATTTGCCCCCCTTCTTCTCCTCACATGTTTTTCATTATTTATTCAGCATTACTTTGTTTTGTGTAGCTGTAAAAATTAAAATGCTGCAGCAACAAAATGCAATGTGCAGATTTTTTTTATTATATTTGCAGGTGTTTAGTTATTTTTGGCTCAACAGGTGAGACCAAAATACCCTAAATTGGAAAGCACTTACTGACGAGATATTTCTGACATTGTCATGCATATCCAGCTAGAAGCTCATAGAAAGAGGTCCTACAGATTTCTTCGACTACCCGGACTCTTACCTATAAATATCTGTACCTCAGTTGAAATTTCCTCTGTCTGTCCCTCATCATGACCAGCGTAAGAAAGCTCATCATGGATGATACTCAGGGAGTATCAAGGATACTCACTAGCTCAGAGCAACTTTCATATTATTAACTGATATTTTGAGGACTTAATTTTCTTTTTAACTTTCCCTCCAACTCCCCTCTTATTTCATTGCTAACCATTACTCTGATTACAAGCAGTTTACGTTTTCCTTTATAGTTTTTGAGTAAATTTATTGTTTCAGCCTCAAAATAATGGTTGACAGGAGCTGAGCTGCTTTATTTCCATGTTAAAACTCCCATAACCGTATCCAGCTAAGGGAAAAAGACACATGTATCAGCTGTCAGCTTAGGATGTCACGAATGTTGTAACAACTTGGATATAAGCCTATTCTAACTCAAAAGTCAGATATTACTCATAACTTCAATGGATATATGAATGTTAGAGGCTCTCAGTAAGGTTTTAATAGTTTTGCAATTTTCATTAGTTTTTATTTTATTTAAGTTTTGACTTCACATTTTCAATTCTACTTTAGTCATAATCAGAATCGAATCGTTTTTTCCCAAAGTTTGTACTACAAAAAGGGAATTTTAAATCCGAAATTTTGCTCTCTGGTTTTTTTTTGACTACGAATATACATATTTACAATTTTAAATAACAATTATAAAAAAAAGGGGTGCTTTTTCAAAAGTATGCTTTTTTTGGTTTTTCTTTTAAAGTTAAACAGAGAACAGCCGGGGGAGAAACGTCTCTTGGCGTTAGTTTTTGTGAGCAGTGCTCTGTAGCGGAAACCCTAAGGAAAACCCAAACAGTTTATGTGCAGGGTGTGTGGGGTTGCAGAGATTTTACAGGTTTTTTTTTTCCCTGCCCTAAACCTTTTTAAAATCCGGATGGGGGGAAAGGTCACCCTGATTATTCTCTCTGCAGACCTGTTTATTCGTTGCGTCTGGACCTGTCCTGTTTTGGGGGATGAACCAAACCACACTGAGATGGATAAGACAGGATAGACTTATGAGGGCAGTGAAGAAAAGACCGCACCCTGTGGAAGTTAAAACTTCCGAGTTCCTCGGAATCAGTCTCTGCGGGGCCCTTCTTTCGAACAGTGTTTTGGGGAAAGACCATCTCAGGTCTTAGAATGGTGGTTCCTGGGAAACCCAAATTGGCCCAAAGCTGAAAAAACTGTTGTTGGGAGGGTGGGGGTGTATGGGGGTGGTGTTCCCCGAAAGCCATCACCATTCAAGCTTGATTGGGTTTTCATTCCAGGATTTTTGACCACCCCAGGGGCCACCGATCCACCTCTGTCTGTTGCGGACTCTCACCGTCCTGGATCGTCCAAACAGTGGGTCGTCTGCAAACTTTTGGAGTTTTTACGGGCACCCCATGAGATGCATTTATTTGTGTGAGGGGAAGGGAGGGGGAGGAAAAACGTCCCCGGGGGCACCATACTTTTTTTGGTTTTGGGGAAGATCTCCCCCAGTCTCCCTGCTGCTGTCGGTTTTCCCCTCAGGAACTGTTGTCCACTGACAGGTGGGGCTGGGAGTTTAGCTGGGTAGCTTCTGGTGGGGAAAGTCTGGTATGATGGGGTTGAAGGCCGAGCGAATTACAAAAAAGGTGTGATGTATTTTGGTGTTCAACACAGCCGCTCAAAGGTTTCATGACCACAGACTCGGGTACAGGTCTGTAGTCATTTTATCCTAGGTGGGGGGTTTCTTGGGCCCGGGATGATGGTGATGTTTTAGGCAGGGGGGGACCCCCACCGTCTAATATTTTTAGCATTTGTTTTTTAGTTTAGTTTAGTTTTTTATTTCTTTAAAATACTTGTTTTATTTTTTTTTTATTAGTTTCAGTTATAGTTTTAGTCTTTTTTCTGAAATCAAATCCGGGGAAATTTCCAGCTCGGAGATTAAAAGAATTAAATGTTATCAACATGTTTCATTTATTTTAAAATATTTATTCATAGTTAAACTATAAAAATCAAGTGTAATAGCAGGAAAGTCTATCCGCACTGTTGGCATTTCCTAAAAGTAATAAAACAAATAAATAGCAGTAGTAATGTCTGTCTTCTTTCCTCTCCTTTTTCTAACACATTTCTGCTCTTTCCCTGCTCTTACCTTTACTCTTCTTTCTATCAGTTTATTTTTCTTCTCTCTCTCTAACTCTTCCAATTTTCCTTGGTTCTTTCACTCTTTTTCTTCTAAAAGTCTTTCAATTTTCTATCAGACATTCACTATTCTAAAAGAGACATAATATAATCACAATCCTCTCCAAAAACATTACATATAACATACAGAAAAATTACAGTAGTTGGATATTTTTAGATACTAGGAAACTAGGATAATCATTTAAATAATAACTTTTCTTTAATTATTTAACTACTTTCCTCAGTTGATGAAATACCTATTGATACAATACATACATATTTAGCAAAAAAAAAACTATTCTTACTTGGAGCTACAGGCTCATGCAACAGAAGAAATGCACATTTCACCAGGTGATTCTCTCTCCCTCCTCATCATTCTCAGTTCATGCAGTTCTTGCCTCATTCACTTTCCCTGTAACTGACTCCTTTCAGTAACTTTCATATGTCCAAACCAAGTGGAAAACATCCCTCAGCCTGAGTTCATAAATCACTACAATAAATTAGCAAAACAACTCATAACTAACTCAGGAAAATTAAACTAAAGGTCACCAATCAATTCTAAAACATCTTACTTTGGACGAATTCTTGTTGACACTGCAGCTCCAATTTCCCAAATCAGGGAATTATTTCTCTCTCTCTCTCTCACACTCAGCTGCAGGTTCTCCCTGTGGTCTTCCTATTTGTTGTTCTGTTCATTCATAAAAAACTTGGTTTATTTGCTTTTGTATATTCACCTTTAGGAAAAACAAAACACATCCAAGCCATTTGTTTGGTTTTTTTTACCATTTTTTTGAATGTTGGCAACATTAGTAACGTTTCCTACCGTGTCAAAAGACCTTCATCACAGCCAGGATCATCCCAGTCTAAGGCAGCGTGCTTCTACTCTGACTGTAACGTTAACAGCACTGCGACCAGCTACCGTAACAGTTGTTGTTGCGCGCAACATGCTCACTCGCGATTCTACCCCCAGCTACCATAATAACAATCTAAACACAAAATGTATTTTTCTCATTCACAAAACGCTAAAATCGGGCACATTCCTAGGGACAGCTTTAGCAGGGGATGGGTCATCTAAATTGGGGACGTCTGGTCACCCTACACTACAAGACAGTTGCTTTTTTCTAAAACGCAGTCATGTACAAGGAAATCACAATTTGGACTCTGGTGCTTTATCCCAAGTTTTGCTGACATGACGCTAGGTGTGGACGGACCACTCAGATTAATTGACTGATGTCCCTGCCATATGCTGGCGAAATGCGGCACAGCAATGACAAAAATCAAACTGAAACTAGATTTCATCAGACACACAAACGAAAACGAAGCACATTATCTCTAAATTCTTTTAATTTTAGTTAGTTTTGTGAATACTCATTACAGTTTCAGTTAGTTTTCGTTTTTTGCAAAGTCTCATTTTTATTTTTATTTCAGTTAACTAGTTTTCGTTTTTTCGTTAGTTTTCGTTAACGATAATAACCTTGGCTCAGAGTGCCTCTTGGACTTCTTCCGAACAAACGAGGTGCCAGTCTGCCACTGCCTCTTAATTAAAATCATTTAGTAAAAGACAGAGAAAGGGCTGGGGTGACTCAGTGTTCCTCCAGCAGTATATAAAGTAGCACTCCCCCTTTCTCACTTCTTCAATAGATTTAGTTCAGGAACAAGCTCAGCATCCTCCTTTTCGAACCCCAGCCAAACAGACTTTTTACCCTACTTTGACCCACAGCCTGCCTGGCACATTTGTAATAATTTATCTTCCACCTTGGTCATGGATCCTTCTACTTCTTCTCTTTGTATTCAACCAAATCAGGAGATTCCGGTGCTCCTTTCAATTTCCCCGTTCTACCTGTCTGATTGTAGCAGTCAGGTGAAGAGGCTACTGGAAACATTGAATCAAAGCGCTTCTTCAACTTTAGCCTGACCCAGAGGAAGGTTTAATGTTGCAGAAGACATGTTGTTTTGTTTCGGTACCAAAGATAACCCACCCATCAGTTCTCAATGACTATAGACCTTTGTCCTGAACTCCCACTTTATGAAGATCACAGATACATTTTTGCTGGCCCACCTGAGTAAGCAGACAGACACATTTTAGGACCACCTGCAGTTTGCTTATAGCCATGGAGTTGAAGATGTCATCATACATGTGATTCAACAAACTCACTGTCATCTAGAGGATCACGTTCTTTGATTTCTCCAGTGCATTTAACATAATTTTGAATTGCTTTATCAGAAACTTCGGAAAACTCAGATGAAGGCCGCAACAATGGTCTGGATCAATGATTACCTGACATACATACCACAGTTTGTAAGATTGAAGGGTTGTGTGTCTAACCAGGTAGTCAGCAGCACAGGAGCACCACAGGGGACTGTGCTTTCACTATTCCTTTTCACTCTGTACACCTCAGACTTCACATACAAGACAGAGTCCTGCGATCTGCAGAATACTCAGATGACTATGAAGTTGTCAGGTGTATCAGAGACGGACAAAAAGCTGAGTACAGAGAGCTGGTGGACTGCTTTGTGGCATGGTGTAGAAAGAATAATCTTATCTAGAATGTCAGCATAACAGAGGAGATGGTTGCAGATTCAAGAAGATACAGGAATTGGAATAGGAACTATTTCCATCATCGATGAAGTGGGGGTGGTGGAGTAATATAAATACCTCGGTCAATTGACTCGACTGTTACAGGAGATCCTTCCTGGCTTAAGCACCCACAATGACTCTTTAAAGAAGCTTTGATAGTATGAGTTACAACAATATTCCCTATTTTTTACCTAAGTTTTACATATTACAGGAAGCTGGCAATAGTCAGCACTAATTTGAAAGAGGTGGGTAAATACCTGACTTAGTTGGTCAGCACAGTACTTTAAAGTGCGTCCAAAGAATGCTTCAAGTCCATGTGCTTTGTTGGTAATTCATATTTATTAACTCTGTGAATGTTAAAAAGCTACTCAGAATTACCTGAATGTTTGCTAATGCAGGCCATGCCTTGAAGTCCATGCCAGGCTGCTCTACTGTCTCGCCCATAAAGTGCCTTTCAATTTTGGTCTTGTATCGCAGTTTGGCCTCAGCAATTTCAGTTTTCGCCTCTCTGGAAACAGATATTTTCTCCAGATGGTTACCCGTGTAAAATATTTTTTCTTTTTGCTGATGACTGTTTTTAGTTCTCTATTTACCCAAGGTTTGTTATTTGGATAAATAACCACCGTCTTACTGGGAAAAACAAGATCAACACAAAAAGAGACATATAAGGAGACCGTGTCATCAATCCCCTCATAAGAATTATGAAAACAGTTCCAGTCAGTGAATTCAAAACATGCCTGAAGAGATAAAACACTGTCCTCTGTCCATCTTTTCACATCTCTTACAACACATTATAATGAGACGCTCCAAGAGATGGCATGGGCAGGGATTTATAAGCCCCCCCATAGAGCCATAGCACAAGTATAAAGTGGACAGTTGTGGCACAAGTTACATATTGTTCATAAGTTCTCAGGGTCTTATTTAGTGTACAATGATTAATATGTCCAAAAATGAACTTGGGGCAGATTGTGTCAAGCCTATGCGTGACGTCTGCGATCAGCTGAGCGGCTGTGGATGCATTAGCTCTCGGGTTAATATACACAATCAAGTAAAAGAGCTCCCCAGGCAAATAAAAGGGATCTGAGAGAGACTGACAGGAGTTTGGCACACGGTCGGCACGCAGTGAGGCGCCCGGGAAGGATATAGAGTGTTTGAAGTCATTATGTCATGGTCTGCCCGTTTTTAACTTTGAATTTTTTTGACACTATATTTTCTGTTCATATGTCTGTGATATTTGAAGTTGACCTTGCTTGTACCACAGTTAAACCTTGCACTGCTGTTTGGCACTGTTGTGTTTTTAACTCCACTGCTGAGCAGTTTTCAACCAGAAACCAGAAATGTAAATTGTTACACTTTTTATGCAACCTGGCTAAGGAGCTCAGTCTGTGGTTTTATTTCACCTAGCGGATGCCTTTGGACACTGTGGCTCAATTGAAAACCAGGCAGCCTAAAAGAAAATCTGGCTGAACGACTGAACCCAAGCTGTCAGAGTTAAATACTGAGCTAAACGCAAGTGCAGAGAAGACAAACTGCAAGTGTCCTTCTAGATTTTAAAGGACAGTTGATGTCATAATCAAAAAACTGTAAAGAATGCCAAAAGAAAGCATTTCTCTGACATTATTCTGATGAACTGTCACAATCCAGATGCTGCAATCTGACTGCACCAAGCCTTGCCCTGCAGCCTGTGAAGGCTTTCTGCAATTTCTTATTTACAAGGTCTCCTCAGCCAGAGCTTAAATCTCTGCTTTTTCTTGCAGCCCTTTAGTCTTTCTTCCCTAATCTGCTGTCTTTGACAGGTTTGAGCCTTTGTCCTCACTACAAGTTAATGTTAGTCATTTGAAGCCTGCAGGGTTTGCAAATGATTGTTTCCCTAATCGACTATTTAAAGAGGTTTTACCCACATTTTGACCTCTGGGATTTCAGAAATTGACAATGACAGTGGTTGTACAACCTATTAATGAAATACCAGCCCTTAATCCTACTGTTCTTGCGAACTACATGCCTATCTCCAAACTACCTTCTCTTTCCAAAGTCCTTGACAAATAGTACACAGCCAATTAATGACCTTTCTGGAAAAGCAAAATGTTTAAGAGATTTTCCAATATGATTTTAAATCTTTACACAGCACCAAATCAGCCTTTTCAAAGGTTTTTAATTATATATGATATATTTTGATACTCGTACTCGTCGTCTTCCGCTTATCCGGAATCGGGTCGCGGGGGCAGCAGACTCAGCAGAGACACCCAGAAATCCCTCTCACCAGAAACCCCCTCCAGCTCCTCCGGGGGGCGCCCAAGGCGTTCCCAGGCCAGCCGAGAGACATAGTCCCTCCAGCGTGTCCTGGGCCGTCCCCTGGGCCTCCTCCTGGTGGGACGTGCCTGGAACACCTCCCGAGGAAGGCGTCCAGGAGGCATCCGGTATAGATGCCCGAGCCACCTCAACTGGCTCCTCTCGATGTGGAGGAGCAGCGGCTCTACTCCGAGCCCCTCCCGAATGGCCGAGCTCCTCACCCTATCTCTAAGGGAGTGCCCGGCCACCCACTGGAGGAAGCTCATTTCAGCCGCTTGTATCCGGGATCTCGTTCTTTCGGTCATGACCCAAAGTTCATGGCCATAGGTGAGGGTAGGAACGTAGACCGACTGGTAAATCGAGAGCTTCGCTTTTCGGCTCAGCTCTCTCTTCACCACAACGGACCGGCACAGCGCCCCCATTACATTTCATATATTTTGATATATATTTCTAACTACGTACTGTTGTGTTCCAGTGCTTTTAGATTTGAAAGCTGCACTTGATACAGTGGGTCATGCCATTTTACTTATTTTGAGCAGTGGGTGGTCATCAAGGACAAAACACTGAGGTGGTTCAGGTCCTACATGGTGGAGCGAACTTTTTCACACCAGTCTCACTGACCAAATGTCCTTCTCTCTTCCTCTGTTGTGTGGTGACCCACAGGGCTCGGTTCTAGGCCATGTCTTTTTTTCCTTGTATTTGCTTCCACTTGGTGTAAAGAACAAGACATTGCATTGCACTCTTATGCAGAAGACTGTCAAATCTATATTCCTCTTAAGAAAAAAGGCACATCTGTGCAGCCACTATTTCAATGTCTTGATTACATTAAACCTGGATACCCCCTAGCTTTTAGAATTCAATGAGAATAAGGCCGGAGTGATGGTTTTTAGTAACCACACCGAGACTCCCAATGTGTTCCTAGATTCCTTGTCAAAGGGGTCCCTGATCTTAAATCATATTAAGGCACTGGTTAAATCAAGTTTGAGCTAGGTGGGTAAAATAAAACCAGTTCTCTCCAAGCAACACTTTGAGACAGTAATCCACACATTTCTTACCAATCGACTGGTCCTGTGCTGATTGTTTAAAGTATACTATAAATAAAGTGGATCTGAATTGGATTAATCATAACACAGAGCTATTCAGAGCAGCAACTGCACAGTATGCTAAATGGCTGTGTTATGTAATGGGTATTTTACTTTCTGTAATAACCAGAATAGTTTTGCTGTCTTTCCTTTGGCACATACAGTTACATAAAGCTTCATGGAAGAGTCGAGTGGTTTCTGTCCTCTAATAACAAGGTGTACTGTATGTCTGCCAAAGTTGTATGTGACTTACTATTGAAAATCAGAAATTTAAGGTCAAGCTACTATAAAAGAATATACAATTTGACATGTTTTTTTGTGCGTTCAGTGTGGCCTTTTCCTTATTTTATAAATCTTATTTTGTTACTTCTGTACTTTTATACAAGGAATTTTGTATTCAGCTGAAACATTCTACCACAACTGAAGTGCTATGCATACGTTTAATTGTGTTGTATTACTGTTTTATCATGAACATGTCCTATAAAAGGCGATGTGTTGAATATTGGGCATTCAGAGAAACTGAAACCAGGTCAAACACCACTGTTGACAATTGCAGTACCTATAAAATTGCCTTAAAACCTTATTTTAGGCAACAGCAAAAAAGCACCATAGTATTGTTATAAAACTACAGTACTGGTTAAACAGTGCATTATTTTATTATTGTTATTTTTATACAGGACAGTAACCTACCCATGTCTTGAATATTGAACGTTCGTTATGGTATATAATAGTGGTTTCAGGGGAAAAATGTTTTTTTGCTCTTGGCTTTGAGCCCAGTAACTAGTTGCTTGGATGGTTTTATGGGGCTTTTAAAACCTGCCGAACAAAGACATCAATTTGGTCAGAGTTGTGTAATCTGCTGTATAACATTATGCAAGATGGTCAAGAATGAAGTTGCCTATGATATTGTCTAGATCCCAGTGAATAATTTCAATAAAACAAAAACCTGAAGTTATAATACCTGATTTATTAACTGTATTAACTGTATTAATTGTATTAACACAAGGTCCAGGCAAAATGTAATTAAAAGACCTTGGAGAAAGTATTTGTTTAGAAATGGATTTTCCTTATACATATTTTTCCTTTTTTTCTCCAGCTTCAGTGCTTTCTATTTTGCAACTGCTCCGTCGGTCTGTTTAAGAAGTGTGGTTTATTTAGGTATGTTTTAGTTTTAACACCTTTTTACATGAAAAACTTTTTTACCAAGGCACACTTTAGAGAACACCTTGTTAAAAGCACCCATAATATGTGTTCCTTATTTAGTTGTAGCTCAGAAAAAATCCAGTGAGTGAGGTGAGTTTGATTCTCTTTTGCTGAGAGGTAAAGCTTTTAAAGCATCCTTAAACTTCAACTCTTTATGTCTCTTTCTGCCATATTTAGTTTTTTCTATCTGCTCTCCAGCAGTGCCTTCAGTCTGTGGGTGATCTTGACCTTTTTACTCCTACGTCAGAAACTATCTTTCAAATTTTTCTTCCAGTCTGTTTCTCTCTTTGTGTACTCCTGAAATGTGGTGGGAAGGTGGAGAATAAGTTAGAGAAGAACCGTTTTAATTCAGCAACAGATCCTTATGTTCTTTAATGTTGTTAAACTTTGTGTGTTAGACTTAGTGAATGCTGTTCCCATGTTTTAATTGCAAATTGTGCAAATTTCCTATCTCACATAAACCATCTTAATCATTAAATGCATCAGACATATACAGGGGTTGGACAATGAAACTGAAACACCTGTCATTTTAGTGTGGGAGGTTTCATGGCTAAATTGGACCAGCCTGGTAGCCAGTCTTCATTGATTGCACATTGCACCAGTAAGAGCAGAGTGTGAAGGTTCAATTAGCAGGGTAAGAGCACAGTTTTGCTCAAAATATTGAAATACACACAACATTATGGGTGACATACCAGAGTTCAAAAGAGGACAAATTGTTGGTGCACGTCTTGCTGGCGCATCTGTGACCAAGACAGCAAGTCTTTGTGATGTATCACGAGCCAAGGTATCCAGGGTAATGTCAGCATACCACCAAGAAGGACGAACCACATCCAACAGGATTAACTGTGGACGCAAGAAGAAGCTGTCTGAAAGGGATGTTCGGGTGCTAACCCGGATGGTATCCCAAAAACATAAAACCACGGCTGCCCAAATCACGGCACAATTAAATGTACACCTCATCTTTCCTGTGTCCACCAGAACTGTCCGTCGGGAGCTCCACAGGGTCAATATACACGGCCGGGCTGCTATAGCCAAACCTTTGGTCACTCATGCCAATGCCAAACGTCGGTTTCAATGGTGCAAGGAGCGCGAATCTTGGGCTGCTGACAATGTGAAACATTTACTGTTCTCTGATGAGTCCACCTTTACTGTTTTCCCCACATCTGGGAGAGTTACGGTATGGAGAAGCCCCAAAGAAGCGCACCACCCAGACTGTTGCATGCCCAGAGTGAAGCATGGGGGTGGATCAGTGATGGTTTGGGCTGCCATATCATGGCATTCCCTTAGCCCAATACTTGTGCTAGATGGGCACGTCACTGCCAAGGACTACCGAACCATTCTTGAGGACCATGTGCATCCAATGGTTCAAACATTGTATCCTGAAGGCGGTGCCGTGTATCAGCATGACAATGTACCAATACACACAGCAAAACTAGTGAAAGATTGGTTTGATGAACATGAAAGTGAAGTTGAACATCTCCCATGGCCTGCACAGTCACCACATCTAAATATTATTGAGCCACTTTGGAGTGTTTTGGAGGAGCGAGTCAGGCCACTATCCTGCAAGAAGAATGGCTTAAAATCCCTCTGACCACTGTGCAGGACTTGTATATTTCATTCCCAAGACGAATTGACTCTGTATTGGCCGCAAAAGGAGGCCCTACACCATACTAATAAATTATTGTGGTCTAAAACCAGGTGTTTCAGTTTCATTGTCCAACCCCTGTAGTTCATTAGTTTCAAAGTACTTTTTCAAAGTGAGGATAAACAGAGAAATATGGCAGCTGGGTTTTTAGCTACGAGTTGAACTGACAGGCTTCATGTCAAGGCTCAAACATGTATGGTTCACATTAGTTCATCTGGTCACAACTGCACTCCAAATTAAAATGCCTGTCCATATGTCTGTTGCCTGTTGCCACTATAACCTTTAAACTTTGATATAACTTCCTACAAAACTTAGTTCATTTTTATTGTACTGTAACTTTTTGCCCACTAAATCTGTTCCAGTGTGTTCAAATGTACTCTTTTACTGCATCAAAGTATGACATTACGCTGGATCTCTTTTATTATTTAGAAGCTTGTTAATCATTGAAGCCACTGAAAGGCAAAAAAAGGATGTGTTGAACTTCACACATAAAAAGGACTGTCCATCCATCCATCCATCCATTTTATTTGCATCAACTTAACTTCTTCAGCGTTGTGGATTGAAATAGTGCCTATCTCCATCAGTCATGGGTCATAGGTGCAGTAGACTCTGGACTAGGAATGGACAAACTACCAGTATCTTGATATACCAATGTTTTAAAGGTTAGCAATAGCAAAACCATGAATCACTAACTTTTCTTACAAGTTTTAAGCATCTCTGGTCTGAGGCCGATACAATACATATCTTGATTCACTGCCAATGATCCAATACATTGATGAAAAAACCCAATACAACATGAGACGGTTCACCTTTCATTTCTGATGCAGCTGAGTTCAGTTTATTTAGGCTAAACAAAGTGCAATTCAATGCAATTTGATGCGACAAGTTAAACCAAAGAAATTCTTATATGCAATTTAGTCAACTTATTTATTATTACCTAAAAAACAACACTACCTTTGACAAACAGATATTGACTGAAGTGAATTCTAGTGCACTAGAAAAAATCTGAATTACAATTGGGAAATAAAGCAGTGAAGCTTAGCACCACACTTTGTAACTGCTGGACAGCATTTTCTATAAAACAATTTACTTTTCCCATCAATCTTATTAAGGTAACACTGGTTTAAAACTACAGTTAGCAAGTTAAGAGTAGCATGTCTGTTAAACAGCTGACTGCAGCCTTACTCTTTAAGGGGGTAGTTCAACTAACTGAGCAGCTCATATCAACTTGTACCTGTGTTACTATACAAAAGCCACACTGGAGTAGGAAAAAAATAGTTATATTTTCCACAATAAGCGCTTAAAAACAGCTACTGAATTTGTTGAGGGTTTTTATTGTATTTTTTCTTACCCTGTGTATCAAATGACAAATAGCAATAAATAAATGTTACAGATAACATTATCATACCTGTAAAATCCCTAGCTTCAATAATTATACCTGTATATTAACATACATACGTAACTCTTATAATCAATGTGTTATATTTTAACAGCAGTAGGAATAATTTTGGCCTTTTGGTTTAAATATAAATAAAAACATTTATTAACTGTGATATTTTTACCAGAGATGGCAATTCAGATTTGAGACTCGAGTGACACTTAGTTAGCAAAAATAAAAGATTACAGACTCGACTTAAACTCCTGATCTAAGATTTGAGTCTTATTAACATTTATAGAGTATGAAAGGAAGCCGGTATGTGAGCTATAGACTGCAGCTGCTGGGCATGTTTTACTGTGAAAGGATGAGTTTGATTATTAGCCAGTGACATTTGTGGATTATGTGGTGTTAATGGCTCATAACAATCTGTTCATGTTAGCTGTAGCTTCATATTAATGACCACATGAATGTCTCTCTAAATGAATGCTATATTTAAGGATCATTTTAGAACCAAATAAACGTAACTTACCTACGATATTCTCTCCCCGTTAAGCAGAAAAGTGTCATTATAAGAACACGTCCGGTTGGAAACTTCAAAATAAAGACACTTCCGGTTTTATTCAATTAGAAGTTTAGCATCCTTTCAGTTACTTACTTACTACACTTTCCCTCGTTAATTTCGTTGTATTTATACCTGACATTTGAGCATCTTTAATATTTAGAATTGAGAACAAAGGTTTTAAAAGTGGATTTGGAAAATTATTTCCCAACATCATTAAAAAATTTGTCAGCTCAGTGTAAGGAGAAGAATAAACTCCAAACTCTATTTAGTGCAATATATTTTCTATTTCTATTAATTTTCTTTTAGCATTAATGCCTTGTTATAATTCTAATGGGGTAAATATTACATTTTATCAATTTTCAAAATAATATAAAGCAGCCTTTAGCAATTTTTTGGATGGTGAATTCAATCTTAAAAGATTGAAACATTGTTTATGAAAATGAATTTTAATTTAAAGATAATTATCAAATGTTCATGTGGCATTTTAGGCCTAAACAGTACAGGTTTGTATTCCTATCCTATAGCAATGCAGGATTAGATGTGACCTAGATGTCAAAGATTTGATGAGAAAAGTTTAATTTCAGTCATTAGAGACTTGACTTGGAAAAATGTATGTGAACATCTACAAGTCCCGAGTAAATTGCGAGGCATAAAAATGATGAGTTCTGATAAAGTTCTGCTTAAACTCCGTAAATGTCATCCCATGTATATTATAAGAGCTATATTTGTTATTTTAGCTTGTACAGCTGTGTACATTTAAAACTATTAAAACTATTGAATACAGCCTATGATGTGTCATTTCATACTTGTGTGTTTTAGGCGCGTGCAGTGTGGGCATGCTAAGACAGCAGTCGCCGTGGGGTTAGGATGTCTGACGACGAAGAACAGCTGAACCAGAGGATAAGTGAAAGACAGATCTGCTACTTCAGTGATGACAGCGAAGATTATGGAAGTGATGAAGAAGGATTGCATGGTGAGTCAACATGATGGATTAAATCTATCTCATCTGGTGTGTCTCCACAACTGGTAAGTGTACTTAAAACAAAAAAATAGGTTTAAATAAATTAACTTCATGATCACCACTGAAAAGGTTTACCCCAACTTTTTCTACAACAGTTGTAAATTTCCTTTAGGATTATATTAGGTTTTATTATAATAAATAGCATTTGATGACTTCTGTGAAAAAAAAATAGGTTTGGGTAAAATTTATGCACCTGATTTCAGAAACTTTCCAAGCAGATTCCAACAGATACAGCAGCTATCAGTGTTTTTTTTTTTCAGCAGACTGTGATGGTTTATCCTCATCAGCAATCAGCTAAACTGTCTTTCCAGCTTGTGTTACATAATCAAATGAGTCATCTCATATGTGTCTGTGCATGTGTGTGTCTTTGGAATTAAGTCTTAAGATTGGTAATATGAATATTGTCAGTCATCAGGTAACTTTTGACCGCATCAGAAAATAAAATTGGCTATTTTTAAGGATTTGTACTTTGTATGATTAACTGATGGGCCAGAAAGTACATTATTAACATCTTTAGTTTATAAAGTAAGCATACCCTTGATTCACACCCCTTTTACTTGAATTGTTTGTTTTATTTAATTTTCAGAAGAACACTCTGTGGAGGCCATCCGTTATAATGAGTCAATTATTAAAAACAGAGTGAGAAACATAAATACATTTCTTTTCCCACCAATGTTTGTATGTTTTGTCTGTGTTTTAGAGCTTTTATTAGTTGTTAAGATTATCTTTTGGTGTTAGGATCAAGGAGAGTTTTACAAAACCTGGTTTTATGAAAATAGTCAAGCCAGAAGCTTGCAGAATGTTCTTTTTTGTATTTCTTTGCCATAATGATAAATGATACAGTGGCATTAGTAAAGCACAATGTGAACAGTGTTTGGTTTACTACATGTTTACTCTGGGTTATTTGATGACCAGAGAAACAAGAAACATGAGGAGCACAAGTGAGTGTGTTGGCAGTCATTCTGTTTAAGATCAGACTCTGTTATTTCAGTTACTTTGGACTAATCTTAAGTCCTTTTTGGCTAAAAATCATGAAAACCTTTGAAAAGATTTGAACCTCTTAACGAGATCTGACAGCTCACTGGCAGCGATCACCTGCTCCACTCACTTTCTTTTTAGCTTATGCATACAGCTCTGGGCAAAAGTGACTTGATATACAGATAGATTATATTATATGCATTTAAAGATCATATGTGCTTGGCATGACTAATTGTAGGATGTACTGACAGTTTTAAAACTGATCAAAATAAACAACATACTGCAGAGAAAAACGCTTCACCTATACACGGTCCTGATATTCACTGACTGGTGAAATCCTAAATTGCTAAAATAACTTATTTTGCTTTTTTAGGGGATTATTAAAACCATTAACTGTGTTTTCCTGTGCCCCTTGAGCATGTGAAGCCAAAGTCAAATTCCTTGTTTGTGCACAGTCTTGACTAATAAAGCTGATTCTGATTCCAAGAGCTCCTCTCTTTAGAGTTTTCCATATAGCTGTAAATCATTTTAGATTTGATGACTACAGTGTATTTTTTTCCATCACTATACAGAAGTACAAGGGCCAGGACCTCATGCAGGTAACTCTGCGGCTTGATGGTCGGTGCACTCAGCCTGCTAAACTATGTAGCTTTTAGTGTGCGTTCTCAAAGTGTATCATGTACTTTCACACGTGTACTTAGTGCGGTACAAAAGTAATTAGATCGCTCAGGTTAGTGCCAGGCGGGATCTCTGTCACAGAAATAACCCAGAGAAAATCCCACACTGTCTTTAGGTTTTTATTGAACGAAGTTTAAAATGGATTAATCATATTTCAGAAGATGTTTGTGGTAACCATAGACCTGCATGCTTACTATGGAGCACAAGGAAACCTTGAACCCTGTGAAACGTAGTGTGAAAAGTATCTTTGGTCAGTTCAAAAGCACAGTAACAAAATTTAAAAAAAATTAAATAGCAGCCTGTGGATACCTTTGAGTCCATATTAGATAACTCTTTAAATTTACAGATTGCTTGTATGTTTTCGCCCAGGCTGAACAGACCTGTGAACATCTCAAGTACTCCTAACACACCCCCTGTTTCTCACTGTCCTCTCTGTCTCACATACAAACAGACCGGCACGCATGTTCACACACAGAGACCGTACATGTTGTCCTAATTACAGCAGTACTCTGCAAGATGTCAAGTTGCTGTGGTGGGGAGCTGCGAAGTTACACTGACCCTGAAACTGTGTTCATTTATGAGAAAGAGAGATGTGATTGTGATGATAAAATTAATCAAGTCTTAACCTTTCCAGCTTGTTCGGGCTTATAAAGCATTTTTAACACAACAGTTGCGCAACACTTTTTATAACTGATAAAAGAGCAGAAGTGTTCAATAGTAAAGCATATATTCTTTTTATTTTGGGGGTACATTAGAGGTTTAGGTTCTTATGATTGGATTGAAAGAAATGCTTGCAAATGAAGTGAAAAACTGTGTTTTGACAACTGATTGTTTCTTCTTACAAAGTATATCGTCATCATGGGAACTGTAATTAAAATTATAAAAACAAAGTTATTATGATGGGGCATTAATTGACGTACAGTACCATGCCAAAGTATGCATACCCCTTGAACCTCTTACAGCTCAGTCTCTAATTTATCACCTGAAAAAGAAAGAGTATAGAGCCGTTGCATGTTTCTGTTTCCTTTCACAATATCTGAATATAACCGTGCACGTCCCTGGTAGCCAGGAAGGCACTGTAATTTCAGCTTAAAGACTAAACTTCCAACAGAAAATGGGGTGGAGAGAGAGAGAGGGGAAGACATGCAGCAAAGGTCAACGGGCCAGGACTCGAACCCATGACAGCTACGTCAAGGACTGTAGCCTCCATATATGGGTTCTAATTATTTTTACTTGTGAAATATACAGGAGGGATTTTATTTTGAGCCATTAGAGGACTCACCTGTTTGTGAAAACAATCACAGATGGTAGCTAAACCGATTGAATTGTGGAAATGCATCGCTAGCTTGGATGGATCTGTCATCAGTGCCCACTGCAGCTGTAGAGATTGGCAAGTTAAACTGCAAGTTTTTTTAAAATGCTGAAGCATTTTATAACAAACCAAGTTTTAAGTACTGCCTTGACTCATTAATCTGTAAAGCTGTAGCTCTTTAGTTGTAGCTACTGGTATTAATAATTATGCCCCTAACCAACTCCACATGGTCTGATCAGGGAGCTCCTTCTCTGAGCAGCAAGATGGGGTGACAGAAGGCAGTTATGACCTCCAGATTGGAGTATGTCATGCTATATAATGGGAGTTACAAATATCGTGTAGGGCCTACATATAAGGTTAACACAAAAATTGAACAGAATTCTGAAAATAAATAAAGAAAATTATGCTTGTAATGTAACCTGACGGCACACACAGACGTGATCGGATGCCTCCCTCATATTTATGAGTCCCAGATATTTCTACCTAAAACAGTTCCCTGCCAATCTCATTTTACTTTGGTTTTTTATTAGCAAAAAAAAATGCTTCATTTTATAATTAACCTTAGCTGGCATTCATGTGCGAAACATCTTGTCAGCATTTGATTTTTTACATTCAGTTCTCGGATTTCCTCTGCTCTGCTTTAATACAGTAGTGTGGATCTTTAGTCAACCATAGGGAGGCTGAGGGGTGGAACTGGCTCTCATGATGTCTTGCTACAATGGGAGTATACTGCAACTAAAAACCTACCAAGACATGGCTACCCACCTAAGCTGACAGGGCAGAAGGGGGACAGCACAGAGCAACTGAGAGGCCTATGGTAACTCTGGAAGAGCTGCAGAGATTCACAACTCGGGTGTGAAAATCCTGTCGGCTATTAATTTACACTCTACAAACTCTTGTTCCAAGCCATGTAGGAGACACCGCAAACATGTGGAAGGAGGTGCTCTAGTCAGATGAAACCAGCTCTGCAAAGCTCTATTTGAGGCAGAAAACTAACACTGCACATCCCCCTAAACAAGCCATCTTCATTATGAAACATCATAGTGGCAGCAATATGCTGTGGGGAAGCTTTTCTTCAGCAAGAACAGAGATGCTGCTGAGTTGATGGAAAGATGGAAAGAGCTAAATACAAGACAATGCTTGAAGAAAACTAGTTATATGCTGCAAAAGACTTGAAACTGTGGGAGGTTCGCCTTCCAACAGGCAACATCAATACAAGTACACTCCTACAGCTCTCCCATGGTTGCCATAACAACTGTCACCAGGATGCCAACCCCCTTATAGCAGTCTTTTCATCCAGGTTAAATATCCAATATTGTATCTCTGGCCATCCCTTGTTTTCTTATTTTTTCACCTTTGTAACTTTTGTTCTTCCAACTCATCATGAATATACCTTCATGCTCTCATAATTGCCTGGCCACATTTTATTGTTATACTGAACTTATTGAGATTTTTAACTCTTCTAGTTTCTCTCAGCTCTAGCTGCATTTCATTTGCATACAAACATTGGTAACAAAAAAGGATTACATTTGTGAAGGTGTAGTCTATGAGCCTAAATGTTTACATGGTGAAATATAAAACTGTTAGAATAATATGATATATACTTACACAATGGTGCTAAAATATCTCTGTAGGGATTATTTCTGTATGATTTTACAGAAATGTTTCACATTTCATTGTTCTGCGCAATGTCTTGTGGCTGTGGCATTTCTCTGAGACACACTGAATGATCTGCTCTTTATATTTTTAGTTCAGCTTTAATTAAAACAGAAGAAAACATCAGTTTTCAAATCGAATGATTAGTTTTCTCCCAGAGAAGTTTGGGTTGTCATGGTTATCACTGGCACAGAAATCGAACAGCTGTACACTATAAAATACCCACTTGTACTGTGCCATTCACTTCATACAAACTTGGTCTAGAACAATAAACTTTCAAGGATGTCTGAAGGTCTTTTGTTGTTTGTTGACTGCAAGCTTTCTCAAAACCTATGTTCAGTCCATTTCTTGTTTGACTATTTGGCAAAACAGCACCTAAAATGATTTAATTAATCCCATTGCGAATTAGGTTTTTTTGGAAATTAGACGAACTTGCTGCTGTTTGCATTAAACAAATCCAAGTCAATTTAAAAAGCTCAACAGAACTAACATTACAACTGGTTCCTCCATTTTAAACAAACGGCTCCACTTTTAATTATGATATGCAACCCCTTCATGACAAGTAGTTTTAGGACTTAGTAAGGCAAGGCAAGTTTTTATTTGTACATTCAAGGTTCTTTATATGATGAAAACATAGGAAAGAAAGAAAACCAAAAAGTACATTCAGTGGCATAATAAAGGAAAGTAAAGACAAGTTGGACTACTGACATTGAGCAATCAAATGCAAAACTAAACAAAGGAGTTTTTAACCTTGATTTTAAAGAACTCAGGGTTTCAACAGTTGTTATTTTATTTTTTTAGTAGAGCACACTTCTGCTGCCATGACCTGCTGCAAGCATGATTTATAACCAGACACCAGCTTCTAGCAGTATTGCTGAGGAATCTTAGCCCACACCTTATGGGCAAAGCTCTATCCACTTTCTCAAATCCAACCAGAGATTTTCAATGAAAGTGAGGCAACTACGATAGCCAATCTAGTATCTTTCAGGACTTTTTTTATACTAAGCCCTGATTGGCTTTAAGGTATGTTGGGGATAATTGTCATGTTTGAAGATCCTGTGATGCCCAAGCTTTAGCTTCCTCAAAAACAGCATGACATTTGCTCCATGGATTTCCTGATAATTGATCTTTCCATCATGTACTCCACAAGCTGTTTTTTTCCAGTTTCAGAGGAAGCAAAGTAGCTCCAGATCATCACTAGATGTCCACCTTGCTTCACTGCAGGCCTGGTGTTCTTTTCATTGTATGTATCATTTATCCTACTCTGGACATACCGCAGATCCACAGGATCTGAGCAAAGTAGGATTCAGTGTTGCATTTGGACAAGATCCTTGTTACATTAGTTTTATTTAACTATTCAAACCATTCTTGTGGAACCTGTTTATTGCAAACAGCTGAGCAATTTAGTTGCCAATAAACCTAATTTGCAGTGGGGGATGAATAATTTTAGGTGCAGCTGTACATCTAGGTAGTGTTGTATAAAAAAATATAAGTAATTGAAAGGTCTTGGAAAAAGGAAGATGTGTAGGCACTTCCTATACTCACTAATTCTTCCCAATTGATCATCAGACCTGCCATTCTTTTGTGTTCTGTTGATCACTCCAACTAGGATATTGATTTGAAATTTGCGTCCTTTATCCAAGTATTGTTTTTTGCTTTTTTGCTGTTGGTGGTTTCATTGCTCTTGCAGGTTGTTTCTCATGTCAGTTCCAGTTTGTTTGAACAGCTGTTGCTCCAGTTAGTTTTTTTTATTTAAACAAACCTAGTTTCTCCCTCATCATGCTTGCATCCGCCCATTATCTTGTCTTAGGGGGCTACTCTTGCACCACCACCACTCTTCCCTACAAAGTCAGTGCTAGACAGTTTAAGAAAACAAAGAAACAAAGTTGTCAGGCACAAAGCTGTTGAACGGCAAAAAATATAAAAACATTGAACAACTTTGAGACTGACCAGATGATATCCTTCAGGATTCAGTTTTTGATTTGCCAGAATAGAATGAACATTTTATGACATTTTACTCAATATTCAGGTTTATTTGTAGAATTTGTATTTGTAGAGCCTCTACTAAATCCCTTCTTTCCTTTCTAGAAATGGCTGACTCTACTGCCCCTTTTCCACTGCCTCTATTTAGTCTGGCTCCACTCCACTCATCTCGCTTTTTGAGCGTTTCCATTGCTATTTTTTCCATGCTGGTACCTACTTTTTAGGTCTCTAGCTGAATCAGATTTCCTGCATCGGGTCAATTGGGAGGAAGACCCCGCTGAATCCACTGAGCATTTTTATTCAATATCCAACCTAAAACTAACTTCACCGTGGTCAAAGGTCTGCAGTTTTGCGCCTTAAAGCCCTCGTCCTCGTTATTGCCATGGCTGAGACAAAAACTTCCTCATGAAGCCTAAAATTGTAAGTCGGGCAAATTGTAGAGCTTTACCAGTCCAGACAGCGGTGTCTCTCCTCTCCAGTTCTTGCTGAACTCTTTTCAACAGAACTATGCCAGTGGATTTTTTTATACATGAGAAAACATACATAAGAAATTCTTGCACATACAGTAATACAAACATTACTTGTATTTTGTTTATTTTTTTATTTTCTGTTAATTAATTAATATATTTATTTATTATTTTTATAGTTTCACACAGATTACTTTCATGTCACACAGTAACGTTAATAGCAGCACAGCGCACTGCACTGACGGCTGGAACCGGGTCTTCAAGCCATTGCTCTGGCCATCAGTGAATCAATGGAAACACAATAGGTTCCGTGACGAGAGGAGAGAGACCGAGTGGGGCCGAGCCCTGCCATCTAAAAAGAGCCAGTGGAAAAAGGGCATGAATAACTGGGGAAAGTATCGTAGTGTGCTAACCAAACATTCACTTTTCAATGCAAAACGTTAGCACAAGTTACAAAGAAAAATCAACAACAGTAAGTGAGGAAGACTGGTCTTAAATGTTTGGCAATGAAAAAAACCACTGCTGAAATATTACACAATAAAATAGTTACATCAACTCGTTATTTTAAAAGCTTGTTACTTTAGTTTAAAAGTACTACTTGTTGGTTCAAAAGAAGTCCTTTAAGCTGCAGGGAATCAGTTTTAACCATGTAATAACACAAGCAGTGCATAAAAGTACCGGGAATTCATACAAACGCTGTAACAATGGGGTAGCACTGAAAGTGTGCCTATAGAAGTGAGGCATTTCTCAAAAAGTTGAGAAATTGACTTGGGGAGATGGGACTTCTAAAATAAAATTCCCCTGCAACTTGATGCTGCTGTAACATGTGTACTGTTCAGATTGTTGTGAGGTTTTGTGTCTGTGCACATGCAGGCATTGACTCCAGAGAGCAGGACAGTAATAGTCTGTTAATTAGCCTGTTGCTCCCCTGCCTGTGTGTGTGGGCGTCGCTAAGCAGAGCACATTCACGCTCGCTCAAGCTGAAGAAAAACAACTAAACATGTTTCTTCCCACGAATGCTAGCAACACCCGGTTGTTTAATAAGCGGGAAAATGCATCACCTTGTCAGTTTTAGTTTAAAGTGGGCAAACTGCATCAACAGGAAATTATCCTTGGAAAGAATCTTACTTTAACTTGTAATATTAAACTCCCTAATTGCTTTATGCATGTTCTCCCCATGCTTTCAGCTCTCCAATCAACGGCATCAAAACCAGGAACCTAATCAGATCAAATAAGCATTCTCTGCATAAAACAGCGAGGAGAGGTTACGCGCTATAACTTTTTTAAAGTTATTGCGTGTTTTAGATGTTATGTACACATAATTTTTGGACTGTTCCTTTTTAAACTTAGATGATATGTCCAATTAACAATCCTAAGGTTATAATAGAGCACTGTTGTTACAGTAACTGCTCATATTTATAAATAGTAATAAAATGACTGCCTGAAAGTAACATGTATCGTTAAGATCCAAGTCTTAAAAGTCTGCTGCTTCTAGAACATGAATCATAACATTTCATAACATCATTAGTGTGTGCGTCTTGATGTGTGTGAGTGACCTGATTAAGGTGCTGCACAGAGCGAAATGTAGGAGGTGATACAGTAACACCAGCTGGTCCACATACTGACACACCAGACTGCCAGATAACCTGGTGTGTGGGGCTCTCATAGCTGAATCTGGTGTGTGCAGAGATCAGGTAACAGGCTGACATCATGTCAGGCTGATAATGAGTTGCAGTAACTCATCAACACAACCACCTGTCATTCTTGTCCTCAGTCATGTGTTCGCTGTGGCCTTTAGAGCTGTTCTGATGTTTACTCACATTTTTATTACTCAAACTGAAGCCACTCAGATGAATTTTTATTCTGCTGGTCATGGTCCATCTCACCGGCTGTTTTTTTTAATCCCAAACAACAACTGTCAAATGACAGCTGTCCTTTAAAATAGCAGTTTTTTCTGATCTTCTTATATTTGCAGCAGACTGAAAAGTCGTGGAACTTTTGTAAAGCTAAATTTCACATAAAAAAAACAAAATTTTTTAACTATAAATTGTTAAAAAAGAAATGGAAATGTAAGATATATTAGTGATGATAGTGAAGGTCAGTAGTTAGGTTTCTCAATCCTGGTCCCATTGTCCTACATGTTTTAGATAATTCCATTCTCCAAAAGGCATTACAAATGATGAAGAACAGTGAATTGCGTGGAATGAGAAATTATCCTCGATATCTCCCCTTGAAATAAGAGTATTCATTCAACTGTAGAATAAAATATAGGAAATAAACTGAAAATTAAATCAGTAACTTAGTGTACTTCAACAATCTCTGGAAATCTTGATACTGAATTCAATATAAATTGCGAAAATATATTCAAATTTTTAAAAAAGCAAAATAACTAAAAACATTTACCAATAAAATTAATAATTGTCATGACTAATGACTAATAAATAAAAGTGAGTTATTTTGAATAAAATTTGCTTGCATTGTATTGCAACCACTGACAGATCCTATACATTTATTTAAATTGTGGCAAAAATATTTTCCAGAAATCCCTGTCACTTTGTGTATTAATTAGTAATAGATCATTCAAAGTTAAATTTTCAGGTAGTTGAATAAATCAGTTGTGCTGTCCAGCGGTATAAATACCACCAAGTAGCAAATGAACTACTCCACCTTGTTTTGTTTGCTAAATGCTGCTGCTGCTGGTGTTGCTGAGGTCAAAGGGTCTGCTTTTTTTCCACTAATACCTAATGCACCATTATTGTTTTAGTCATGCCTGACTTATTCCAGGTATGAAACAATGCCCTCTACCGCAAGATGTTTCAAACCAGCTACTCGTAACTTCATACCTGACAGGAGGACACGTCGCTGCTCCTCCTCTCCTCTTTCTGACAGCTTTACTTGCAGTGCCTTTTCAAAACAGGACGGTACAACTAGCTGAAGCTAGCATCATTAGACTGCAAGATTAGAGCATACTTACAAAGCTGAATATGCCACAAAATCCAAAAATAATCTTTTTCACATTTAGTTGTTTTTGTTAAAACCCCAAATCAAACGTTATTGAAAAAGTTGATTTATAGCACAGCAATAGGTTTCGCACAGTAGAAGCTGTTGTTTTTCAGGGTTCTTATAACCGCAGGATCTTCTGTTAATTACTTCTTTAGACTATAGGTGCTTTGTTTGTGCAATGGGAATCAAAGAAAATTTTCGCGTATAGTCACAACCAAACAATTATTGGCCGAACAAGATCATCTCGTAGTCACCACCTGCACCATTTGCAAATGTATTCCTACTGTAAACAACAGCTTCTTCTGCCATTGTAAAATTCCTCACATTGGTCAAAATGGTACATATATGGGAGACGTGAAGGTTTGAAAGAGGCTAAATGCAACAGAAGAAAAGTATGATTGTTACCCTTGCAACTCACATAGGAATACAAAAAAAATCCAAAGATCACAGATATGAGTGGATCAGCTGGAAAGAGCAGTGAATGGTCCAATTTGTTCAGCTCAGTCCTGAGGCAACAGCAGGCCTGTTATTATTTTTTTATTAAAAGGGTTTTAAAACTTTTTTTTTAACATTCAGATGTTTTTGACAGTTGTCTAATCTATTGGTTGTCAACACAGGTCAGAACATCAATTTTTCACTGATCAACAGCTGTTATGGGGATTCAAACAGATTCTGATCAGTGGTGTGTAATTGTAGGCAATGTCTTGAACCCCCACAGGAGGGGTTTATGCTTTAATAGAGAACATGTAGAGTGTGATATTTCTCCTGTATTTCCTCCTAGTTGTTTCCTTTATTCACTCGTTATGCATTGGAGAGAGATGTAATTACAGTTGCATGGTGTTATTTGAGGTTCTCTTCTCCTCTATGCCATGAAGTAGAATCTTTCAAAATTGTTTTCTAATTGTAGTTTATGCTTCGATGCAGTTAGTAGTTTATAAGAGAATCTTTTTTCAAAGCCCACTCTAATTATTACTCTTGACACAGATCAAACATGCAGCTCTCAGTTCCAGCATACTCCTGTTTTGGTGACTGTGGCCCAGAAAGGTGACATACTGCACTGACTGACATAATGGCAGCATATTGAACAACTACAGAGATCTTTTGGCAATTCAAAAGAAAAGAGCAAGAAAAACATATGTACATCTGTTCCTGTTTCCTGTTCTTTTAACCCTGTTAAAAACCCTGTTTTAGGTATTGTACAAACTCACATTCATTTGAGTTTGCTATTTACTCTTTTCTTTTGGCTTCAACATATGCCACTGTTGCTTTATTGTACCAAGATATGCCCCATTAACCTGTCATTAGTCTTCCACACATGACCAGATCAAGTCGGACACATCACCTGTTGGACACACCATCATGCTTTGGTCATTAAAAGGTGTCTCACAACCTTCATGAAAATGCTATGTGAAATAGAGTTGGAATGGTTCACAAAACCCACTGTTAGAGTTTTCCATTTTCTATTTTATGAACATTCCACATAAATAAGCAATAGATAATCAACCATTTACAGGTTTAAAGACAGTGGCACTACCAGAAATGTTTCACAGGGGGGCCACATGGGGCCGTTAAAAATCTCAGGGTGGCACACTAAAATCAAAACCAGTGAATGTGAAAAATGGTGTAATGTTGCACTATTACTATATAATAGAAACTAAAAAAAAATCATAGTCCATTTGTCTTTTGTTTCTACAAATTCGTAATAATAATAATAAATTGAATTTATAATGCACTTTTCATTCCAAGGAATCTCAGAGTGCTACAATTACAGCAAAACAACTCTGAAGTAATATAGATATTTTAGTCAGTATGAAATTATGAACCAGGTAATGTGTGCCATAGTTGCATTTAAAGTAATAAAACCAAACACTTTTATAGAGAATAACATGCAAAGTTCCTCACAAGTAAAATTAAGAACAATATAAATCTATAACATGACATACCTCGCTTCGCTTGTCAAGGGCAAAAAAACTTTTGCAAGCAAGTAAACTGTGGTTTTCTCACAGGTCTAATGCAGCTAGCTGGAGTCAGCATGAGAGCTAAAATATCACATGTATACAAGGTGTAAATATGCACATAGACAGTTTGCATCCATTTCAAAGCGAACATATTAGACACAGCAACATAACTGACGGACACCATCGCACTTTCAGACAGAAAAAGCTATTCAAATTATTTGAATTCAAGCTGGATCGGAACCTATTGCAGCCCTCTGCAATGCATAACGAACTCTCCCTCATACTGGGCTCGCCCTCCTCACTCCTCAACTACATGTTACCGGTCTGACAGCAAAGGCACTAATAATTTAAAGAGACAGAACAGTGGTTCATTATACCGCAAGTATAAACAAGGAAATTAAAACATTAAAGAATAGAATAGAATAGTCTTTATTGTCATTGTACTGGGGGGTACAGTGAAATTAGGGTTGCTCACACTGAGCTACCATATACCACAGTAAGATAGTTTTAAAAGGACAAGGACAAGAATAGCAGAAGGGACAGAAATAAAAAATAACACAAGCCATTAAGAGTTTCTCTTAATATAGAGAGATGAGAGATTAAGTGTAATATACAATGCAGAACGTATGATATGTACAACTGAAAATATATACTATCTAATATGCTGTTAAACAGTGGAAGTAGATCAAGATATATGTATATAAATATGTATATATGTTGCTTGGCTATGAGAGGATATATCAATAAATAACAGTTTCACTACGTGACAGGTCAACTGTAATGGTGTTTGTTCTCCTAAAGCAGCAATGTTTACTAGGCTGGGCAGAGGGCAGCCAATGATCCTTTGGCCAGTGTTTATGACCCTTTGTACAGCCTTCCTGTCCTTAGCTGTGGAACCTGCGTACCACTCACCCAGACAGTATGTCAGTTCGCTCTCCACCGAGGAGTGAAAGAAGGCCAGCAGCAGCATTGTGTCCAGGTTGTTGTTCCTGAGGACACGCAGGAAGTTTCCTCACCTCATGCTCCTGGAGAGAGAGAGGTAGGATGCTGGAACCAGGGGTAGACAGTGACTGCAGGTGAGTGATGGTGATCTCAAAATGGGAAAGAAGCTGTTTAGCTCCTCTGCCAGTGGGCTGCTGCTACTGGAGGATGTGGGAGGGGGGTTGCCTTTTTAGTTTGTTAGGTCCTGGATGCCCTTCCTCATCGTACGTGGGTTATTGTGTGTCAGGTATCCCTCTATTTTCCTCTTGTAGGAGTCATTGGCTTGTCATTGGCTTGTTGTCATTGGCCCTTTACAGCTCTGGTGGTGCTGTAAAGGGCTCTGTCCTCCGACCTGAGGGCAGAGTCATGAGCTCTGATCAGGGTCTGGACTTGTTTGGAAAGACCTGGATGTGTCCGTGCTCTGTGATATTATCTACACAGCACCTGATGTAGAAGAGGACAGACTCGGTGTGTGTGTCCAGGAGAGAGAATTTTCAGGCCCAGCTTTGATGGTCTCAGTGGCTGCTTTTGTTTGCCTTCAGAGGGGGGTGTAGGCTGGGAAGAGGAGGAAAGAGAGGTAATCTGATTGTCCAAGGTGGGGGATTGGGGTCGCCCTGTATGCATGTTTTATGTTTGAGTAAACTTGATCCAGTGTGTTTTCTCCCCCGGTTGCACACTTGACATGTTGCTGGAATTTGGGGAGAATTGTCTTGAATTGTGCTTTCTTAAAGATCCCAGTGATAATGTGCACAATTAGCCCGAATTAGCCCTCTGTTGTTTTGACACTATGAGCTAGAGCTGGCTGAGTGCCGTGCTAACTTTAGCGCCAGGAGGTATGTAGACAGCGGTCACAATGGCTACCGTTAACTCCCGTGGCAGGTAGAAGGGTGGGCATTGGACAGTCAAGGCCTAGGTCCTATGAGCAGTAGGTGTCTGTTACTCTGATGTCCGAGCAGCAGTCCTCAAGCAAATAGACACAGAGTCCCCCTCCTATGCTCTTACTGGAGGCTTCAGTCTGGTCGTGGTTGTGAATGGTGCGGCCTGCTAGCTTAACTGTAGCATCGGGGATATGTGGACGCTGCCAGGATTCACTAACAATCAGCAAAAAACACCCACAGACGAAGCAGTTATAGATGACCTGTGATTGTAGCTCATTCATCTTGCATTTGTGAGAAAGATGGATGGTAGCGGAGGTTTCTGAGCTGAGGTAGCAGGCCTGCTTGTTTCCTCTTCCTACGCAGTCTCCGGCACTCGCTGGGCCCAATAACAATCCACAGGGTGCCTGGCAATCTTGCCATCTCTGGTGGGATGTTGAGTCCGTGAGAAGGTACTTGTAATGTCCATTTTAGCCTAGAATCCATTGTCTGTCAGGTCTTGGTGGCCGTTTATTGGGTTGCTGTGACAGGGGTGTGTCACGAAAAGAATAAAATGACATGTAAAGGACATGTAAGATACAAAAAGGTGCAAAAGCAGCTGGGAGTCTCGAGCCACTGCAACTGTGCGCACCGCCATGTTTTCCAACACGGCTAACTAACCATTGTTTAATGCTGCATTCACTGGTAATTGGAAAAGGCTGTTGTGTTCAGTCCTTAAATCAACAGCTTATCACATTAGGGGGGAGGGGATGGAGATGGGGGTGCACTGTAATGGCCAATGTTATTTCCCCTGACAGCGCCACTGTTTAAAAATATCAGTTATTCTCAAGGACATGTCATGTCATGTTTTTATGTCTAAATAATGAATCAGTTTAGCTTCTTTACAGTCTGTTATTAAAGCTTTGTTCATGCTACATTTTTGACTTGTTGCAGCTAGAATGTGCAACCCATGTTGCACAGTGCTTGCATGCAATTTGTTTTATCCACTGTAAATGCTTGCTCAATAGTAAGATTGGGTAATCAGTAGGTCATCCTGACTACCAGTTGGTTCATCAGAAATATAATTTACTCAGATTAAGGCAAAAACTTCCTGTCTAAAAGAAGTTGCTTAAACTTCAAATTTGATAGGTCCATAAAATAGCCTGGGTATCATACAAAAATGCCAAAAGGTAATTCCCAAAACTCAAAGGCAGCTTGATTTGTTTCAGTATGAATGTATTTAATCTTTTTTTCAGCTGTGATATTATGGTACAGTATCAATATGTAGAAGAAGATGGACTATTTTACTTTATTTTAGAGGTATATTATATAAAGGTGTATGCAAATGTGTAACAACACATCTCCATTAATGCACTCTACTTGTGGATGGAAAAAACACATATTGTAAAGTCTCAATGAACATTTGAGCTGTATAGGTTGTGCAATGACAGCCGTCCTTTTCCTGATATTACCAGAGACGAAGCTCAGTTTTTATAAAAGTAAAATGTCTGTTGCACAGCCAGAAGAAGCTTTGCGCAAGAAGCAACATGTTAATGTTTAGCTTAGCTGGTAAAGACGATGTGCTGGTAATTGAGGGATTCTACATTTGAACATAGCTCCATGTCACTCTTTTTCTGATGCTTGTCAATCACAGCTAAAATCGGTATACATTTAGTTTTCTAATAAACATTTTTAAAAATCTCAAAGAAACCTTCACTTTTAGACCAAATAGACGATAAGCCAATTTTAGATTAGATGTCCATGGAACATGTACACAATGTTTTGTAAGTTTTGACAACAACATGATGCTCACTGGGAAGATTTCATAAATGGTGGTTTAAAGAATCTATGTTGAGCACAGAACATTCCAGTTTGGGTTCGACCAGTTTACATATTTTAGATTTTAAATTAGAGATGATCAAATTCAATCCAAATTTTTGGGAAACAGTTTAAAAGCCCTTTAGTTTGATGCCAAATATTATAATGTAAACAGCATAGGAGGAGGGTAGAAATTCCTTGTTGATTAGACATACAAATAAGGAATCTAAAACTCAACTGGGGCTCAGGAAACAGGCAACTTTTCTGAATGCTAACAGCACCCCCCAGGGTTTGCAGCCCTGGGCAGAGATCCATATCAAAGACTGCCAATGCATATGTGAAACTTAAACGAGGACGCTGGAACTTTTTGTTTTATGAGCCATTTTGCCCTGGTGTAAAAGGGGCTACAGCTTCACTAATGTGTTTTTATAAAATCTGATTTTGCTTGTCTACAGCCAAAAAGTAATAATACGTTTTTTTTTGTTTTATTTTATTTTTTATTTTTTTACTTCCAGTGCACAAGTAATAAATTAGTGCATAAATCAATGATGTTGGATAGGGTTGCAGAGAGAAAGTAATCTAATCAATTTATCTTATTGTCTTATTTGCGGCTTTGCTGTATGGATCATTGGGTTTTATGCGAATCTGGTTTTTTTAAACAATGACATAGAATTTGTTCTTCCTCAATTATGCGCTTAAAAAGCCACAACCAGATAGTTTGACAAATGCTTTCGGTATAATATTTTTTTTATGCATTTAATATATATAATGCTTATTATCTGGCTTTGCCTAAGCCAGCTTCTTTCTGAAAGCAGAGCTCAGCAGCAGAAATGCCATCTTCCCACAGTTCTCTATTGTCTCACGCTATTGGTCACTTCAAGTTATGTAAACAGTGAAATATGAGCTCTCCTTCCTCAGAGGAGGTGTGGCGAAATAGTAAAACTGTGGTAGTGTGGCAAAGGTGACTGTGCATGTGTGCATGAATTTTTATGTTACCAGGCAGACTTTGCTGTCTTTGTTGCCACCCATCACCTCTTCTCCTCCCCCTCTTCACCATTTCTCATCCTGCTGACCCTCCCCCACAGGCAGCGATGTAGGTTAGCAAATTAAGTCCTGTGATTTTTACGTGCCATCCTCCCTGTTTGTGTGTGAATAATAATCCAACTATACCAACACTGGTTTTAAAGGGTCTTGGGTTCACACAAATTAGCTCTCTGTAATTTTAAAATACAATGTTTTATTCATTTAAATACCATTTCTTCCACCTTTTCCTGCCTTGTATTTTCTCATTTATCCCCCTTTTAATCTATACATGCAAATGCAAAACCAAGAGCCAAGGGGTACAATGGCCAAACCTGTAAATGTGCTGGTCTTACTGGCTGGGCAATCTTGTAGGTATAATATGTTTTATGGATTTAAGAGAGGACAGGGTTCAATGAGTTGCAATATTTATTTGTTTTTTGTTTTTTTCATTGTCCTTTATATTGAGCCAATATTCAGTCCCCAGCCCCTCTTTAAATTATAACAGTTTAATAGAATTTGTAAATACTTTTACAACTTACGGTTTCAGTGTGCCCCCTAAAGATTATCAGTGGTCACCATCAGGCATTCCCTTTAAAAGGATTGAGGAAGCCCCTGACAATAGAAATATTCTCTTTTCCTACAGCAGAGTAACCTAGTAGTGTTCTTTTGAGAAAAAATTTAAGCTGTTAGCTTTTTCTCACATTGGTCAACCCTTTTTCTGTAGTGGGTTTTTATATTTACATGCTGCCTAAGTTTGCAGATGGTAGGGTTAGAGTTTGGAGTAAACAACTTTAAAGTATAGATCGATCCTGCCTTGTATCAGGCTGCTGGCAGTGGTTTAATGATGTGGGGGATATTTTTCAGCACACTTTAGGCCTCTTAGTACCAACTGAGAATAGTTTAAACACTAGTACCTATCTGAGTCGTATTGCTAACCATGTCAGGATAATGCACCATATCACAAAGTTCAAATCATTTTAAGCTTATTTCTCCAACATGACAATGAGTTCACTCTACTGCAATGCCCTTCACAGTCACCATATCTCAATCCAAAAGAGCACCTTTTGGATGTGGTGAATTGGGAATTTTCATCAAATATGTGCAGCCAACAAGTCTGCTGCAGCTGTGTGATTAAATGTCATGTCATGAGCTAAAATCTGTGATGAATATTTCCAATACCTTCTTAAACACCATGCCATTTAAGAATTAAGACAGTTCTGAATGCAAAATGGGGTACTAGCAAAGAATAAAGGTGCCATTGAGCATATGTATATTGATTGCCGACGCTTTCTCCATCACTTTCCTATTAAAGATGTGCAATTAATTACCTTTAGAAATGTGCAGTTATTGCACATGTTTAAAAATGTCTTAAAGGTTTGAATCTCATCATTCAAAGTGTCTGGTTTCAGTTCAGTAACCTCACATCAATAAATTGATAGCTTCAGTGAGCCTTCATGGTTGTTGTTTTGCATTTATCTGCTCCTCCTCTTGCGTCCTTGTCAATCCTCTCACCCTTCCTCCTCTTCATCTGTCCGTCTTGTCCTGATTGAACCCGTTACCTCTGTTACCTAAGGCAGCCTCTCTGGGGTGGGCGTGACTTGCTGATGTCACATCGGCTTCTGTGTCAGTTGGCAAAAAATGGGGGAGGGGAGGAAGAGGAGGTGGACAGGAAAAGCAACACCACTGGAGGTATGGGGGGAGCTCCTACACTCGCCTGCCCGGGGCCCTTTTCAGTGACTCATTGTTTTGTAATTGTCCCATTAGCGCTCTGTCCTCGCGGAGAGCCGGTTAAACTGCGAGACGAAGCTGGATATTGAGGCACTCACACAGTGACACACTTGTTTCAGTGGGAGCCCAGTGAGGAAATGTGTTTGGTTTTGAACGATGGAGCACACTCACCAACTGGAGTTAGCTTTTAAAGTGGAACATTTAGGAGAAGGCATGGATCTCTCAGCGCAATAGCAGACAAAAAAGTTTCAGCCACATGACATGGGTGAGTAGCTGGAGTTTCTTTTAAATGAAAGGGTGTATGCCAGCTCTTCTGGCTGGCTGATAGTTGTTTTCACACAGTGGTCAGTTTTTTCCCCTGACATCTTTATGTTCAGATTTCTGCCATGTGCATCTTTATCAGACACAAGGCAGCGGGAGATCTATCATACTGACCTACATGTGGTGCAGTGCCATTCTGGCAGAGAAGAGCTCACTGGTTTCATAAGGCATATTATGAAATAGAAGCAGAAGTTGTCCTTGTTTTCAAAAACAAAGTTCTAGTTTACCAAAAGTTTAAAGAACTTATTTGACTGGTGGCGAATTTTCGTAGTTTTCACTTCTGTAAAAGTGAGTTGCTCAACCTTACTGTCATTCTTCAGCATTTATTAGATTATAAATAGCTTTTAGTGATGAAGCATTTAATCAAAGGTTAAGCATTTTCATAAAGATTTATAACAGAATTCCCTACTCTCTGTGTATAACTGTAACAATATAAATAAATAACCCTAAAAACTGACTAGCAGCTTCCAGTCTCATTGTATTTCCTAAAAACTAAGGTCAAGTTCCAACTTGACAGTACTGACTTGATATTATCCTTTAAAAAAAGAATTTATTTTGTGAGTCATGCCCTCATTAAGCAATGAATTCAGATGTTTAATGGTCATTAAAGCTACTACCTAGACTTTTGCATAAACTCAATCAAACTCTCTTGAGATATAGTTTGTCATCTATACAACAACATATGTCGGTCAGTTTATTGTGCTATGTAGGTGTAAAACAAATTATTTCAGATTCATGCTTCTGATGACATCACACAAGGTGAAAGGCAGCAGTTCTGAATTCTTTTGAGTACAACTATCTGCATTTATCATTTATCATCATCATTTTTTTCTTTTTTTGCATGGTTTTAATTGGTTTACTTTTATTCCCAATGGCTGCACCAAATGTTGAGCTATGCTTGAGAACACTACAATGATTTCAGGAAAGTTTTGCAACAATGAAACACTTGTGGGTGGTTTGTGAAGAGGACCAGGGCAGACTTGAACGGAACCAGTATGTTACAGAGTCCTTGTCAAAAAGTTACTTGTCTATAATAAAGTTTATTATTGCTTGCTTATTGGCTCAATTTGTGTGCCTCTTGTGATGTCATCAACCTATATACACATAAAGCAGAATCAGTATCTTTTTTCCCTCAGGGCAGTTTTTAAAAACTTTACATTTTCTATTTTTGAAATCCATACTTCATGCACTGTTATTTTCTGTGTAAAATTGTTTGTGAACTACACCACTAGATAGTATCTTTAATAGACAGTAATTATAACTTTGAGTGTCTTATGTCAAATATTTTCCAATTTCACTAGTTTTTTTATTTCTAAAGTCCTTTTTGGTATTTTTTGTGTGCATTAAGACAGCTTGACCTTGAAAAATGAGTGATGTTTGCTTGAAAAAAGTTGTGTAACTGTCTGTTTACCTTTCATTTTCTAACATACATAAAAGTGTGGTGCACAGACAGTATTAAAGGTTCTGTGAGGTATTTTCATTGGTATTTTCAGAAACTTCGACCCAGATTCTTGCAGCAACACAATTGATAGGTTGATACCATGTATGTGTGCTCTACAATATGTCACATAGACAGACACTAACTAAATGGAGTTCTAAATAGCAAATGTAATCTTTACTACCATGTTTTTATATGAAACACATTATTGCTTTGTGTTTTATCTAATTTTAAGGCAGAGAAGCCTTAAGAATTATTACATTAACAACATGAGTCTGTAGGTGGCTGCTTCCGTACATGCTGTGTGATCCTACATGTGGACGTGCGTTTTCAGTTTTTGCTTTCGTTTGGGATAGGGCAAAAGGGAAAATGTGACTGTCAGACCCTCCTGTAGACATACCCCCTGAGTGGGGCCCCAGCTCCAGCATGCAGGGTTATGTAAGCTTTCATCTACCATGCCTCAGCCTCACATTAGCGTTGTTATTGAGTAGAGAAGAACACGCAGACCGGTCAGCTATAGCACCCACTCACTGAAGCTGTCGATTAAAGACCAGCTGCATATAAAGTCCGGCTGAAAGGAGGGTGATAAACCTCCTTTAGTTTCAGTTCATTTTTACCTTGAAACAGAAGGTGATTCCAGTGCGACAGAAAGGCATAGGACTCCAGGTCTTTTATTTCTCGATAATTATAATGCTGCTTCTGGATGAATCCGAGCCATTTTCAGGTAGGTGACATTACTTTATGCACGTTTCAGCAGAGCTGGTGTCAGTGTTTACCTTGGAGGAAAATCTGTGTGAAAGTTAGGATGCAAGAGAAGTAAAAAAGATGTTGCACAAACACCGGTTCACAAGATTTGAGATTAGATTACGAAAAGAGAAGAAGAGGGAAAGAAAACATAGAGCAATTATTGGCTGTATAGCCAGTAGTTTATCTGAAAGATAATGATCAGTGCTGTTGTGGTGCAATGCTACTTCTATGCGACATCCTGTTTGCAGAAAAACAGCACGGATAGAAGGCAACACGAAGCAATGAAATCAGAAAAAAAGATACCTTCAGTAGTCAAAAGACCCAAAACAGGGATATGTTTGAAAGTTCAGATGTAAGGAGAAGGTTCAACCCTGCTGGACCTATGGTTGTTAAGTTACTTAACTATGTTGTGTAACAGCAGATTCATAGCTACTTAAGCATGCATGGTCCGTCTTCTCATGTCTCCTAAACCTTTTTACTTTCAATTTGTTTTTAGAGCTTTTCGTCCTTGTCAGACGTTATTTCCCGTTTTTTCTTTCCTTAACTTTTCGTGTTTTTGCCGGTGTCTTTAACCCATGTATGCAGCCTGTTCGTCCTGTTGTCCTCCTGGTCCCGCTTCCCCATTGGCTGCTCGTATCATTACCTAAACCCGGGCCGGCGCCTGATTGGTGGAGCCCGGCAGAAGTTTCCCATGCTGGAAGTGTGAGAGTGTGGAAGCAGGAAAACATACGGTTCAACAGAGCACTGGGTTAGGGGGTAAACGTGGGAGGTATCAAGAAATGACTGCTCAGCTTGGGAGCATGCAGGTTAACTGAACAAATGGTGAATTTAGAAAGAGTTTTAAGTTCAGTTCTGTCTGAAAATGTTTTTGGATTCACTTAGCAAGGACAATATGTTTAAGAATTGCTTCTTTATTTTATCTTCATTGGCTTTAACTGTAAAAAAAGACATCGCTGCAGCCACCCTGAAGGAAATAATTACAAGTTAATCTTCTTGTTTTGATGTGTATTTAAGAAACACCCGGACTTTTAGAATCACCTTCAACACAAACCACGTGTAGTTTTGACAAACTGCCAAATCATTTTTAAGTTATGTTAAAGCTTTGAATTAACTTGTTGGTTACAATGTGTTGAAATTGACTGGTCAGCTGTTCAATTTTTTTCTAGCTTTGTAAGATATTGTTGCATGTTTAGGTTTTTCTGATTATAATCTTTGCCCAGCATATTTTATTTATACATTTTACTTGCCGATATAGAATTAGCTGAAGTTTTTTTTCCTAGCATTTCTGCCCAGGGCGTTCAGTGACACTATGTCAGAGAACAGTTGCTGTAAAATGGGATTTTACAGCTATAGGCATTAGCCCAGATAGCATTACCTTAACAGCAGTCTCTGTGTATCTTAGAGAATTTATATCCTTACCTTTAACTGAAATTTCCAAAAGACTGTTAGCATTTTCAAATCCAGCATGTACAGTGATAGAGCCTAAAAGCTCAAAGAGATAAAACAGAACAATATTCCTGCACTCTGCTCAAGCTTCTTATTTGCTGACAGTCACGCTCTCTCTTGCTCTCTCGCAGCCTGAATGAGCCACAGATAAGCGCCAACATGTAGTAGAAAGGTAAAATAAGCTTTGCATCCCTTTGACCTTGGCCATTTCATTTTTTATTTTAAATCTAATCTGTTAGGGTGTGGAGATAGAATAGTCAATAACATAATACATATCTTTTCCACCTGTCTCAGAAAGAAAACTACGTTATTGTCAGTATTTTTGTGAAGGGAACATCATGAACATAGTATAAAGTAACTCTAAGTTTTCTTTTGGCTACAGATGTGCTGGCTTTTTATGATAATGATTTAGTTTCTTCCTTGTTTGATTAGATTTTTGAGAATGTTCTAGCAAAATTTGCATTTAGTTAAAAAAATGGTGCTCATGGATCATATATGGAGATACACAAATGTCCACATGTTCCATTTCTCAGGATTTCATTTGGGAGTTTTTGGCTGACTGGAACATTTCATCAGTTATTATCACTGAAATGAATCATTACAGGCAGTAATAAGGGCGAAAGAACGCTCAGTTCACCTTCTTATCCATTGTGCTGAGTGTGTGTGTTTCTTCATCCCAGTGTGAGTACAGTCTGTCCGTTAGGGATGAAATGCCTATTGTGAAGAAAATATCAAGTTAGCAACACCTCTTGCTTGTTCTGTTCAAGCTAGAACTACAGTCTGTGAAACAGGACAAGCTGAGAGTCCAACTTGTGCTAAGTTACACACACAATTAAACGTTTACTATTCTCTTTATAAGTGTCTTTCCCAGTGACCATTGTCACTGTCCCAGTGACAGTGACTTGTGGTATAATGTTTTTTTGTTTTTTTACCGTGTCCTGTCCAGCAGAGTAGCACTCAGAATTGTTGTCTGAGTGCCAAGAAAAAGCCCTACAGATTTACGAGTGGAGCATTACAGCTAACGCTTTAAAGCTCTGCTTGATATTCATAAAAATAAACCTTATTAGAAACTGCTTTGGGATTATTTCAATTGTTACGGACATGGAGACAGAAATGGAAAGGAAAAAAAAGAAGCACGAAAGAGAGAAAGGGCGGCAAAAAGGAAAAGGGGAGAGAAGGAGAATAGAATGGAGGAAAGAAAGAAGGATGAAGAGAATACAAGATAACACCCTGCTTGCTTCTACACCTGCAGAAACGTTCGTATTACCAGCTTTTTTATCGAAAGGTGCACAGTACTTATGAATGCAAGATGTATTTAATGGTAAATTAATATAGAACATTTGTGTATCTGTTACATTATTTTAAATAGCCACATTTATTTCTGAATCATTTTATTTAGATGTTACTTAGCTCTTTTTTGAGGCTCCTTTTACAATCTATATATTTGTTTACTTATTTATACAAAAATTGTTATATATTCTTTTAAATACCTGAAATGCAATAGTATTTCATCACTACTGCCTTTACATGTTATCTAACGGTTGTGCTTTGGGTGGAGTCTTCCACTACCAACGCTGTACTCCAGTCTTTGTAGGGACTTTTAGTTAGTTTATAACTGGCTGTTATAAAAATGAATAGTGTGATTCATGCGGCTGAGTCATCGTTATGGGAGCCCGAATGTGCTGAGTCAGCCTTTGCTGTGACTCAGAAAACCAGGTTCAGTTTGTCTTCCTCAAAATTTCCAGAATGTTCCAGGGGCTGACCACCACGAAGGACAATCAGGAAAAATGCATCCTAAAAATATCTTCTGTTGGTAATTGGTAGATCCTTAAGTTTTTCTTGACATTAATTTGAGTGTGTGGTACAGTTAGAGAAAAACTAACTCTTAATTATGTAGTAAACAAACTCGGAAACAAAAGTAAGATGCTTTAATTTGAAATAGTGTAATATATTCTGACACAGGTTTCTGCAAGTGTTTAAGAGATCTGTTTCTTAGTAAGTGGGATTTCTCAGAAGTATTTTGCAGGGACTGAAGGTACACTCTGTCTGCCAAAGAACATTACGCAACACGCTATGGTTTGACCAACATGCCGACAGCCAGTCGTGGCTTTCAGGATGCGTCCTCTCCGCCTCTTTCCTTCTCGTCTGATCACTCTCCTCCTACTCCTCGTCGGCTTTGACACACTGGCCTACAAACCTTTCTGTTCTACCTTGCCTCACCCCTCTGCTGCTGTTGCCTATCGCAATGTCGCCATACCTTTTTATGGATTACCATGCTTTTCTCATATGTCCTCATGGTTTCTGTGATGCACACAAACACATGTTGCCAACAGAAGTGTTTTATAACTCACCTGCCTCGCTTTAATAAAGCAGCCCTAATTCAGGGCAGTCTGTTATATAAGAGTTTTGTGTGTGTGTGTCGGTTTTGGGTGAATCTGTGTCTTTTTTTGCTTGATCAAGTTTTGACCTTTTTGTAATGGTTTTTGTATTGTAGAAAATGCTGATATAGCTTTTTGTTGAAACCAGATATTTACATACATTATAAAAAGACACATGCTCTTTTATTCTCATTGTCTCACAATAAAAGAGAAAGTTTGCTTGTTTTAAGTCAGGAGTAGCAAAATCATTTAAATTAGCTAAATGGCAGGATAATCAGATTTTTATTTTGTTTTTAGACAAAATATTACTTTCTTTAAATTTTGAAGTTTCCATACATTTCTGAAGCATTTGATAGAACTGCCTTTTAAACTGTATGACTTGGGTTAAATGGTTAGGATATCTTTCTACAAGTTTCTTTCAATAATTTGCTCAAATTTTCGACAGTATAACTAAGTCAGGTTTATCACACACATTTTATTCTGCCCACAAATACTATCTGGGACTGATATCTTATGATGTGACTATAATATTTCTACATAATGTTCTTTACTAACTATTCCATCTGTTTTGTGAAGTGCAACAGTCCCTCCTGCAGTAAAACACCCTCACAACATAATCCTGCCACCCCCGTACTTCACAGTTGGGATAGTGTTCACAGGCTCGCAAGCTTCTACCTTATTCCTCTAAATCTAACAATGGTCGTTATGCCTAAACACTTCAATGCTGGTTTCAAACCACAGGAAATGTAAGGCGTTTGTCCCTGAGTGCTTGTGTAAACTGTATTCTGTCCTTTACTTTTGCTTTTAGAGTAATGACATCTTCTTTGCTGAGTGACCATGAGGGTACAAGACCTGTTTTTACTTGGACATAAACTTTATTCTTATGTATATTTGAACAGATGAATGTGCCACATTCAGGCATCTGGAACGTGTGCCTAAAGATGAAACAGACTTGTAGAGGGCCACAATTCTCTTGCTAATGTCTTACCTGATTTTTATTGGGATGTCCATGATGTCACACAAGGAAGTTGATTTTTGAAGTGGTGCCTTAAAATGCATCTACTGGTGTGCCTCTATGTAACTCAAATGTTGTGAATTAGTAATTATCAGACACTCGGAAAGCCATGGCATCACCATCTGGGCTTTCCTATTGGAAAATTAATAATAATAAATAATCTCTAAAGAACTCTGTCATTCAGCAGATAGAAATTATTTTGGTGATCCTCACTGACCCTAAGCAGAAAAGGTTTTCTCTGATATAATATCTTTTATTAAAAAAAACATTCTGTCTATTTAAACAATTTGAGTAATTATCTAGTTTTAGCTGTGAGTAGAAATGTCTGACACCCATTGAAGATATCAGTGAAGTATAGTTCTTACGTCTTTTTGAGGTTGAACTTCCTGTCTTTCTCGATCAAGCCAGTCAACACATTGACCTGTTTATTTGTCGTTTTGTGTTCTCTTCATCATCCATATAATCTGTTGCATTTTTCTGTTACTCTGAAATCTTTGGGTGTTCATAACAGTTGTTAAAGTATGAGAACAGCTTTCCAAACAGCTGGATCGAGCTGCAACACTCCTGACAGAGTGTGCAAAGAAACACCCGTAACCCGTTACATCACGCTGTTCGTCTTGTAAGGATGTCCTGGGTGTTTGTGACGTGATGAATCTTTCTGAATATGTACGCACTCAGGGCAAGAGGTTTGTGTGAACATGCTGGTTGTGTAACCGCCGGAGGCAGTGGTTATATAAGCGTCCCTTCTTGTCCGATTGGTCTCAGCCGCGGTGGCCTGTCTTTTTTGGAAGCAGCTCTGTTCTTGAGGGAGGCTGAGACCTTATGCTGGCCTGTGTTTTAGTGAAGAAACTAACTAGGTTCCTAATAAATCAGGTTGTTGTGCACAACAGCAGGACACTTCCTCAGCAGCGTGGCAGGACACCTTGGGGTGGGAGATTTCTTAACTGCATACCTTTACTCTTATCCCAACCTACTGACCTGATTTTACACATTCAGCTTTTATCATCCTCACCTGTGAGCTGCTGGTTGCTGTGAAATCAGATGAAGCTTCCTGTTATTTGTGGTTTTTCCATCACAACTTACTTGTTGTGGACATTTTAAGTTTTGTCTTTTTAAACACAAAGTGGATGCAAATTGTTTTTTTTAAATCATGTTTTCTGTTAGACTTCTCACCAGCTTTTATTTTGAAAAGGATAATATTTGCCCACATAAAAAGCTAAGTTCACATCCAGGTAATACAAAGTTTTTATCACTTTTTCACCTTATCATCTTTATGATGTTCCACAAGATGGCAGCCAAAAGTTACATATGGGGCTCATATGGCTAATAAATGCATTAATTAATGTACGCCAGATGGGATTGTCCATGGGTTACATAATGGCCATATGTTAGTTAGTATGTTTAATTCATGGAAATTCTTTGTAAAAAGTTAGACCCATATGGATCCTAGATGTGTTGTTCAGTTTGAACTGATTTTCTAAATACCCATTTGAGACCAAGCTAAGACCTAGATGGGGTGCCTAGCTGCTTTTGCATACGTGGGTTGTATTTAGCCGATACAAGTGGGTGCCATAGAAGAAAACCCGCTGTGAGCCTAGGCCCACTTAGTACCCATTCAGCCTGAGTAAACATGTGGCCCACGTACTCACTGCCTGTGTTAAGTAAAATCCTGTGAGTAAACCCACCAGAGTTGCGTCACTCGACCTGTTCCCTAGTTTAAGGGTCCAAATCCATTTGGGCCTGATGGGTATTAGCCAAAGCAAGTACTACAGGGGGTCTGTTTAAACTGGTGTTTCACCTAGCTTCTCGCTGCCTTCATCTGAGCGTCTAACCCAGCTTCCTCTATGGTTAAGTCTCAGTCTCCCGAACAATGACAATTAAAATACTATAGATAATGAAATTCAATCTGTAATATGTCAATAGATCATTGTTAGATAAGATCGTGTTTAGATTAGGTTACGTTAGATCATGTATTGTTTATATTTTCTTGTAAATACTGTGAACTTTGTATTTGTTTTGTTTTTATTACTGAAAATCTCATACCAGTTTTTGCCTACTTGAGTTTGAATGCTTGCAAAAGCTGTTTAACTCGGTGTACTATAGGAAGACGTATAATATACTTGCATTTCTAATAAAGAAGATGCATTGCTGAGAGCGTAAACTTCAATTACATCCTGTTTTAGCTTATAAAAACATCATCCACAGGTTTGTGATCCTCTGTCTTGAAGAATCCGTTTCAGATTTCTGACCTCTGCTGTCTTTATCTGACATGTAATCGATTGTTAGAAGAGAGCAGTGGAAGTGACCTTTTAAGCTCTACAAGCACAGAGTTCTTCTTAAACAATCTTGCTTCTTCTCTGTTTTGCTCTTTAGAAATATATCTTCCAGAATGAACAGCGGTCCGTTTTCAAAAACAGCTGAATTTAGTGCTCCACTTCCAAGGTACAACAGATGTGCTGACATTTTTGTAATGTCTTAGTTTATTTTTAATGTCACATTGTTCTTCTAACTCTTGAATTGTCCCACAAGCTACCCTCTCTGCTGCATTTTTAATAATCCTGATGAGCAATTCCCCTCATGTTATTCAAAACAGGTTAAATAACTCACGGCATCATGGTAATAGAGGAACACAGAATATCAATGTTTTTCTTCTTAAATATATCAAGTTGAGAGTCTAATCCTTTTTAATGTTGTAAACCTTTATTTTGATAAAATAATTAGACAAACTATTTTAATATTCTATTTTATTGGCGGTTGTTTCCTTCTCATTCCTGTGTATTTCCCAGAATCCTCTGTCAATGTTGAATAAACAGTTTGTTCTCAGTGTGTGTGTATAAAATGTGTGACGTGAAGGATTCTCCCCAGTTGTAGTAGGAAATATCCGCCGTCATTCGTAATCTGCCTAGATAGCAGCCCGAGGGCATGACACAGACAGAATGCCTGTTTCACTTCCCTCTTTTTTCTCCCTTATATAATGAGATTTATGTTTGCGAGTAAAAGAAGAAACAGCAGAGGAAGGAAAGTGTAGACGTTACAAACAGGATTTGCTTGTGAAGGGAGACAGATAATGAGATGTCTGAAACGGAGAAAACACTGCGACCTTGGGTAAATGCTTTGGACTCTTTGTCTCACCACCGTTGAGTCTGCAGATAGTTAAATCAGGTCAAGTACTAAAGGCCCCGGTCTAGACACCAGCTGCATGATTTCATGTTTTATAGATGCAAACACAGAAATTGTAAAGGGAATGTCCTTAACCCTTTTGGCCTTCCAGGCCAAAATAGACATTTGGGTCCTCTGGCAGGTTCTGGGTTTTTCCTAAGGTTTTCTCCCGGTGGGACATGCCTGGAAGATGTCCAAAGAAAGGCACAAAGGGGACATCCTTATAAGAATGCTCGAATCACCTCAGCTGGCTCCTTTGGATGTTGAGGAACATCATTTCCACTTCTGAAGCGTCATCTGGATGACAGATTGTTATAGTCTGGTTCTAAGACCACAACAAATAAAGGGAATTAATTGCATTTATTTAACAAAATAAAATCAAACAGAAACCCTGGCTGGCTGGAGGATAAGAAGGGAAGAGGGCCTTGAGAAAACAAGAAGCAGAGAGACACTGTGTTCCAGGAAGTAGTGGATCCTGTACTCTTCTGGAGACACTGACCAGCTGTCTCCAATGTCCAATCAGCACCAATTAGGAGCTCTGAATAACAAACATGGTAAACATGTTAGAGACCCAGAGGAAAGGCCTTGGGCCGTACCACAGATTTTCTCTAAGACCGAGCCTGGCAACCCCACCGAGGAAGCTCATTTCAGCCGCTTGTATCCAGGATCTCGTTCTATTAGTCAGGATCCATATTTCGTGACCATAGACGAAGGTTATAAGATTCATTTAGTTTTTGTCTCAACAGACCACAGCAGCAGAAACATTACTGCAGACAAGACCTTATTTCAAAATAATAATCTCAGTCTCACTGTCAACTCTAAAGCATTTACCTTCATATTTAGGGGGCTTATAATAATAGCTTAAAATCATTTTATCAGTCTAAGTCACCTGTTGAGAGATATTGGCTGTTACCTTGTTAGTCAACTTCACTTTGAAAAATCATTCATTTGTAATACAGCACGATTTTGACATGACTCATTGAACCCCAAGTAAGTAGACAAGCAAAAAAGAAATTGGAAATATATATATATATATATATTTTATCAGCTGTTTATGGAAAGAAATCTTTGCAGCAGTTTAAACGGGTGTCACATCTAAGAGTATGAACTTTGTCACGCAACAGAGATCTTTTCATGTAGGCTATGTGCTGTTCTTGATATAATTTATGTGTGTAATGAGGGTTTATAACAAACTTTTTTTCCTTTTTTGAACAAGACAAATTTAAGAGATCGTTTGTCAGTTCAATTCAATTCAATTCAGTTTATTTATATAGCGCCAATTCACAACACATGTCGTCTCAAGGCACTTCACAAAAGTCAGGTACATACATTCCAATTATATAATGTCAATATAATGTCAATATAATGGAATTATACATTCCATTATATAAACTCTTAACATATACCATAGATGCAGTTACATAACTTTGTGGTTGCAGAAGATGTTTAACAGCTGCAGCTCCACTTAGAGACTCTGTAGCATACACATGACAGACAGGGGTGTGTTGCATTGGTTTTCTCCATTTTTTTCTATGGCCTGTGCTGTTTGTTCTAGGAGCACCACATTTTCTGCCCTCACTTGACTGAACAAATTAATGGTTTGGAAAACCTGCTGTGGCTGCTGAGTTACTCAGTGAGTGACACTGAGCCCTTTATCAGGATGCCTACTCATGTTTTTTGCTGCTCCTTGAACATCTCATACGACAATGGTTAGGCTTTCTTGTTCATCTTATTTTGTCTTTAGATTGATATTGAAGCTGTTTTTTTTTGTTTCATCCTCCAGTTTTGTATCTTGCTTTGCTGTATGCTGATCGTTTGAGTCGGGCACCTAGCAACTGTCAGCCCGTCGAATTTTCTCAAAGTAACTCCTAATTAGGTGGGCAGGTCTCACAGGTTGGAATTACATAAAGGTTCGAGCCAATGTGTTGCTGCCTCTCACTCTTTAACTACTGCTGCTTTCGAGCTCTTCAGTTTGTTTCCATTTTTGATTAGGACAAAGGGTTCTCTGGTTTGTCAGTTTGAGTGCACAGTGATTATAACAGGATTATAATTACTGTAACAAAAACTCAGTATGTCACAAATGTTGAAAGCATTGCCAAAATACCTTAATTCATTCAATTCTTTAGTAATTCGATGAAAGAACTGACCACAGTGCTAATAAGCTTAAAAGTGTCCATTAAATAGTTCAGTACTAGAGCTAACCTAAAACATATAATCTACATCCACAGGATTGTGATTTTTTTATGCAACTTAGAAGTGATTTCAAGCTGTAACGTTTTTGAAATTTGAAATTTTTGTATCTGACTAGGCATGGACCATACCTGTACAAAGGCGAACAAGCTTTCGTAAAAAACACTAAGCTTTTCCTTCATACCATTCCAAAAATTTAAAGTCCAAAAAACTGACCTGTGTTTTCTTTAGCTGAGACTAATGCGGTACTCTCCCACCTGTTGCTGTGCACTGCCAATCAGCAGGCTTAGACCTAATAGTCAGCTAATATGAGTGTCTATCATACAGGGGTTGGACAATGAATCTGAAACACCTGGTTTTAGACCACAATCATTTATTAGTATGGTGTAGGGCCTCCTTTTGCGGCCAATACAGCGTCAATTAATCTTGGGAATGACATATACAAGTCCTGCACAGTGGTCAGAGGGATTTTAAGCCATTCTTCTTGCAGGATAGTGGCCAGGTCACTACGTGATACTGGTGGAGGAAAACGTTTCCTGACTCGCTCCTCCAAAACACCCGAAAGTGGCTCATTAATATTTAGATCTGGTGACTGTGCAGGCCATGGGAGATGTTCAACTTAACTTTCATGTTCATCAAACCAATCTTTCACCAGTCTTGCTGTGTGTATTTCTGCATTGTCATCCTGATACACGGCACCGCTTTCAGGATACAATGTTTGAACCATTGGATGCACATGGTCCTCAAGAATGGTTCGGTAGTCCTTGGCAGTGACGCGCCCATCTAGCACAAGTATTGGGCCAAGGGAATGCCATGATATGGCAGCCCAAACCATCACTGATCCACCCCCATGCTTCACTCTGGGCATGCAACAGTCTGGGTGGTACGCTTCTTTGGGGCCCCTCCACACCGTAACTCTCCCAGATGTAAATGTTTCACATTGTGTTTCACATTGTCAGCAGCCCAAGATTTGCGCTCCTTGCACCATTGAAACCGACGTTTGGCATTGGCATGAGTGACCAAAGGTTTGGCTATAGCAGCCCGGCCGTGTATATTGACCCTGTGGAGCTCCCAACGGACAGTTCTGGTGGAAACAGGAGAGTTGAGGTGCACATTTAATTCTGCCGTGATTTGGGCAGCCGTGGTTTTATGTTTTTTGGATACAATCCGGGTTAGCACCCGAACATCCCTTTCAGACAGCTTCCTCTTGCGTCCACAGTTAATCCTGTTGGATGTGGTTCGTCCTTCTTGGTGGTATGCTGACATTACCCTGGATACCGTGGCTCTTGATACATCACAAAGACTTGCTGTCTTGGTCACAGATGCGCCAGCAAGACGTGCACCAACAATTTGTCCTCTTTTGAACTCTGGTATGTCACCCATAATGTTGTGTGCATTTTAATATTTTGAGCAAAACTGTGCTCTTACCCTGCTAATTGAACCTTCACACTCTGCTCTTACTGGTGCAATGTGCAATCAATGAAGACTGGCTACCAGGCTGGTCCAATTTAGCCATGAAACCTCCCACAAAATGACAGGTGTTTCAGTTTCATTGTCCAACCCCTGTAAGTGCAATAGGCATTTGGAAAAAAAAATCTAAATAACAATGAAATCCTGAGGATTTTTATGTAAAATTTTCATGTAAATGCTGTGATGCCTCTAATACTGTGAAACACTTAATAAATGCTAAAAATAATGCTTTTTTGATAAACAAATTTTTTTGCAGCAGTAGTAATATTTGATGCTTATCTGTTTTTAAATAAAAGCAATTAGATCACATAAGACATTTTGTATTGGGTTATCATACTGGTATAATGTTTTGAGAATCTCATTCCTGCTCATTTATAACTGACATGTTCTTCATCAAACAGACTCTTCATGTGATTAAATCGTTTTAACAGTTTATTAGTAGGGGTGCACCGATTACAGTTTTATGGGTGATCACCAATCTTTAAAAAGCCTGACATGACAGTTCTGATTTTGGCCAATACAATTTTTTTTCATAACTGGCACTAGCTACGTTTACATCCACAAAATTTCTTGATCGGATTAAAATATATTCAGATTTAAAAACAAAAAATAATTGGATTGTACCATTTATATGGACATAGGTAATCGGAATAAAACGGCCGATCGGACTGAAAATGTGTCATGTAAACATGCCGATCGGAATATTTTGTTAGCATCTAGCCTGGGCGACTAGCCACTCCATGCAGAAATATGTCATGTTTACATGGGGTACACGTGCGTACTCAGGTCATTTTGCCTCATTCAGAATAACTTGATCCTGTCAAGCGTTTACATGCATATCGATCGGATTGTCAATTGGGATAAACCACCCCTCTCAATCGGATCACAATTTCCGATCCAATCGGTGCACCCCTATTTATTAGGCATCTTTTAATGATATAGCATTTAAATAGAATTGTGCCAACCAACTCTCAGCGGGTTTAAATGTAAAAGTATGTTCCAAATGTTGCACCCAAATTACTGAATAAACAGCAGGATGCTCTGCTTTAATGGTGGTGATGCTTTTGATAATTGGCCTTTGTGGGCTGCAGCTGACACAGGGGGATGCAGGGAAAAGAAACTGTCTGCAATAGGAGATGATTAACTGAAGATTAAGAAATGACAAGCTGAGTGATCGGGATGTGGTTTTCTTTATTTTTGCAGAATGTATCATGGATTTGTACGTTTTATTTATCCAATTAATGTCATCTAATTTGTGATTTTTATTGCATCATTGCCTCTCTTGAACTGTACTATTTTATGGGATTTGCAAATTCCTTGGTTCTCTGTTAAAGAAGCATTGATTAACCTTTTAGTTATATAAGTTATTTAGTGCCTTTGTGTGGGTGGGTTGTATAACATTTTAGGTCAATCTGGGCTAAGATTCTCCTATAAGTCTATACCTGTAATGCTCCCCCTTCAAGTCATTGCACTTTATGCTGTTTCCTCTGTTATTTAATAACATTTTAGACTTCAGTCCCACAAGGACACTGAATTTAATAAATGCACTTCCTTTAAAGTTATAACCTTTGCAACAGAAGCATGGGATTTTTCTTTATTAGTCCAACCGGTCTAATTAAATATTTCAGCACATATATTTGACTGTTTTAGATAAGATAAAAACCTGTGTTGGCTGTAAAATGTTTGGAGTATGCTTGCAGCTGCTGCCAACCTGTTAATTGCCTACACAAGAGCGTCCCACTCCTCTATTATTGGTAACTTCAAACAGAAATCTGGCTGTCCTGCACTTATCTGTTCAGATTTTTATCTCTGCTTTCTTTCTGTTTGGTTGGTTTACAATGCAAGATTTTAAATACTAACACTAAATTATTTCTGCAATCGGGATGTTGCTCTGCTTTTTGGGCCTAATAAACATGTTAAACTCAAACTGGATGTTGTAAGGGTGTTGGGCATGAATGCAAAAGGTGCTTTTAAAAACACATTTCATAACCGATTTCATAAAATGCCCTTTTTCTTACGTTGGGGAATGAATCTGTGACTTGTTGTCCTTTTGACCCAAAAGCACGAAGCGGTTCTGCTTCCCAGAATTTGCGTCTGTGTTTCGTTTGCTTGTGTGTGCAGCTGCAGTATTTTAAATGTGTGTGTTGTCCACCTCCTCTCTCTTGCTTTGAATGATGTCCTTGCTTTGATCTCTCTTTCCTTTCCTCTTTCCCTTGGTTTTCTGCCTCTTCATTGTCGCCGACCTGTTTGTGTGTCTGCACTGATGTCGAGGCTCTGCGCATTTCAGGAACTGTTATATAACTGTTGTGTAAGGTCATGCTGGACTAATGGAAAATGGGGTACACAGTGTTTTCAAGTGAATTTGCAAAGCACATCTGTGTCTGGCAGTAAAGACTGTTTTCATTCTCTGGTTCTCCATGGGATCTGAGGATAAGATTAATTAGACTTGTTTTATGAAATCTCCTCTATTTTAATTACAAGAAGCACAATTTCCATTAGCGTTTTCCTGGAAAAACAAATCATCTGATGCACTGATGTTGCTGGCAACCAAACAAGGGAAACAATGGTTTCATAAATGACAGGAACTCATATTGAGAAGTGTTTGCCCCCTTACAGATTTCTTTTGTTTGTGCTCTTTTTATCACACCTAAATGCTTTAGAACAGGGTACCCAAGTCCAGTCTTTTAGAACTACTATCTTGCAAGTTTTAGATGCATCCCTTCTCCAACACAACTAAGTGAAAGAAATGGTTTATTACCAGGCCTTTGCAGAGTTGAACAACATGTTGAAAAGGGAATCAGCCATTTTACATGCAGCACTTAGTTCATTTGTTATATCAGTCTGGAAAATAAAACCAAACTGATTTCACGTTTTTATTGCAAAACCTTCTGATTTTGACATCTTAAATTAGCTTAAAATCAAATAAGAGTGTGTTTTTTGTTTTCTTTTAGGATAATGAGGACCAGATTCCTAACCCTCAGACCATTTCAGCCCAGGCTTTAGTGAAGGCTGTGTCCTTATTAAGTGTTAGTTCCACAGCAGAGGAAAAAATGCCTGGGTATATTTTACATGTTAACATCTTTTATTGGTTTATGAATCTGCTTTTGTGCCAAAGCTAAAATAACCACAATCTTTTAAAACACGGAGACATACTGTAATTATGTCGAAATATCAACCTTGTTATATCATTAGAAGAGGGCTGGAGGAGTCACAAAATAAAGGGCAATCACCCACTGCAGTTGTTCAGATATTTTTTTAACTCTAACCGAAGAGCTGGACTTGGATAACAATAGTGAACTCTTAACAGGTGTCAAATCTGTTGGAATTAAGATACACATTTATATGCCTGCATTTATAGGAACAAACTGTTTGTTTTTTTTTTTCATTTATTCTTAAGACAGCAACTATTTCTCAGTGGTCTTAATTTAATTTCTTTAAAAATAACATTTCTAAAACATTAAATGTCAACATGTCAGTCGAACAGACACATGGTAGAGCTGGTGTAATTAGTAGCCTGTTTAAGTAGTTTGTTGTAAGAGGGACTGTAGGGGACTGTTTATGTAAGATGTTTTTCACTTCACACTGAGATCATCATCTTCATCAGCCTCCGTGCCCCATTATGGCAAGGATGTTTGTGTGAGTGCATGCAGACATATGTACATCCTCATGCCAGGTATCACACTGTGAGCATGTCTTCTGTGCTAGTTTTTTTTTTTGTGTGTTCGCATTGAAATGGATAAAGTGTGTGTTGGCGTCAAGTCCTTGTTTGTCCAGTCTTGTCGGGCAGAATTTTGGCTGGACTGAACTACAAATTTTTCATGTGTCTTTTTAACAAGGTGGGGGCGTCCAAAACCTGAAAGCACATCATGTTATTAGGAGCTTCTGTAAACATGAGAGCCAAACGTACAAAATGTATTTAATGGGGATAAATTTTGGTTTTTATGGTTATTTTATTTTTAGATGGAAGGTAACGGGGGAAGGAAACTCTAGAATCTTCCCCACAGAAATATAAACACAAGCGTTTCTACATCTGTGTTGGATATTTATGTATTGATTCATGTTCTTTTAGGAGTGCTTGTCCTCTGAAATATGTCTGTCTGTGCGTCAGTGTTTGTGCCCTGTCTTGTGTTTCATAAGCCATCCATTTCTATGATGCAGTTCTTACATAAGCTCCAGATCTGGTTCAGATAGAACAACTGAGAGAGAGAGAGAGGAGAAGGAGGTTTAAACTAAGATTTAGTTGTAATAAAGATTGGAGCCTTTTTATTTAGATTTATTAATCGCCTTACTAAAGTTATGGTTTGAAATTAGAGATGCATGTGAACTTTCTGGTTGATTACCAATCTCCAGTTTTTGTAGAGTTACTACTCATTTCAAGTTGTCTTTATGGGCTATATTAAAAAAGATTTTAGAACAGTATCCGTATTGTTTTTTTCCTACACTACTTCTGTAAGCAGTCAATGACTGCAACTTTGTTGTACTCCACCCAGCCTTCCTGTTATCTACTTTTAGTATCTTTCTCTCTCATACCTTTCCTGAAGGAACTGCAGACATATTGTAGAAAACACAGTTTCCTTCAGCTTTCTTAGTCTGTCCTTCCCCTGTCCTGCCCTTATTTTAAGCTTATCCCTGAGACTAAAAATAGCTATCTTTGAGTCTTCTTCACTCTGAAATAATTTCCACAATTGAAGAGCATCGTTGCCAGAGCATCCTGGTAGCACTTATTCACTAATTGTAAAAACATGGGATTTCTGAGTTTTCAACCAGCCGATTTCTCAATGCATCTATTTATAACATCTACAGATATTTTGACAATATTCTATTTGCTCATAAAAGCACATACTTGATAAAGTCTAGACATTTCAGTAGTCAGAGTTTTCTCAATCAACAGTTGTCAAGCTTACTTATTCAAAACAACATTTTTTAAATTAAAGTAGGCCTATTTAGTTTTGCACTAACTACTGTTAATCCATGATACATTGCTGTGGCATGCTGTCATGTAGGGATGTTGCATTTGCATCTCTGTTTGACATATTTTCATTTAGATTCATATTTCAATGCATTTTGAACATTATAAATTAAAGCTATGAAACATTAAAGGGAATTGGTAATAATTATACATATAAGTTGATCATAAGTATATCTAAAATTGGATTAAAGGTGTAAAACAAGAGCACAAGGAGATGAGTAGTTATCAGGAAATATTGCATGTAAATTAATAGAAGAATTAAAAAATGTATATATTTCGTTTGGTTGGTGTTATACAGTTTGTGTGTGTGCGATTCTGAGATTTCACTATTTTTATAGATGGCCTCAATATTCGCTTAAAATTCCTGGATTTGACACAGACATACTGTTGAAGACTGATAATTAATTTTCATATTATAGCAAATCTTTCCTTAAACAGTTTGACCTTACTGTTTAAGATCATGCTGAGCTGGAATAGTACAAAAAATATGGATACAGAAGTGTACTTTATGATGTAAAGATGTGCTTTTACATTCAACTGTATTTGCATGGCTTTTTTTCAGTGTGTTGATGGTAACTATTATGGTGGATGAAGACATTTGAAACTGATAAACTGTCATTTATTTACTTTTATTGATCATTTTCTGTGCTTCTGTTGTCTTCCCACAGACCAGTCCCACAGCGCCCCCTTCAGCTCTGATAATGAGGCTCAGGGTGGCAATCCGGCTGTATGGCAGTGCACCCCTCCCCCATTTACCTCGCCTTTGGGTGAGACGCCAACCCGCCCACCCACCTCGCAGTCCCTGTCCAGACCCCACTCAAGGCAAGCAAGCCAAAGCCCCACCCCTCCCTCCGCCCTGACAGGAACCAAGAAGAGGAGCTCCAGACCAGCTCACATGAGACGAAACATCAGGTACTGAAGTCAGTGCCTTCGTCTAAGCCTCAAACGTGTTCTGAGTCAGAGAGCTTGGAAAGACGCCCACCTATTTATTCTGTAGGGATCCTGAAGAAACAACAGAAACTGCAACAATTAACCCACCTATTAAAACTAGTGCAACTGACTAGCTAATAGAGCTGCTGTCTTTTTGTAATAGATTACAGCTGATTCGGTACTTATTGTATAATAATAACCCTTGTTTTTAGTCACATTAAAAGATTCACTATACCAGTACTATGCATTTTATTTTTATTTTTTCACTTTCTATTAGAAAAACAAATGCAACCAAGTTACCCATAAAATCTGGTACTGATTACACTTATGCTGAGTCTTTAGCGTCATTCCTGCTCACTGCCAGTTACCATCTTAACGCTAAACCAAGAATGCAAGAATGCTGTTTGATTGAAGCACAGCGCATTTACGTTTATATTTAACCCATGTCAACGATGCCGGATCTGGTTTCATTTACAGATTCTAGCCTCCTTCTCGATTAGGATACATAAATATTTCCATGAGAAGGGTTATAATTCTGGTTTAAAAACATCTGTAAAAGAATTAATCACAGAGATAATTAAGATATACACCAAAAATAATTTAAGCAGGTGGAGGCTATAGGCACTTTGGTTTAATATTTGTTCAGGTAAGCTTGATTCAGACAACGGAGATAAAAACAATAAATACCACACAGCATTTTGCTAACTGTCTTGAGTGATGGACTTTTATTGCGTTTTTGTTTTAAATGCACCAATCAGAGATTTGTGGCCAATTTCGGTCCCAACTTTGTGTAAATCTTACACCTCTCAATGCAGATTTTTTTCAAATTTTCTTTCAAAACTACAATTACCAATATCTGAAATATTTCTTTCTAACCTCCTGCCACGAACAGTCATAATTATTCATATTAGACGTAAAAATGGGTTTTACTATTTTAAATGGAAGAATGGAGTGATATTGTCTCCATGTGCATTCACTAGAGTAGATGCTTGTTTCAGAAGGCTGGCACCATTTCTAAAACATAGGTTGAAAGCTCTAAAGGATAAAACTGAGCAAGCTTGCTGTTATATGTTCAACCTTTTAACCTTTGCTTTCTGCTGGAAGGTCACCTCCAGGGATTGTTATGCTAATTTGACAAAACCCCAATGCAGGTACTAATTGTGGTAGACACGTATTTTTTTTGCTAAACAACAAAAGTTATACAAATGTCAAAAAAGCAAAATAACTTGCAGCTTCTGAAGCCTAGCTCTCTGTGGTAGCAGCCTGAATGAACATGCCTCCATTTGAAACACTGTTTCGTTTTAAATAGTTTCTGACACCTTGTTCTTGCTCTGAATTTTTAAACACCTGACCTTTAGTTTTATTCCCACAGTAACAACGAAAATCATCTCGATCTGGTCACCAGCAGATTTCTCCGTGCATCTTTTTGTTCTTGTTCTCTTGGAGAATAAAATAGTTAAAACAAGCTGTTGCAAAGGTTTTTTAACATCTACTGGACAGAGATCAACATAAACATTAGTTTTAAATCTTTTTTGTGTTGTAACAAACATAATTCTTATTATAAGCTTTCCGGCATCTAGGGATTTTGCTAAACAGATAAGATGGAGCAAGTGTTCTTTTTTTCATTTGAACATTTTATTGTAGGTAATAATAAAAAAAATGTAAAATACTCCCCTTTCATAGAAATTTATAAATGCGTCATAATCCTTTGTAAGATTATACATATTTGAGTAAGTTATAGAAGTCTTTATAATTCACGGTATACAGTTCATTTTTGTATATTCTAAAGTTTAGCAGTTATAAATGAATGCGTCCAAAACGAAAGCTATGCTTACGCCGGTTATTACAAATGTTTCAAGAGCATCCCTGAAATGAAATGATTCATCAGTACAGGAGCAAAGTACAAAAAAAGTTCATATCCTCTTATTTAATTTAGTTGTTTGTGGAAATACACAACTCTGATTTAACCAAAGATATTTTTCTCTGGCAATATTTCAGGAAATTGTTGAGGGAACATCAATTAGATGCAGTGACCAAAAATGCCCAGCAGGAGGAGCTTGAGAGAAGGCAGCGCCTGGAGGAGCAAAGAAAGCAGGACTTTCCCCTACCTCTGCTGCCTGAATACACAACTGGTGAGAAGATATGCAAAATGATCAATAATTCTCCCATACATGCTAACTACATTGATTCTTTCAAATGTACTTAAACAACCTATAATCAACTTGATTGCATAGTAAAGAAAAGCCTCTTTTTGCTCACACATCTTTACTTTGTTTCAGTAACACCATTTGTGCTTCCATTTATTTTTTTATTACTTCCTTATAATATGTTTGAATTACTAACCTACCTGTTGCATCATTCCTGTCCTCATCTCCAGGCGATGTTACTCAGCACGTGCCCTCATCGTCAGCGTCAGTGTCATTCCAGCAAGAAGTAAAGGCCACCAGACAGGAAGTGATCCGCTTGGAGTCCAGCAGCTCGAGCATCAGCGAAGACAAATGCAAGACTGACATAACCACCTCTGCAGCTATAGCACAAAAACAAAAAACAGGTAAAACATACAACCCTCAAATGTCTTTATTTCAGAAACACAATCATCAGATTTTGAAACCATAATGGAAAAGATTAACAAATTATCTGCAAATAGGGTATACTCTCTTTGAGACTAAATACTTGAATTAGTTAATTTCAGGGGCAGGTGTGATTTTCAGTATTCAGATGAAAGTTTCAAAGATGCCCCCCCAACCCTATCTATCTTGGTTTTTAATTTTGATCCAGTGTGAAAAGTTAAAAACAAACAACAAAGGGCTTAGACATGTATGAATGTCTGGATGCAAGTAAAGAAAAGAATAAAGTTTTCTCTTACTTTAATAATTCAATATTTTCATATTTTGATGTTTTTGCTTAATTTTGTCTAATACGGTTATGTTTCTCACTCAAAAAAACCCCGCTGACCCATTATCATGTATGTCTTAAGATCAAATAGCTTTTGAGAGACTCAAACACGGAAATAAATATTCCACATTTTGTTAAACGTTTAAGCCAGTAACGACTTTCTAATAAACAAACGAAGGTGTGCTTCATAGGTGCGCAGTTCCGCGCCATGCTCCGTTGTACTGTGACACAAATTATCTCAGGAAAATGTTAAGCTGCTGACGGCTCAGTCAGCTACTAAATAGCGAATCAACGAAACAAACCAGTGCACCCCTCCATGACTCCTCCGTTTAGTTTTAAAGCTATTGGAGACTAATGTGGCTAATAATAACAGAGGTTATGCGGAAGCCAGACTGAAGCTGACAGAGCTGTTGTTGATCACTAAAAACACATTATGCAAAATTACCTTAAGGCAGAAATCGTACTGCTGCTCAATACATTTACATGGACCAGATCCCTGTTTACATTGTAAAAAAGTATGTTTTGCATGTGCCAGATCCATGTTTGTTTTGAAAATAAATTTATTTGTATCTAGAATGATCCTTTCTCATTCCCTCAGTAGTAAAATGTATTTGTATCAACAGCAAATTCACTAGCAAATGGAAGCACACAGTGGCACAATAAAGATAAGCAATTATAATAAAATAGAATTGCACAATGGAAAGGTACATACTTCCATTAAGGATATTAACACTTATAATTGTCTACTGTTTTTCCAAACAGGAAAGGGACATTTAAATTATGTATTTCCTCTAAAGAAGGGCTGAATTGACCCATACCTATTGGTTGTGCCTTAATTAGGGAGTTTAAAATATTTTCATATTTTAAGTAATCATAATGCTCTTCTCTTGAAAGAACCCTGTGTCAATAAATGTTGCCACGGTATTGAAAATGGTATAAAGTATTTTCGTAGTATCTGTACTGAGTTTGAAATTTTAGAATAGTGACAACCCTAGTGTCCACATGGACATTGTTTTAGGAGCAGATCAGTTTTTTATGCATATGGTCCATGCGTCTGTTTCTGGTGTTTGAGCTTGGCAGCTTTACAGTGCCACCTATAGGCCGGGTATTGTAGCTATAGTGTTTTAGGACACTTTCTGTGTTTTTGCACAGTTGGACATTTTCATAATGTAATTTACCATCCTGTTACTGTGTGGGGTGTTTTCATACCAAGGCCATCAATGAGTTTGTATCGTTTCTAAATGTTGAATGAAAAAAAATGCGTTTTCTAGAAAATGCAGTGGAATAAATCTCAAGGTCTTTACCCAGATCCTTTCAGCTTTGAGCTTTGTTGTGTGTTATTGCATCTTTTTTATCCTGATTATTTTTTTACAGTACCTGTATACTTTTAGACTCACAGTAAATATGATGGTCAAGTCAGGGCCTTCCTCTGTGGCTCATCTTGGTAGAGATACCAAAGAAGTTACTCACTCTGTATGGCCTTTCTATTATCACACCAACTTACTGTTTCTTAAAGATCAAAAAAAGCATCTCTAATGGCCATATGAGAAGCATCCATTTAATAAATTACTCAGCCTGTTTAAAATTCCCTCTGATCTCAATGGTTTGGATAAGCAGCACATTAAATCACTGTATTACAGGGAAATTCTAGGGACAAAATAGTGTGTGGGACTGTTTTGAAAGCAGGGGGCTGTACTGCATATGCAAATTCAGGTACATTGAGTGCTCTTCCTTCACTGTCCATGTGGTCAATCACAAACATTCAACAACCCAATCCAACAGTTAAGGATAAACATACGCACACACTGGGTAAAACACATATTTTAGAGTCAAGATCAAGACAAACTGCAGAAACACACCTGCAGTGTGGAGACAGATGAACAGGTAAACAGACACATAATGTGAAGCTGAGGAGGGAAAGTGCAAAAAGGGAGGAAACAGACGAGTGGAGGAAAGAGGGATGAAATGAGAGGGGTAATAAACCCGGCTGATCCTGGGGAAGAAGCAGAACACACATACTCATAATGAACACACACCCACACCACAGTGGCACAGTGACATTTCCAGTTGGGGTTGCATAACCAGTCACCCCCTCCACTTTAATCCTACTTGTATAACCAGCCATTCACTGCAGTTATATAAGCTCACTCTCAATTTATTTTAACACACACTCCTCTTCATGGTATGCTCTCTCAGGCTGCCACCTTTATAAATTGATACCCTTTTTGTTTTTTTAACAACGATTTTGCCTGACAAACACAGACAACTTGGTTGTTTCTTGGCAAGATTAAATACTGGGTGAGCTAAGGGTGGGGTGTCAAGGGGTAATAAAAAAATTTGTTTGGGAAAATTTTTTTTAGCAGAAAAAAACACAGCGAGTTTTGTTTTTTTTAAATGGAAAAAAATTGTTTCTCCAAAATAAAAAACCTACCCAAAGCTTTTTTTTCTCGTTTCATTCATACTTAGTTTTTAGTGCCCGTCTTTTTGAATTTAATACTTTGAAGCATTGTATTGTATGCAAGGTAATCCAACTACGCACAGTTTTGTGGAGAAGGGTTTTAGTAGATATGATCTAGTTACCTTTTATCAAGATTTTAAAATGTTATAGATTTAAAACCACTAAAATGTTTTCCTATAGGATGCCTACAGTTTTAAGCCTTTTTAGTGGGATGCCAGAAAAATTGGCAGAATGTTTTCTTATGGCATACAGAGCACACAGCAACTTTACCCCCCTCCTCCCCCACGTGTCTGCTGGTCAGATAGCTGAAAGAAGGCTAATAAACTTCAAAGAAAGAAAGAATATTTTTCTGTTTGCAAATCTTAGGATGACGTTATTTAATGTTGTTGCGTACAGTCTCGTCACATTGCTGCACATTGACCTTTTGATTTAATGGTGTTGGAAGACTTGAAGCCATAAGAAAATAATGCTCTCATATCGCTTTCCTAAGCAATTAGCACTGTAAAAGACAAGATCTGACCACCACATTAGCCATAGAAACTCTTACATTAGTGTCACCATGTAAACCACACATATGCACGACCAACACAACTGTGCTACAATAACCAAATAATATCACTTAATCACTTGTTACTAAATGCAGACAGCTCGCTCACCTTAAGATACTGGATGCTTCAAACTGAAAGGAAAACTTCAATCATTTCCTTACCCTCTGTGTATTTTCTTTAGTGAAACTTGGAAGCCAGTTAATAAAATGTTTTGTTTTCTCTCTCTAGAATGATTCTCTCAACATGGAGTCCTCAAATATTTGAAACATGATTTATGAAGGTTTATGATAAAGAAGAATTGCATTGAAAGTTGTGCAACCTTCTTCATTTTCCCATTTTATTTTGTTTTTAGAAATAATAGATTTGAGGATAAATGAGGATTATACTGTTGCTCAAGTCTCCAAAGACGAAGAGGAGAGTGAATCTAGCGGTGCACATGCCAACGATGCCCTTAACCAACCAGATGCCAAGGGCAGGGTGCTCATCAACCTCAACCATTCAGCTACAGAGGAAGACATTTTCTTGTCACCGCAGCTCGCTCGAGCAGTCAAACCTCACCAGGTATCAGGATAGATTCAAAACAAGCATAAGAAATGTTTTTTCTGTTCAGCCTTAGATATGATGTTTGAGTAAAAATATATTTGCCTTGGAGTCTTTAAACCAAATTTGGATTTCTGCTTTTAGCTCCAAATTTCCCTCAAATCTGTTTTGTTTGCTCTGTCATTTCATCCTTTGTCTTTCTTGATCTGTCTTCAGATCGGTGGAATCCGTTTTCTGTACGACAACTTGGTGGAGTCCCTGGAGCTCTTCAGCAACAGCAGCGGATTTGGCTGTGTACTCGCTCACAGCATGGGCCTAGGCAAAACTCTTCAGGTCATCTCCTTCATCGACATCTTGTTCAGGCACACTGCAGCTCACACTGTGCTCGCCATCGTACCGGTAAGCATCTGAGGATTTTGTGAGAACCTCCTCCATTTGATGCTTTCTTGACAGATACATTCAGTTAAGCTCAGTCCAGCTTCATTTATATAACACAAAGCTACAACAAATGTAATCTCATCTACGTACATTTTGCACCAAAACATGGTTCTGTGGGACACAGAACCCGTCTTCCTACTGAACAGAATGATGGATGGAAATTCCCATGCTATTTTGGCTTGTCCATAATGAAGAGATGAGCGTGAACCACACCTGTGGAGGTCTCCAGTTCACTTCCTGATATTTTGACTGATTGCTTTTGATTTTGGATGAGGTCACACAAGGAAGCAGTGTGTTTGTGGTGTTTCCTTGAGATACATTCGCAGGTGTGTCTCTGTTTAATTCAAATGTTGTGAATAAACTACTCAGAAGCTTACAGAGCCATGACATCATCACCCTGGATTCCCCTAACTCTTTAAAGACATAGTAATCCTAGTGTATTCAAGCTTCTGAATTTGAAGAAAGAAATAAAACATTCTCCCTAAAACCTTCTCTGGGATTTGTCAGAAAAATCTGATATACATTCTTATTCCCTTTCAGGTGAATACACTACAGAACTGGCTGTCAGAGTTCAACACATGGGTCCCTCCTCCTGAGGCATTACCTCCAGACACTGATCCTGCACTGGTCACACCGCGTGCTTTTAAAGTTCACATCCTCAACGATGAACACAAGTAAGAGACCGGAACAATGCTGTTTAAACGTAAACCTCTGTAGAACCTACAGTACATACTGTCAATCAGCCATTTGGTTTTTTGGGGGGTTAGAAACCACTGGATTTTTATTTCACAAAGAATAGTATGGTAAGACCAAGCTTTCATTTTCTCCTGATGCCCAGAAACACAGCATCTAGGGCCAAGGTGGTGGAGGACTGGTCTCGGGATGGTGGTGTCCTGCTGATGGGTTATGAGATGTACCGTCTCCTGTCTTTGAAGAAGAACTTTGTGGCTGGGCGGAAGAAGAGGAGCAAAAAAACTGGAGGACCTGATATCATAAACCTGGATGAAGAAGACAGACAGCAGGAACTTCTTAATGGTTAGTAAAGAAAAAGAAGAGGAAAAATAAAAAGATAAAGGGGAGAAAGTGAAGAACATAAAATAAAGAAAGATGAAAACATTTTTGGTAAAAGCTCATTAAAGTCCTGTCTTTTGTTAAGGTGTTGAGAAAGCCCTTTCCCGACCCGGTCCAGATGTTGTGATCTGTGATGAAGGACATCGCATTAAGAACTGCCACGCCAGCACATCTCAGGCCTTAAAGAACATACAAACCCGGCGGCGCGTAGTTTTGACTGGCTATCCGCTCCAGAACAATCTCATCGAGTACTGGTGCATGGTCGACTTTGTCCGTCCTGACTTTCTGGGTATGTGGTAGGATGTGTGGATGATTGCACATGCCTTATTTCCCCCTGAATGCTCCTCATTTTTCTTTTTTTGATGTTGTTTTACATATTTCAGGTACCAGACAGGAGTTCAGCAACATGTTTGAGCGCCCCATCCTAAATGGACAGTGTGTGGACAGCACTCCTCAGGACATCCAGCTGATGAGGTACAGGAGCCACGTCCTCCACAGCCTGCTGGAGGGCTTTGTGCAGAGGTAAGACCATCGCTGCTCAGGAAATGAAACTCTCTTAAACAACTATTTCCAATACTGACTAATTTATCTACAATCTAGGCGAGGCCACGATGTCTTGAGAGACCAACTACCCTCTAAGGACGAGCATGTGATCCTGGTGCGTCTGTCTCCTCTGCAGAGGGCGCTCTACACAGAGTTCATGAACCGCTTTAGAGAGGCGGGAAACACCGGCTGGCTCAGCCTCAACCCCCTGAAAGCTTTTTGTGTCTGCTGCAAGGTGAGTTGCAAGATCATGTGTCCAAAGTGTTGCTCATCATCTTCAGTATGCTTGTTTTATTCATTTGGAATGCATTATTTTATCATCTAAATGCATTTTGCTGTTGTTCTTTAGATTTGGAATCATCCAGACGTGCTGTATGAGGCTTTACAGAAAGAAAATCTGGCAAGCGAGCAGGATTTGGACGTTGACGACATCACGTCCACTTCACAGGGCCGATGTCCCACCGCAGCACCGGGTCCAAAGTCAAAGAATTTGGACAACCCAGATCCAATTGGTGGATTGAGTTTAAACCAGCTGCAGGAAAAAGCCAATCAGGTCATTACATATGAATGGGTACGTGCTGGTTTGAGGTTCTCTAACATTAGGTCTCGCAAGTCTTTTATGTCACAACATATCTAACAGTGTTTCTTAACATGGCCAGGCAAAAGAGCTCATGTATGACTACAAGCCTGGCATCCTGGAAAACTCGGCAAAGATGGTGCTGCTGTTCCACCTGATAGAGGAAAGTGTCAAGAAGGGAGACAAAATGCTTGTGTTCAGGTAAGAGATCAAACAAATAAAAACAGTTTTCTTTCTGATGGTGGGATATCCAACGCTTCTTAGCTGTATTGTTCCTTTCATTGTTTTTTATAACCTTTTTGTGGCTTCTCTGCATGTGATCTTATGCCTTCTTCTTCTCTTCCAGTCAAAGTTTGTCCACACTGACGGTGATTGAGGATTTCTTGGCCAAGAGACCAGTGCCTCCTTCGCCATATACAGCTAGCAAAGACAGACCCAACCAGAACTGGGTCCGTAATCTCAACTACTACAGTAAGTCAGTAAGAGAACAGGTTGTTTTCAAGCTCAAAGATGAACAAGTTATGTGTTGCAAATTAGTCATGACTCAATATTTAGTTCTAAATACTCTGTAGAAAACGCATTCAATTTGATTATTACATCAGCATTATGCTAAACTCAACCCCTAACCTTGATATACTGGTAAACCTGTCTGATCTGTTGAAGGATAGTTTATTTTGTGAAGCAGTTGCACTTATTTTCTCATTGACACGCAATGAGTGCTGCCACCTGCAGCCGTTTTTAAGTAACTGGCAGACTTTGCTTCATCTCATTACTCAAGCTTCATATTTTACTAAAGTTGTTACTGGTCTGTATTTTAAGAGGTTGCAGCATTACCCAGCAACCAGTACCTTAGATTTTTTTGTACCAAGCATTGAGTATTGAAAAGATTCATTTCTGCCAACCAAAAACACTTTAATGCATTTCTTTTTATTTTTACTCTTTCTTCATGTCTAACTTTGGATTTGCTCTGGGATATTTTTCAAGGACTGGATGGAAGCACAACAGCTTCAGAGAGAGAGAGACTGATTAATCTGTTCAATGACCCCACCAATACCTCAGCATGGGTTTTCCTACTTTCAACCAGGTACCAAACACACACCATAACATTATTAATGTCAAGGCCCAAGGTTAGGAATAATGTAGGATCACTATCTGGTCCTCAGGGCTGGGTGTCTGGGTGTGAACCTGATCGGGGCAAACCGTGTGGTAGTCTTCGACGCCTCCTGGAACCCCTGCCACGACGCCCAGGCTGTGTGCCGCGTATACCGCTATGGACAGCGAAAACCGTGTCACATCTACCGACTGGTGTGCGACTTCACTCTGGAGAAAAAGATTTATGACCGCCAGATCTCCAAGCAGGGCATGTCTGGTGAGTTAGGAACTTCTAAATAATGTATAGTGTATAAAAGTAATGGATGGTACCTATTTAGTTTCCACACCTTGACCAAAAATATTTCAAACAACCAAACAGGAAAAGTATAAAAGGACTGACTAATCAAAGTCAATGTGCTTCACACTAGAGTCCGAACCATTCACACTCACAAACACGCACACATTCAAACACCGATGTGCAGATTAGTATGCAACTTAGGGTTAAGTGCCTGAAATTAAAGCTGAAACTAAATCCAAAACCTTTATGATTGCAAGAAGACTACTACTCTGCAGCACCCTCCTTTCAGCCAGCTCAACAGCAGTGTGCAACAAGTGGGAAAGCGCTGATGTATTCTATCCACCTTTTAGCTGGAGAAAATTGTCTCTCCGGAGTATTCTCTGACATCTCAGTAAAAGCAAAAAATATGTGTGTCTTGTTACTGGTAACCAGTCTATGCTTAGTTTGTGTATTATATATTTACATAGATTTAGCATATTTTTGCAACATACATTGAAGAATAAATCTCAAATACTGTCAAATTTCTTTGTGCAAATTTCTGAAATTAGACTTAAATTAATGATCCGTTAACAAAAAATGTAAAACTAAATCGTTTTTTGCAAGAGGCTGATCTTTTTATGTTTTCTGTGAGTTTTAAGTGGTAAAAAACATGCATTCAGGACATTCGTTTTAAAATATAAATTTTCAGGATTTTTTTGGTCTTTATTTGGTCTCACTAAATTCTATGGTTCTATTCTTTGTTACAATTTAAACTATATATTTTTTTAAATTACAATGTTGCTCTCCCTTCTCCTTTTATCAGACCGTGTTGTGGACGACCTGAACCCTGTGTTGAATTTCACCAGGAGGGAGGTTGAGTCCCTTCTTCATTTTGTGGACGAGGAACCAGATTCATCTCAGGTCAGGCTGCAGCCTGGAGAAATCAGTGAGAGCGTCTTGCAGAGAGCTCTGCACCTTTACTCCCACCTCATCACCAAGGTAGGTTAATATAATACATTTTTGTCCTCCTACACCCTTTAAAAGTAAACCTTTGGGGATGTTATTTATTATGGGATTCACTGCATTGCGAGTTTTATTTTGAGAGGGTTGTACTAATCTGTGAATGTCTCAGCCTATTTTTAAATTATACTTAAATATATTAAACTTTTATTCAAGGTTTTACACAAATACAGAACATTGCAAATGTATTCACACCACTAGACCTTTTTTAAAAAGAAATTTACAATGAAACCACAAATTCAATGTATTTCGTTTTAATTTAATGTGATTGGACAAAACATAAATGTAAGGCGCGAGGAAGAGAAATAAAAGCATAAAAAATGTGGTGGTACATCTGTATTCAGCTTTTTTTGCTCTGATACCATTAATAAAATCCAGAACAACCAATTGCCTTTTCCTCATCTGTAAATAAGAGTCCACCTTGGTGAGAATCCAGCTGTTCTATGAAGGTTGCCTGCATTATGAGAGAAGCATGCAGGAGGCCCACAATAACTTTGGAGGACCTTTAGAGATCCTCAGCGGAGGATAACTATTAGTTGCGCCCTCCTTAAATCTGACATAATGAAAGAGTGGCAATGAGAAAACTACTGCTGAAAGAAACCCATATGATATCTAATTTGGACGCAGCATATGGTACATGTGGGAGAAAATGCTCTGGTCAAATGAGACTAAAACTGACGTTTCTGGTCTAAAGGGAAAATCCTATGTGTGGTAAAAAGCTGACACTGTACACCACCCTGAACGCACTATCCACATGGTTAAACATGGTGGTGGCAGGATCATGTTGTAAAGATGTTTTTCTTAAGCAGGGACAAGGAGGCTGGTCAGAGATGTTGAGAAAATGCATTTAGCAAAATTAAGGAAAAACCTGCAGGAAAACCTGGTAGAGGTTGCAAAACACTTAAAACTGGGGCAAAGGTTCACCTCCCAGCAGGACAGCAACCCTAAACATTCAGCAAGAGCTATAATGGAATGGTTGTTGTTTTAATTTAACAACAATTACAAAAAATGTCTAATGGTATGAATACTTTTGCAAGGCACCGTATCTAAAAACTGTAACAAAGTTAATTGAGGGTGGAACTCTAACCACCTATCACCTTCCTCCTTTTCAGCAACCCTTCCCCCATGAGTCCCTTCTAATAGACCGCAGGGAGTTTAAACTGAGCAGCGCTGAGAAGAAAGCCGCTAAAAAGGGCTATGAAGAGGAGAAGAGGGCCTCGGTGCCGTACACACGCCCATCCTACGCTCACTATTACCCTGCCAGTGACCAGAGCCTTACCAACATCCCTGCTTTTAGCCAGAGAAACTGGTCAGTGAGTTGCCGTTAGACAAAATGTAGTACTTTAAAGTTTTTGCAACATGCCATCTAATCAAGGTTGCTTTAGCTGAATCTTTTTAAAATGTCACAGTCATAAAGAACCTGAAAAAATCTCTGTTTAGGCGCCCTCCAACCTGCACCGAGGAGAAACCAGTGGCCAGTGTCCGGCCAGTACAGTCTGCATCAGTTCCCATGATGCCCCACCATGTGGCTGCAGGTTCAGCCTCGGATCGTGGCTCCTCTTCATCAAGCCTCGGAGGCTTCCCTGTCAACTGCCTGCAAAAAGCTGGGGTCTTTGTACAGAAGATTGTCACCACTACTGGTAGGCAAGCTCCACTAACACTCTTATTTCCTTCTCTTTTTCTGTTTGTAAATAAAAATATGCTTCTGAAATGTCAAATGTTGTTCCTAATGTCTTTCAGATATAGTGATTCCAGGTACCAACAACTTAACAGATGTCCAGGCAAGGATCACTGCTGGAGAAAGTATTCATGTTATCAGGGGCACAAAAGGTACAATTCTCCAGAACTCTAAAACTAATTTGTGTAAAAAGTTGATTATTTGTTTATACTTCTGATTTTGTTTTTTACTTTAAATGAAATGATACAAAACAAAATAATTGATAGTTTTTTTTGTCAACTGTAATCATTATGCAAAACCTGATAAATATCACCAACATTGCTGAAACTTTCTTAAAAAAGAAGTTAGATTTAATTCATTAAAGCAAGTTACAATTAAATTTCATCAAGTTGTAAATCATCTGCTTGCAGTGTATACTGAAGCATTTGTTACTTTTGTTTGTATTTAGGGACGTATATCAGGACATCTGATGGCCGAATCTTTGCCATTAGAGCAGCTAATAAGGCCAAGACAGTGGACCAGAGTGCAGCAGCTCCTCCCAAAGGTAAAACCATTTGCTTTCCAACTGGATCCCATTGAAGCATGAGGCCTTTACTGATACATTCTTCTACATTGCCTTGCAAAAGTATTTAGTAGTTGTAAAAGTAGTAGTAGTTGTTTATTTTCTTTTGTGCCATACACCATAAAGGTGCCCAGCCCTCATGGGCTTATAAGACATACAATCATATTCACAAATGTATGGTATAGACCAACTCAAACCAGTGAGTAATTGTGTTTAAAAATAATGATGAATGGGTTTCAAAACTCGTCTCATCTCGTCTTGTCGTCTTCCGCTTATCCGGGACCGGGTTGCGGGGGCTGTAGTCTAAGCAGGGATGCCCAGACTTCCCTCTCCCAGAAACCTCCTCCAGCTCCTCTGGGGGAAGCCTGAGATATTTCCAGGTCAGCCGAGAGACATAGGCCCTCCAAAGTGTCCTGGGGGGTCCATCTCTACCAGCTTTGCACATCCAGATACCTCTCCTCAAAATGACTCAAGCTACGCCTGGATGGAGAGCATCTGCAAACAGCAATTTCAAAATCTTACCACAGATTCTCAGTTTGATTTCAGTTTTTGACTGAGCTATTCTGATACATAAATATACAGGGGTTGGACAATGAAACTGAAACACCTGATTTTAGACCACAATAATTTATTAGTATGGTGTAGGGCCTCCTTTTGCGGCCAATACAGCGTCAATTCGTCTTGGGAATGACATATACAAGTCCTGCACTGTGGTCAGAGGGATTTTAAGCCATTCTTCTTGCAGGATAGTGGCCAGGTCACTACGTGATACTGGTGGAGGAAAACGTTTCCTGACTCGCTCCTCCAAAACACCCCAAAGTGGCTCAATAATATTTAGATCTGGTGACTGTGCAGGCCATGGGAGATGTTCAACTTCACTTTCATGTTCATCAAACCAATCTTTCACCAGTCTTGCTGTGTGCATTGGTGCATTGTCATCCTGATACACGGCACCGCCTTCAGGATACAATGTTTGAACCATTGGATGCACATGGTCCTCAAGAATGGTTCGGTAGTCCTTGGCAGTGACGCGCCCATCTAGCACAAGTATTGGGCCAAGGGAATGCCATGATATGGCACCCCAAACCATCACGGATCCACCCCCATGCTTCACTCTGGGCATGCAACAGTCTGGGTGGTACGCTTCTTTGGGGCTTCTCCACACCGTAACTCTCCCGGATGTGGGGAAAACAGTAAAGGTGGACTCATCAGAGAACAATACATGTTTCACATTGTCAGCAGCCCAAGATTTACGCTCCTTGCACCATTGAAACTGACGTTTGGCATTGGCATGAGTGACCAAAGGTTTGGCTATAGCAGCCCGGCCGTGTATATTGACCCTGTGGAGCTCCCGACGGACAGTTCTGGTGGAAACAGGGGAGTTGAGGTGCACATTTAATTCTGCCGTGATTTGGGCAGCCGTGGTTTTATGTTTTTTGGATACAATCTGGGTTAGCACCCGAACATCCCTTTCAGACAGCTTCCTCTTGCGTCCACAGTTAATCCTGTTGGATGTGGTTCGTCCTTCTTGGTGGTATGCTGACATTACCCTGGATACCGTGGCTCTTGATACATCACAAAGACTTGCTGTCTTGGTCACAGATGCGCCAGCAAGACGTGCACCAACAATTTGTCCTCTTTTGAACTCTGGTATGTCACCCATAATGATGTGTGCATTTCAATATTTTGAGCAAAACTGTGCTCTTACTCTGCTAATTGAACCTTCACACTCTGCTCTTACTGGTGCAATTTGCAATCAATGAAGACTGGCTACCAGGCTGGTCCAATTTAGCCATGAAACCTCCCACACTAAAATGACAGGTGTTTCAGTTTCATTGTCCATCCCCTGTAGGTTGACCTAAATCCCTCTATTACAGCTCTGGTTGTGTGTTTAGCGTCGTTGTCCTGCTGGAGGAGGAACCTCCACCACAGTCTCAAGTTCTTTGCTACCACTCACAGGATTTCTTCCAGGATTGCCTTGTGTTTAACTCTATCCATCTTACCTTTAACCTTGTGATCAGCTTCCAAGTCCCTGCTGATGAAAAGCTTACTCACAGCATGATTCTGCCACCACCATGTTTCACCATGAGGATAATGTGTTCAGGATGGTGTGCTGTCTAAGTTTAGTGCTACAGATGACCTTTTGCATGCAGGCCAAAAGGCTACATTTTGGTCTCATCTGATCAGAGCACTTTTACATGCTTACTGTGTTCTGTACATGGCTATGTGACTTCTCATGGCTTATTTTTAACAATGGCTTTCTTTTTGCCAGTCTTTAATTAAGGGCGTATTTGTGGAGTGTACATTTAGCAGTTATCCAATAAAGATTCTCACACCTGAGGTTTGGATCTCTGCAGCTCCTCCTTGGGTTTCTTGGCTCTTTCTTTGATAAGTTTCTGGGCTATCACTTTAGGTCAGCAGGTTTGTAGTTTTGCTAAACTCTTTCCTTTTTTAGACAAAGTGAAACTCCACAAGAGCTTCAGAGCTTGCCTATCTCTGCTTTAAACCTTTTCGCAACTTTATCCCTGAATTGTCTGATGTTTTCCTTGTGTGTTGTGCAAGGAACCTCTGAGTCCTTCACAGAACAGCTGTACTCAGACTAAGATTAAATTATATACAGGTGGAATTGATCAGGTGACTTTTGACAAATGATTGCACAGGATTTTAGTTAGGGGTAACAGAGTCAAGGAACCCCCTAATACAAATGCAGGTGACACTTTTTAGATTGTTGTTTTTAAATTTATGTAATAAATATAGTTATATAATAAATTCTTAATCTAAAGCCAACCCTTAATGTCTTTCTTCTTTCAGACTTGAAGGCTCCGCCTCAGGAAGTTTCCTCCAGTGGCAGTAATGGTTGCATATCCCCTGACAGGAAGCCGATGGTACCCTCCAAGACTGTGCCCCGCCCTCTCTCCCCCGACAGCCCAGAGATCATCAACGAGTTGCAGCGCTACACGGCTGGCTCTGGGACTGATGCGAGAGCAGCTGAGAGCAGCATGAACACCCTGCCTTCTAACAAGCTGCTACAGAAAAAGTGTGGCAGCAGTGCAAGCACTTATTCTGGGGAAGCTATGGGCCACCATGATGCCTCCGCTACTAATGTTATCCAGCCAAATGTGGACACCAGTGTTCCACAAGACCTGAGAATAGGCAGCAAGCGTAAGGCCTCCAGCCCGTTCCTGGAGGAACGAGTCAGTAAACAGCCCTTCGCAGGAAAACACTCCTCAGCCCCTCCACCTTCACCAGGGTTTTCCTTCACAGGGGGCTATGGCCTTCCCCCGATGGGTCTCAGCTCTGCCATGTTGGGCGGCTCAGTGGGCCATCCTCTCTTCATGGGGTCAAGCTCACAGTACTTCCAGCCACCCAACAATCAGCTGGGAGATCCCACTTACATGTATCGAGATGTGTTCGGCTTGAGCGGAGCTACCACTGTCCCCTATTCCTCATCCCCGTCTTCATCCACAACAATCATGACTCCTGTCTCATCGTCTCCTTCTGCATCTGTCAATGCTGCCAGTTCTCTTCCAGGAGCTCTCCCATCATACATGTTGAGCCCAAGCATGGCTGGGATGCTCCCACCAGGCTTTCCTCTCTCATACAGTCCATCTCTGGCCGGCCTTTACTCTGGCTCAATGCTGCCAGGTCCGGCTGCCACTCCCGGTCCAGCCGGAGCCAGTTTCTTGTCTCAGTACCCCCAAACTACTGCCTCAGGCTCCTCCTCCTCCTCTTCCCCTTCCTCGTTTTCTCCCTCAGCACGCTTAGAGGGCTACCGGGCCCCGGTCCTGATGAACGGCAGGGAAGTCGGCGGCAGCAGCGACTCTGATGATGATGACGACATTATTGAGTTGAGGGGACAGTGAGACTTGAGAAAACTTTCAGCTCGTGCTGTTAGCCGGAATGCAGCTCTGTCTGACGGGTATGGACAAAGAGTAAAAGAGAGTTAAGGCTTAAAATCTTCATTTTGGTCACCTGTGTTGCCTTGGAGAAGCAACCTGAAGGGTAACTGAACACAGACTGCACACTGAGTGACAAATATTGATTCTGAATATCAAAATGTGAAGCATTTAAACAGATCCAGAGGGGAAGAGATTTGAATTCTATGGACTGAGCTTCCAGATTTGTTTGTCCAATCCTGGCATTAAAAAGCTCATCACTGGACTGAGAACTCCTGAGTGTGAGCCTGTAGTGACTACAAATGGCCACTAGTTGAACTGTTGACTTCAGAGATTCTACAGTAGTTCTGCAGCGTTGCTAAATGTGAAGATTTTTGCTTACAGCTAATCAAAAAGACAACCATATCTTTAAGTTATAGTTCTGGAATTTTAAAGTAAGGTTCTGTTAAAAAGTTCTAATTTTTCTGGTGTGTTTAAAAAAAAAAGTAGATTAGTTAGACCCAATGTCTAAGGCTAATGGCTAATCTGAGAGGAGGCAAGGCAAAACAAACTTCTACTGCCTTAAAACCACACACATCATAGCTGAGTGTTAAACTGTCATTGTTTCCATTTGGCAGTGATTTTACACAGAAGCTGATGATAACTCAGACAGGAAATGGCGGTTGGAGGCTGTGCGCCGCCAGTGATCTTCCCGTGTGAAACACGTAGAATGTAACATGTAAAGTTTTCCAGTCAGAGTAAATTTTTGATATTGAAGTTAAGAGGTTAAGTTAAGATTTGTAAAAATGTCACTGCAGGCTAAGTTAACACTATTTTCTAAATTTATACACTGCCTTATCACCATATTAGGCAGTTTCTCTGACCAAAACCTTATGCGGTGTCCTCTGTGCATGCTCCTCCTACCTCCATTTCATGTTTAAATAATCATTGACTTTTTCTTTATGCCGATGATTGCTTGCTAGAATATGACATTTTGGATATTGGAGTTTTTTTCAAGTTAGTTGAAGCCCATTTTGGTCTTCTCTCTGACTAGCCATTAGCTAATCTAGATTTCTACTAAATAAAGCCACTAAAAGAGTTAAATGCAGTACAATATTAACTGCTTATGACCTTTTATCAGAACCTCACTTTAAAACTCCTGACCTATCCCATTAAAGAAAAGCGTCCTAACAGCTGAGGTAGCTTGTAGTAAATTTGTTCAACTGAAACAGTTATGTCACTTGTAAAATACTGTTACTGAATATTTCCTTGGACATCTAAAGAAAATGGTTAAAAATGGAACCAAACTCTGAAAAAAGGATTGTTGTTGTGCTTAATAATTCATTGCAGGACAGTATATCTTGTATATTTTTTGAAGGGCGAAATGATGTGTCATCTTGGGGCTTGGTAAGGTTAAAAACATTATACTGAAACTTTAAAACTCCAATGAAAGAATGTACGATTAATCAAATGCCTTCATATCGGGCCTTTTTCTGTCGGACAAGATTCCTTCTACTTGGGCGTGGGAAGATATAGTTTTTTTTTTTCTTTTCTTAATGTGTACTGTATTTTTCTGTGATCTACTTTTACAAAAAACAAAACAAAACAGGCAATTGCCTAAAAACAGTAAGGTGGAAAAAAAAATGCTAATGAGGTGTTATCCTTGTAGCGGAGAAACAACCAACAGAAGATGCCTTTATTTGCCTCCAATCTTTCTGAATGTTAGCTGTGAGAGAGGAGAGGTATGGGGAGACCTAATCTCACCCACAGTCTTACTGTAGCCTAGTGAAAAATGATGCAAACATTCACTCAAGCCTATATATATATACTGATATAACCCAAGGGGGGCTGAGCTTTAAAGTCCCTTCAGAGCTTTGGTTACGCTCGTGTTGTTACTGTGTTTGTGTCCGCGCCTTGTCTTTTTAAAGGTTACAAAAGGAATCACTTTCAAAAAGTGAAAAAAAAAAAAATTTCCGACACAGATTCATACTTTCACTCTGCTGGGTTTTTTTCTCACCCATTTTCAGTCTTTGTCTCATCTTGCTTTGTGAGCAGAGTTGAAATGTAAAACCAAACTTAATTTTGGAGAGATTGTATGTCTTTTCCCAAAACCAAGTACAGCAGAAACTCATCAGAAACCTCCGAAACAAAGAGGATCGCGTCTTAAGAGACCAAATATTGATTGCAGAGCAGAAATTAGGTTCATAAAAGGCATGGGGCAGTTACTGGCATTGAGGTACATCACGATTGTTTTTTAAGTTAGGGTTTCAAAACTTTTAAAATGTTTTGACTTAATGTTCCTGTCTTAAAGCAGGGGTGACCAAAGTTCAGTCCACAGGCCATTTGGAAGGATTTTATTTTTTTAATTAATTAAAATTTCAAGATTGGTAGAAATTTGGCCCATTAAAAAGGCAGTCAAAGTATGTGCTGGCTTTTTTATAATTTAGTGCAATATTTTCACCTACAAATGTTCAGAAAATGGAAGATGTTGGGTACAACAAAAAGTCTTAGTTTCATACTGAAGACGTCCACAAACATGCCGACTTTTACTTGGAGACAGACTTTGATTCAATCTTTCATTAGAGTTGGCTAAATAAATCGTTTTTCAAGGAAAGAGTGACCCACATCCTGTTGCTGAAAAATTCTGGACCAAAAAAATAGAAAATAGAAAGAAAGATTTGAGGAAACTCTGTGCCTTTCTTTTAACTTTTAATAAGGCGAACACAGAGACCCATTATTTGTTTCCTGTCTATTATTTCTATAAAAATTAGATTACCTTGTTTGTTTCAGTAAAATATTGCTTCTTCAGTCCAATGTTAAGCAGGTAAAATTTTTTTAAAATTGTTACGATAAGTTTTACATTTTTCATTTCAAAAAAATATTATTTTTGTGGCCCAGGAGGACTTTTAACTTGACAAATTTGGCCCACATGGCAAAAGGTTTGGACACCACTGGTGTAAAATAATTTAATGATATGCCTGACAGCATAGAGTAAAACAGTGGTGCCTCTCTGCCACCTGTCGCTGCACACTGCTTGTCTGCTGGCTGAACGAAACCTAGTCTGTTTACCTCATACTTACAGAAAAGACCAATGTTGCTGTCTAGAAATGTTTCTGGTTATGAAAAACACGGAAACTAATGGCACCATCAGTCTTTCTGGTAACACTGCTTTAACACAACAAGCTGGCTGGCAAGCTGTTTTAAATGGAAGCTGTTCAATCATTTATTACATTTTCATTTTAAATATTTGTATTGATACCTTGAAACTGTGGTATTTTTACTCAAGGTTATCCTACCATGAGAATCTCGTACCAACCCATGCCTAGTCTATAGCAGCTACCATTTGAGAAATACATATGCGCGACATACACTGTGCTCCACTGTAAAACAGACATTAATCTGTGTATGTAGGTTAAAAAAACCTGACCAGTTTCTTATTCATATTAACCATAAATCATCTTCATCTTAAAAGCTGATTTGCGTTGTGTGAAAATTGTCATCTTCCCAGAACGGCTGCAGCTACAGATGTAAAAACTACCCGCTCCTCACACGAACACGAAAGTCTGAACATAATCAAACAATAACTCAAGTAATTCGTGTCTTTTTTTTTCATTCATGGATATGTTGTTTATTCTGAAACAGTTTACTCATGTTGCATTTGTTTTGGCTCTTCTCATTCGACAAGTACTGACTATTACCAAATTTAAATTATTTTTGACTTTGCATATTTATTTATTTGTATTTTTATTTTTGTACAGTGTATTTTTGGTTTCCAATCTCTTTTTCTTGATCTTGTTTGTAAGATTTTTATGGTCCTGTTAGTGTTCGAGGTTTTTGTTTGCTTATTATGGATGAACCGACAATTAACCAGTCTGACCCAACAACCAATTACTAGACCAACCAATTCCTGTGCTTGCTGAGCAATATCCAGGATCTTAGAACAAACTGGCTATCCCTGACATGCCGTGACAGAAAACGTGAAAAAAGAAAGAGAAAAAAAATGTGCTATTTTTCTTAAAAAAATGCTGGAAGCTATGCTTGATATTTGGACAAGCAAAGCCATTTGGAGAGGCAAATGATAGCAGTTAACGTAGATTTCAAGAAAATTTTGTCTGAATTTGAATTTAAGTCCTGGAACAAAAACAGACATTAAATAAGCTGAAAAGAAAGCAACAACCACAGATGTTTTCCATTCCCTCTTTCATATTTCATCACCACATCCGAGTTTGTCGTCCCATGATGCCAAATAAATTATCTTAGGTGATAAACTTTCTGGCCCATCAGCTCGGCTTTTGCTGTGAAGACTGACTTGCTCTGTAGTTTGACAGCTTTCTACTTGAATTTACATATTTATTTATATGAAGCGGTTTGGGCGAGCCAGCTGAGCCGACTCTCTAATTCCAGTTTAGATGAGGAGAAGGTAATAAAATCTGCTCACTTTAAGGATGTTCTCTATTCAAAGCCTGTTGAGCAGATGATCAATGCTTAATCACCATTTTACATATTTTTGTTTGTTTTATTCGACTTTGTAAATAAAAGAAACATGCTCTAAATTTTATATTTTTTTCCTAATTTCTTTATATTAGTTGAAGAAATATACATAGTGTATGACTACAACTTTCATCCAGAAAACCTTAGATTAAGATACGGGTGGAAGCTGCAATATCTAGATTGGAAAATTAATCTGTACTGATGACAGATACTTTAAAAACACAATTTGGGTCTCTAAAACCTATGGGGAGACGGTAAAAGAGGTGAATCATTAAATCCCGTCTCCCTTTTTTGCATTAAGCACCACCGCACACACATAAATCAACTGACCACATGCAGAATTGGTAATAATTAACCAAACCCTTTTATGAAATAATGCAGTTTTGCTGATTGAAACCTCAACACCTAACCACGGTCTAACTGCAACTGTAGTCCTACAGCCCTAACGGAGGAAACGGATGCTTTAAGGAATATGTTTAAACTTAAGAAAAGTTGCTAAATATGAAAAATGGAAGTACTCAAAGTTTTAACTTTGTCTTCCATCAAAAAAAGAAATGAAAAAATACCTTATAAAAAGGCTTCCAAGACATGTATAAAAAACATTATATACATTTAAAAAAATCTTTGTTGTTAAAAGATTTCTTTCTTCATTTTCTTACCAGTTCCAATCATACTAAACAGTGCTTCCATTTGGTCCTCCATACATCCAGTGTAACTTGTTAGTTAAGATTGTTGGATAAGAAAACATCTTAGTAAAGAAAATAATTTTTTGTTTTCTTTTTGTCTGCTTTGTCCTACCTTATTTGATTCTACTATTTTATAAGAAATTATGTGAAATTCTTTTCTGGGAAATGAGCAGATTTGTGGAAGTCAAACAGACATTCTTAAAAAATATTTTAAGGCAGATTCCAAAACATCCCTTTTTCATCTTTTGTTTTTTCTTTGCAGGTTAGATTACTTTATTGTCATTTTATTTCCGATCAAGCTAAGAAGATAAAATAGACAACGGAGAAGTCCAGTGAGAGGTGCTGAAGGTTATTTAATGTAATTGTTGTACACCAAGAGCCATTGCTTTGCAGCGATTAATAACAAAGGCAACTCAACTCACTTGATCACATGTGTGATTGTTAAACAGAAGAAACAGCTGCAAAACCACCTTTACTATCACCTACAACTAGACTTTAGAACAAAATTGTGCCTAAAAACCAGTCATATGCTCGAAAATGTTACATAATCAGCCATAGCAAGAAATAAATCTTGAGTTTGACTGCAAATGAGCGTGTTTACTTGTGTATAGCGTTTGGTTGTATCATGAAGCACAATGCATATGATTCTCAGATTTTTATTTCTGTCCATTTCTGCATGAGAGGCCATCTTTCTGTTGTCCAAAACTCCAAGATACGTTTGCTGTTGAGCCCTTAGAGTTTCCCTATCCCACAAACTGTTTGTATGTGGTGTGTCTTTGTTAATGTGATGTAAGTGTTGATTGTTTAGAATAAAATGAATGGACCTATGATGTTTTTGGTTTTCATTGGAGTGTAGGTTCAGATGGAGGTATCACTAGTAAAAAAGTGCTGCAACAATTTGCACACTTTTCATTTGGGTGGATTTTGATCAGAATTTCTGTGTAGACAGATCTGTTAGTTTTACAATTTAACAAATGTTAAATTGTAACTTATTTTAAGTTAATATTATTCACATTAATTTGATTTCTCAAACAATTTGGGTAGTTTCTAATAATATTTTTTTTATAATTATGTAGATCTTAGACACAAAAGGCAATATTTGTGATTTTATATTTAATTAATATAATGTAGATACAAAAAGCTTTTACATCCTAAATAGGATAATATTGTTATGCCAATCCCCTCCTCTTTCAAAAGAGAAAGGGATCAGTGATTCAGGACTGATTTGGTGTTTTCTTAGCTTTTAAATGACTGAGAGCTGATTAGTTGTATATTTGACTTTTATTGGTAATTTCTGTTGAAAATACAGCCAGGGATGGATACATGATTTCCTGCCCTTCATAAAAGGATGTAACTATATGAATCATTACTTCTGACACCTAAAATTATACCTGAGCTTCATTTTTTGGATGCTGACTCCTTTGGTGGTTTTCATAGACCAACCAGTTTGGTAAGGATTTTTTTTTCCTGTCTGGGCTTTAGTCTACCTGACATGTCCATAGTTGTGTGATTATTGTAAGATTAAACTGAGCTAAACTGTAAACCAGTTACTTTAAAAATGCAGCCCACAACATACCAAAACAAACCTGTTTGCCACAGCTGCCAGTATCATATGAGACATAATCAATCCTCCAGCACCACCTGCAGAAAAAAGGTGGATAATCAAAAGGATAACAACAGGTCTCTATATCTCTCAATGTAGAATCATCTTCCTGAATAAACATTTAAAACCTACAAACTCAGGTAAATGTATGGTTTCACAGCTGAAGTCATTAATGCCTCCCCAGTTTTCTCGAAGCAGAGGATATTCTCTGTCACAGCAGACATTTCTGCTGGGTTTTCCTTGACAGTTGAATCATGACAAACATGACTAACCAGCTAAAAGCTGAAAACTAACCAAAGTTCTTGATCCAAAACAGAAACTATATCAACCACAAGTCTCGATTTTTACTAAGTGGACTTTTATTTACACTAGTTCTGTGGTTGAAACCAAGAATGAAAAAAAAAACACTAAGAAATTGTTTTAAAATATAAAATGTTAAGCTGACATATGAGTTTATTCTCTGGTCAAAAATAGATGAGCAAAAATCTGAATTTAGGTATATTTTATTTTCATGTTTAAAATTTTTTTTTTAAATCACTGGACCTTTCCCTTTGAGATTAATGAAGTATTTTTGAATTGAATTGAATTGACTACAGAGGGAAAAAAGCCTGTTTTCTCATATTCTGACACCCTCCTCGCCTCAACTTGTGCTGTCAAAGTGGTCCATGCATATTTCTGTTTGGATTTTAGAATCAAAAACAGTAATAATAAATCAAAAAGCAAGTTGTCATTTGATTTCCATTTTTAAATACACAATATGACATTGAAATACAATTCATGTTCTTTTAAGTAATATAAAGTTGTAATGAAGAATGAGCAAAAAGTTTTCTCTCTAGATATGTAAATGTGGTAGAGACATAGTCCAAAATATTTTCAGCTGTAAGGTGTAAACTTTTGAATCAGGGAGGGTGAATATAAATGCGTGCCACACTTTTAACGTTTTTATTGCAAAAAAATAATAATCTGCTTCGCAAATATTTGCTCCTTTGTGGTTGTTTATATCATAAAATCCTAATAAAATACATTGATTGTGGTTGTAATGTGATAAAGGTAAAGGGATATGAAACAACTTTTGTGCTATACTTAGGAACTCAATTACCCAGCGTGCTTTGTCCCCAAGCAGTTACGTGACGTTTCCACATCCATTGCTGATGACGGTGGTAAATGGCTGGGAAGAGAAGTGTCTGCTAAAACAACACTATTTTCCTCAGCAGGTGTTCTTTCTAAAGACAACAGAATCAAGAAATGAATTTTCAGTGATGTAATAGCTGGGGAAGTTTATTAGAAGGCTCTGGGGGTTTGAAACGTGTCTAAAATTGTTTTCTGGGCCTGTTGCTAACGACGGGAAATCCTCGGGCTGACTCGGCAGGCAAACACCGGGGAGAGTGAGCGCAGATGACCGAAGACTGGAGCTCCGGGCTGCTGCTTTACTGCGACCAGGTTTCGCTGACACTAACTGGCTTTTCTCGTGTCCAGAGCACCTATCTCGTCTTCTTAGTTTGTGACGGAAATAAATCATCGTAGCTGCGGTGTTGTTTTGACAGTTTGCCAGCCTTAGCACTCCGGTGTTTACAGCTAGCTCAACCAGGAGCTCTTAAAAGTAAACTGCTGCTTGTATTTGTTTCAGTTTAAAAGAACATATTTGACTTCAAGTACATTCCGGGAAGTTGGTAGAGGTTTGTAGGATCGTCGTGCTACTATCTACAGAGTGGAGGCTAGCTTGGCAGCTGGTTTCTAAGGCTGCCTAGCTGAGGTTATCACACACTTCAGGCTTATCTACAAAGTTTGTTAGCTCGTTGAGCTGTGCAGCTATGGCTTGCTCTCAACGTTGCTGTGTTTAGCTCAGTGTGTGCCACAGAAGGTATGGTGTAACTTACTTTATTTTAAGGTAAAAGGTCTGATCAGAAAGATTAGAGAACCAAAGGCAGCTAATACACTTTCCCGACAGCTACTGGATGAAGGCTCGCAGAAAAGGTTGGATTTGGATGTCGTCAGGACTCGCAGGTTTCTCCTGTTCTGCTGGTCATTATTTATCATTTAGCAACGTATAACTTCTGCTACACCAGAAGGAACTGATTCGCCTGTAGGCGCTCTTTGGGCATATTTGCTCAAGGAAGATCCTCATCCAAGCAGACTAAAATGAATCGTTACCTGCCTGTGGCACGACAGCACTTCCTGGCTGCCCTTGCCAGCACCAGTGTGGTGGTAAAAACTATCAGTGCTGTGGTGGTCCTCCTCTACCTGCTGTCCTGGGCTGTGGACACTTCATATGCACTGGGGGTGACCCCTGGCTACCTGTTTCCACCTAACTTCTGGGTGTGGACTCTGGTGACCCACGGGCTGGTGGAGCAGCATGTATGGGGCGTGGCAGCCAATGTGGGGACAGTCATGGCCTGTGGGCGCCTCCTGGAGCCTTTGTGGGGTGCTCTGGAGCTCCTGATCTTCTTCGCAGTGGTAAATGTGACGGCAGGACTCCTGGCAGGCCTCTCCTACCTCCTCACCTACGTGGCCACCTTCCACCTGGACTTCCTGTTTGCCGTGCACATCTATGGAGTCGCTGGCTTCTTGGGAGGTGTCCTGGTGGCTCTGAAGCAGACCATGGGGGATTCCACGGTACTCAGAGTTCCACAGGTGAGACTAACAGATGTCTTTACAGTGACGTTTATTTAGAGCGAGTGTATTATCAGTGTAATGATATATGCAAGTAAAGCATAGAACAGTGTTGTCTGATCTCTTAATACAGCTGAACAAAAATGCATTAGAACTTTAAAATATTGATAAAATCAAGAGTGTTGTCATTCACACATTAAAACCACTGGGGGAAAACAATAAACAGGGTTTTCAGTGTTTACGTCACCAATTTGAGCCGATCAAGGGAAGAGTGGACAATTCTGATCTCTGCCTCAGTGATTGGTGTGTCTCCAGTTTAAATGGACCTGTGTCACTTTGTTTTGCTTATCCATGCATATAATTTAAGCGTTTATCTTTGTCAGTCATTGCTACACTGACCATAGTTTTTAGTGGGTGGGTGTGTTTTTTTAGTCTCTTATTTGGAAGTAGCTTCCTGAATGCATGTTACACATATAACAGATGTTTGCAGAATACCACAATGTTTTGTTGACAATCTTATCTCCCTTTTAAAGCCCTGTTGTATCATCAGGGATATTACTGTTTGTGTTCGCAAACACATTTTAGACAGTCATGTTCCACAGTCAAATTAGTGTCAGATAAAGGGAGGTTTTATTTTACCAAAGCTAAACAAAGCTGTGTTTTACAGGTCAACAGTTAATATGTTGACCTCTGCATGACATCAGTACTTTAATGGGGTTGTCATTTCCCAAAATTGGTCAACACATGGCTTAAGTGATTTACATTTACCATTCATTTGCAGCGTTATGCATAACAGCATGGCGTCAGCGCTAACATGACATGTTTGTTCTTTGCTAAAGGTAAAATTAGCCACCCGTTTCAGGCACTTTTCCAAAACTAATTTGACTCTATTTATTTTCCATTTTTATGGTTGATAGGGGTGCTTTAAAGACCATCAGGCTGACTTCATCGTGATTTAAGCTAGTATCTGATTTGTAGCTCAGTCTGTTGATCTAAGAAATGATCCAACATTGCATCTGAGACAGACCCAGAGACCGTATATGACCCTATCTGAACTCCCTTCTGTAGCATTGACCACAATAAAAACATGTAAGATGCTGCACAGCAGAGCCAAACTATTTCACAAACAGCAAAATAGCAAGTTGTTCCTTATTATGCCATAGGGACATTTTTCTTTCAATTTAGGTTTTTTTTTTTACAAAGAGACACTGATTGACATCCCAGAATAGGTGATATGCAGTGAATTGCATCTGTGCACCTATGTCTGTAGCATGTGCAGAGCAATCAACACATGAATGTTGCAACTAAGCTGTAAAACACTACAGTGTGGTCTGTCTAGATGCCTGATTTTATGCCCTGAATTATGTGAAATTAATGTACTCTTAATTCTCCTTTATATGTCTTATAATGGCTTTTCCTAAATGTTATGTGAAGGCCAGCCTTTGATGGTACTTGAAGGCAAGTTATCCTGCCTGGTAATCCTATAGTTGCTCACTTTTCTCAGAGATACCTAACATTAGAGTATAATCTGCTGTAATGACTTGACTGAAATAGCAATTGTGAAAGAAAAGTTTGAAATGGACTTTTCCCGGTTTATTTCAAATAGAACTTTTAGCGATCACATTCCGGATTCTCTTCACCAGAAATGTTCTTCCTGTGGTTTCAGGTGAGACTCAAAGCTGCTCCAGCTTTGGTCCTCCTCTTCCTGGCCTTGCTGCGATTGTCTGGGCTGCTCGACAGCTGTGCCCCACTGGCTGCTTACAGTTACGGCGCTCTGTCCGGCTGGGTGTACCTGCGCTTCTACCAGAGACACAGCCGGGGCCGTGGGGATATGTCAGACCACTTTGCCTTTGCGAGTTTCTTCCCTGAGGCGGTCCAGCCTGCGGTGGGGCTGCTTGCGGGGCTCGTGCATGCCGCCCTGGTGAAGATAAAGGTGTGCAGGAAGATGGTAAAGAGATACGATGTGGGGGCACCCTCCTCTATTACTATCAGCTTGCCAGGGACAGACCCACAGGATGCAGAGAGACGGAGGTAAGTCAAGGCCAAGCCAAGGCCCCAGTAAATAGGATACTGGTTACAGATCCGAAGTTGTTTTTAACTAACTGTAATAGTCTAGACACGGTAGTTTGAAGTTTTGATTGTTTTTGCAATGAATATCAAATCAACGTGAAACGGCTAGCAGAGAACAATAGTATTTGGTTTTTAAGTCATTTGAGTCGACAGTTTTGAACAATCTCAATTAATCAAAAACTCTCCGGCCCGTAATAAAAGGCTCCTTTTTGTGTTGTCTGCTTGCTTGGTTTGTTATGCAGCTGTGGTGTTTTTCCATTCACAGCCTTCTGTGAATCCTTTCACATGCTGACCGACACCTACTGTCAAGAATGATCTTTCTGTCGGCTCGATTGTCAGAGAGGCACATCTGGAAGCTGCTGTTCAGATTCAGTTAATATTAGATACTTTCGCAAACACTCACACACAGTTATGAACAGTGTTTTTTCTCTTCCAGTTTTGCACATGTAGAGACTGAAATTGTAGCCCATTCTTCTCTGCAAAATACCTCAATCTCAATCAGAGCATCTGCAAGCATCAGTTTTTAAGTCTTGCCACAGATTTCTAATTGGACTTTAGAACCGAACTTTGACTAAGCCATTCTAATACATAAACATGCTCTGATTTAAACCATTCCATTGTAGCTCTGGTTGTATGTGTAGGTGCTGCTGAAAGGTGCAAGTCTTTTGCAGCCTTTAACAGGTATTTCTCCTGTGTTTAGCTTCATCTATCTTCCTATCAACTCTGACCAGCTTCCTCGTCCCGGCTAAAAATAGCATCCCCACAGCATGATGCCGCCACCACCATGTTTTATCAAAGGAATGGCATGTTTAGAGTGATGGGCAGTCTTGGTTTTCTTCCAAAACTACTGTTTTGCATTCTGACCAAATAGTTCTATTTTGGTCTCTTCTGTTCAGAACACGTTCCTCCATTTGTTCACTGTCAACAATACAACTGGAGGCAAAGGGTCCTTCTTATGGCGTTCTTTCAACAGTTGGTTTTTTCTTGCCACCACTGCTGCTCCTTAAGAGCTGCTTCTCCGATTAATGCTCTCCTTGCGTGGCCTGTGACTTTACTGTTAGTCATGCGTAGGCAGATTTGCAGTTGTGCAATACTCTGGATAGATTGACACAACATCAGTGTTTGTAATATTGCAATCGCAAAGGACTGCTTGGATGCAATATTTCTTAGGTAGTCATATTCCAAGAGCCATGCATTCACAGTTTTCCATGTCTGCCTTTGGTTAGTGTTTAACTGCCCTTGATGCCCACAATAGATGCATCATTTTAGTGGCTCACAGGAAATGTGGGGGATGAAAACGTGTTCTTTGTGTGTAAATGTGGGTTTCCCTCAGCTTTAAATTACTGTTAAGTTTTTTTTTTTCCATTCAAAAGGGCTTTCCCAGTTTTTGAACATTGTCTTTTGTTGCTTCTTCAATGCAGACAACTGGCCCTGAAAGCACTGAATGAACGTCTAAAGCGAGTCGAAGACCAGTCCGCTTGGCCCAGCATGGACGATGAGGAAGATGATGACGACGACGAGGTCCGAACCGACACCCAGCCGCTCCTCTCCGATGGGCGTGACACCTTGTCCTCCACACCGAGGACATCCGGAGGACCCACGGGTGCTTCCCTCTCCTCCCCATCGTCAGCGTCACACAGCGGTGGGACAGCATCTTCAGGCGGAGTGCAACACCCTGAGTCCAGCATAATCACATTTGAGGATGCAAGCTGTAGATCATAGCTAGAAGGATCCTGGTGTATGGAGATGCACGCTCTCGTTGGTGTCGCTGGCGAGTATACTAGGGCTTCAAGCGTCCCTAACTAGTATACATTCAGTAATGATGATTAGATGTCGGTATTTCATTCTACACACAACATATGTGATGAGTTAACACATGAAATTGTGCTCTCACAAACACTCTGTCAAGACTGTAAAGTGCATTCAGTTCAGACTTGTTGGTTGCAAACGCGCTGCGCAGTCAGCCAAACTAAAAACCCAGTTCCTATTCTCTTTCCTATGTGCAACTGATAATAAAAAAAATCTGTCTTGTTAGGGCTTAAGCAGAGCTCTAATCACAACTACATGTGTGTCACCTTCTGTGTGAAATAACAAAATCAGTGTGGAAATCCTTTTCTAAGTCTTTCTTTTTAGAACAGCCATATTTGACGTTTTTGCCTGCCTGCTACAAGAAAACAGTTGGTGACAGACGCACGCTGAAGTTTTTGATTCCTTGCTTGATAAGTGCAGACAAAATGGCTTCCAGTGACACTAGCTGCTGGTTTGTTGGATCCAGACGCATCACCAGCTGTGTAACACAAAGTATGAACAGTGTCTACGTGGTACCAACCTGCTGAACCAGAGCAAAGAAGTTCCAATTGAAAGACCGACACCAAGCTCAAAGACTTGAAGAAGTGCCAGATCAAAAGAAATTCTCCAGAAACATATTATTTCCCACATCAAGTCTCTGTGAAAGCACAGAGGAAGAAATGGAGTATATACCTGTTTTTATTTTTCACTGCTTTGCTGAAACACTAGAAAATGTTTAATTATTTCTTCTTCTGGTTCTGTTGATCTCTAAAAGAAATTAAAATTTAGTTTTCTTGGACGTGTTGGCCCTGTTACACACTTACTCCTCTGTTGAGCGTTTTTGTTTTAGGAGTTGCAATATGAAATGTTCAGTACAACTTTGGGTTTAATTCTTTCCGTCAAACTGCACCTTTTTTGCGTTCTGGGATCTGTAGCTATTCCATAATCTTAGTACATTTAATATAATGTATGGGTGGGCAATATCTGTGAAGTTGGTCTTTTTCACCTTTATTAATAAGACGAAAGGTGATGATGAGCAAGAGGAGTGTAGAAACCAGGCCTTTTTGGTAGTAACGGACAAAAGTTTTATGATATCCTAATTTCAGTTCGGATTTTTCAGCTCGATTGGTTTTAGACCTTTAACCCTGAGAACACGAAACCCCACTTGTACTCTTGCTTTGATTTGTATTCCATCTGTCAGGAAATCCTCTAGGGATAACATTTTTCACTTCTAAAATCAAAGTATAAGGTGGTTAATTATTTTCCAACATGACAGACAGCCGAATAGTTTCATCATTACCAACATGAAGTCCATGCAGACAAAGGTCAGCAATCTGATCATTGCTCCACGTGTCCTTTTTGATTAAAGTCATTATTCGCCAGTAAATTATTGGAAGTGATCACTGCGATGTCAAATCTGTTTCTTATTTTTGGAAGTTTGGACACTTCAGTTGAACTGAGAAGATAAATGAGTTTTAAAACTGCACCATCAGTGGCTGAAACTTCTTTTTTACTTCTTAATTAACATTCTGGTATTCTCGTAATGGAAAAAAAAAATCTTACCCGAGTTTGAGCGTGCCCCATTAAAGTAGTAAATGTAAGGTGCATCATATTTATGATCTTTGTATCTAATACATATTTAACTTTGAGGATTCTGCCTCTCATTGGTGGCATGAGAGTTGCAAAAACTGGTAATAATGCATAAATTCAATTCAAACAGGCAGCACATCTATGGAAAGAGTCACACATTGAAGGACCATATTATTGAAACAGATGTTTTACTTGAGTATATTACAACTTGACAGCCTGGTGTTGTTCCAGTATACTAGGGTTAGTATACGCCCCCTAACCTCTAACAGATTTGCTTCCTGACAGAGATAATGTGGCCCATGTTTTTAAAAAAAGTAATCACCTCTGTACATAATTCATGAAATAATTGTAATTAACCCAGCCAGGTTCAATTTCACTCGCCACATCCATGCCTGATCACTGCCAGAAATGTAAAATCAAAAAATTATTTAAATAGAACCTGTCGGGCAACCTGAAATTGCAACACATCATACCCACGATCTCAGACAAACTCATATAAATCTAACTATTTCTAAGGCTTTGGGACTCCAGGAAACTAGAGAGAGCCATGATCTACAGAAGGAGAAAGCTTGAAACAGTGATTAAACCTCAGGAGTTGCTGGACTTCAGAGTTACTCAGAGCACACTGATGAGTCATCCAGTAGGTCACAAAGAAACCAAGAAAAACATTAAGCAAATTACCTAAACATTTTCCAAAGCAAAAACCAAAACCTGACCAAAAAAAAGCACAAAGATATTTGCTAAAAAAAATTTGATGATTTCCAAGATTTTTGGAAAAATGTTCTGCAGACTCCTGAGACAAAACTAAAACTTTTTGGAAGGTGTCATGTTACATCTGGCTTAAAACTAACAGTATTTCAGAAAAATGCATCATTACAACAGCAAAACATACAGTATGAGGTGGTAGTCTGATGATCTAGGGCTTCCTTGCTGCTTCAGGACTTGGTTTCTGAGATGAAGGGAACCACAAATTCTGCGCTCTACCATAGATTTCTAAAGGAGAATGTTTGAACATCAGATTCTGACATCAAATGCACTTGGGTTTTGCAGCAGAAAAATATTCTGAAGCACACCCCCAATTGCACCTCTAAATGGATCCAAGAAAACAAACAGTTTGAGTGGTCCAATCTTAAACAGGTCGTTCATGCTTGAAACGTCCCTAATGTGGCTGAATTAAAACAATTCTGCAAACAAGAGTGGGCCAGAATTCTTCTGTTTCCAGTTATCGTCAATGCTTGACTGCAGATCTTGTCGGCAAGGTTGGCACAGCCACTAATGAGGTTTAGAGAGCAATTATCTTTTTTGGTAGAGAGTCTGCAAAAACAAACTTTATTAACTTTGGTCCAAAACACTGAATGAATAAAGATGGATTTTTATACCTGATGGTTCTGTTTGCACGCTCCCCCTCTTTACTCAGCCAATGTGACTGTTTTATATAGATAACAGTGACAAAAATAGACAAAGTAATGAGAGACCTTACCTGGAACTTCCTGAATCTAATTTCAGAGTGCAGTCAGATACATGTGTTCATCAGTGAAAATATTTACCAGTAGCATTTCTTTCCAGTAAAAATAATAATTCTGTACATGCCAGCTTACATAAACCTCAGCTAGGTATTTGATGTTTTTATACATTTTAGATGCAAAGACAAAAGACAGTGTAACAGTGTTTATTTGTCAGCTCACTTCTGCTTGTATTGTGTAATAACAGCAGTACAGAGAAACATGCTCACTGTCACTGTATATGAAATACCTGAACACTGGAGTTTTAGACTGAGTCTAGTTAGCCTGGCCTTTAGCCAAACCACCAACCTTGTTCTATTTCAGACTGATTGGGAAGACAAACGACTACTTCTATCCAAACATTTCCTCAGCTGTTTGATTTGATAGCCCCATATTTATGCCTTCAGAAGCCTCTTCTGGAGACATAAATATTAAGTTGTCAAATCTTTCATCCACCATTTGAAGAAATATTTTTTTTTTCTTAGATAAAACTCTTGTGGATAATACTAGCCTTCCATGACTCGCATATGGAAGCGGTCATCTTGCCCCGAAGATCGTCAGAAAGTTTTGATTATTTTCCTTTCCTATATAGTTTGGATAGGTTTGATTTTCCTTTTCCATCTCGGTATATGATCCAACAGAAATCTGCTCACTCTAATAACCGCCTCCCTTTCTTTCTCTCTCTCTATGCTTTGGCAGTTTGATGTTTCAGTTTTTAAATACATTATCTCAAAATGAAATAAAATATGATTGTAAGAAGTTTCAGTTATGGTTGTGTCATATTTGCTGTCCTGGATCTGGGAGAACCAGCCCAACAATTGTTTTTTCACAGCAGACACTTCTCGCTCTGGCTGTACGTTTAGGGTTTTGTTAATGCTGGAAGGTAAACTTTTTGCAGCCTCTAACAGGTTTTCTTCCAGGGTTGTCCTGTATTTAGCTCTGTCCATCTTCCCATCACCTCTGGCCATTTACACTGTCCCCGCTGAAGGAAAAACATTCCCACATCATGATGCTGTCACTGCCTTGTTTCTACATGTGGCTAGTTTATTCAGGGCTATGTGCATAATCAGTTTTTCACCACAGACGTTTTGCATTCTGCTCGTACAGCTTAGTTTTATTCCCATCTGACCAGAACATCCTTTTTTCAGAAGCTTGCTATACTCTACATTAGATCCTGTCCATCTGCAAACAGATTTTATGATGTTCTTTCAACAATATCTTTCTTATTGCCACTCTTTCATAAATGCCAGATCTGTGGAGTGCACAAATAATAATTGTCCTGTTGTGAGATTCTCCCACCTGCATTGTGCATCTCTGCAGCTCCTTCAGAGTTGTTTTTGGCCTTTTGGCTTACCAGTGCTCTCCTTGCCTAGCCTGTCACTTTAGGTTGACAGCCTTTTCTCCGTAGGTTTGTAGATGATGACTTGACAAGAACTACGTGAGATGTCCAGAGCTTAGGACCATTTTTTAATGACCTAACTCTGTTTTAAACTTCTCCACAGCTTTGTCCCGGACCTGTCTGCTGTGTTTCTTGGTCTTCATTACGATTTTTGTTCACCAATATTTTCCAGCTGACGCCTTCATGAGAACCACAAGACAAGGCATGTGAGGTCGCCCAGTACGGTGGGGCCGGGGTCCCACCCTGGAGCCAGGCCTGAGGTCAGGACATCTCAGCGCACGCCTGGTGGCAGGATTATTCCTGCCCAGCCTGCCAAGCCCGCAAGAGAGACATGAGGCCATCCCCCAGTGGGTCCACCACCTGCAGGGGTAACCATGAGGGACCAGCGCAAAAAGGATCGGGTATCGGATGAAGGTGGACACCTCGGCGACCCGATCACCAGATGCCTCAACTGGCTCCAGGGACGTGTAATGTCACCTCGCCAGGGGGGGAAGGAGCTTAAGCTTGTGTGGGAGGTCGAGAGATATTGGCTAGAAATAGTCGGGCTCACCTCCACGCACAGCGTGGGCTCTGGAACCCAGCTCTTCGAGAGAGTTTAACCTCTCTTACTCCGGAGTGGCCTGCGGGGAGAGGCAGCCCCGGGGACTCTGTCATTCTGCTGGTGGACTTCAACGCAAACATAGGAAACGTCAGTGACACCTGGAGTGGTGTGACTGGGAGGAACATCCTCCCCGATCTGAATCCAAGTGGTGTTTAATTATTGGACTTCTGTGCCAATCACAGATTGTCCATAATGAACATCATGGTCAAGCATAAGGGTGTTCATAAGTGCCCTTGGCATGAGGACACCCTAGGCAGGACGTCGAAGATTGACTTTGTAGTCGTGTCTTCAGACCTTTGGCCACATGTCTTGGACACTCGGGCGAAGAGAGGGGCTTACCTGTCCAATGATCACCACCTTGTGGTGAGTTAGATCTGCTGGAAGAGGAGGAAGCCTGACAAACTTGGCAGGCCCAAGCGTATAGTGAGGGTCTGCTGGGAACGTCTGGTGGAGCCCTTGGCCAGGGATGTACTCAACTCCCACCTCGGGAAGAGCTTTAACTGGTATCCAGGGGAGGTTGGAGACATAGAGTCAGAGTGGACTATGTTCTCTGCCTCTATTGTCGGTGCTGCCGCCCGAAAGCTGTGGTCATACAGTCTGTGGTGCCAGTCATGGCAGCAATCCCCGAACCCGGTGGTGGACACCGGCAGTAAGGGATGCTGTCAAGCTGAAGAAGAGTCTTCCGCAGCCTCCCTGGTAAGGCCTATGCCATGGTATTTGGAGAGTCCGGCTGATAGTTGAACCTCGGCTTCAGGAGGAGCAATGTGGTTATCTTCCCAGCCGTGGAACATTGGATCAGCTCTACACCCTCTACAGGGTGCTCGAGGGTTCATGGGAGTTTGCCCAACTTGTTTACATGTGTTTTGTGGACCTGGAGAAGGCATTCGATGGAGTCCCTCGTGGTACCCTGTGGGGGGGTGCTCCAGGAGTACGGAGTTTAGGGCCCTTTATTGGGGGCCCTCCGGTCTCTGTACAAGCGGGGCAGGAGTTTGGTCCGCATTGCCGGCACTAAGTCAGACCTGTTCCCGGTGCATGTTGGACTCCGGCAGGGCTACCCTTTGTCACCGGTCCTGTTCATAACTCTTATGGACAGGATTTCTAGCCGCAGCCAAGGACTGGAGGGGGTCTGGTTTGGGGACCAGTGGATTTTGTCTCTTCTTTTTGCTGATGACGTTGTCCTGCTGGCCCCCTGTACCCAGGATCTACAGCATACACTGGGGCAGTTGCAGCCGAGTGTAAAGCCGCTGGGATGAGGATCAGCTCCTCCAAGACCGAGGCCATGGTTCTCGACCGGAAAAGGGTGGCTTGCCCTCTTCAGGTTGGAGGGGAGTTCCTGCCTCAAGTGGAGGAGTTCAAGTATCTCGGGTTATTGTTCATGAGTAAGGGGAGAATGGAGCGGGAGATTGACAGACAGATTGGTGCAGCTGCCGCAGTACTGAGGACGCTGTGCCAGTCCCTTGTGGTGAAGAGAGAGCTGAGCCAAAAAGCGAAGCTCTTGATATACCGCTCGGTCTACGTTTCTACCCTCACCTATGGGCATGAACTTTGGGTCATGACTGAAAGAACGAGATCCCGGATACAAGCGGCTGAAATGAGCTTCCTCCACAGGGTGGCCGGGCCCTCCCTTAGAGACAGGTTGAGGAGCTCGGCCTTCCGGGAGGAGCTTGGAATAGAGTCACTGCTTCTTCACATCCAGAGTAGTCAGTTGAGGTGGCTCGGGCATCTGTATTGGATGCCTCCTGGACGCCTCCCTCAGGACGTGTTCCAGGCATGTCCCACCGGGGGGAGGCCCAGGGGTAGGCCCAAGACAAGCTGGAGGAGACTATGTCTCTCGGCTGGCCTTTGAACGCCTTGAGCTTCCCCCAGAGGAGCTGGAGGAGGTTTCTGGGGAGAGGGAAGTCTGGGCGTCTCTACTGGGTCTGCTGCCCCCGCGACCCAGTTCCGGATGAAGTGGAACGTTCCACAGATCCTTATAGGAGACAATTGGTCCAATAGGACATTATTCCTCTAATATGCAAATTTATGTCCTCAAGTTTGGTCCCTATAATGAACACTGATTACCACTTATATGAGTCATTTACTTTCAAAAACCTCTCCACTTCTTTCTTTAGCTCCTTATAAGTCTTGTGCTTCACATGTACACTTCCTGAAGTGCCTCTTTCTTCTGGTACAATTTTCAATTGACCAGCACTCATATGTTTGACAGTCTAGATCTGGAAGTAAATCGGGATCTTGGCCCTGTCAAACCCTCCTACACTGTGCTATAATGTGCTGGAGTGTTTTAGTAGCATATTTCCACAGCTTCCATCCTGGCCCAACTCTGGTAGACCCACACAAGTCCTAATAGTACTTGTACCAAATGAGTTTTCCATTGCTGCAATAAATAATGATTATTTTGGGTTTGATTTTTTTACATGATTAATTGTTATGTTAAAATAATTTCTTATAAGGGAATATAATCATTTGGGTTAAAGTATAGGTTGATTAGTATTTCGGTCACGGATACTTGCAATTGTGTTGAGAGTTTTTAATATATCACCTCTAAAGGTCTGCAATTATGTATGATCTTCCATCTTTATTTCTCTTTGCCAGCCATTATATAGAGCAGTGAATAACTGATAAAACTGCATTGTACTATTACGAGATATTGTTGTAAGGTTTTCAACAGTAGATACTGATACTGTAGATCTGCATGTAATGCAAATTATTAATTACTTTTTAAATTTGCATTTGAACCAACATTTGCATTGTTTAAAAAGAGAAAATCCTAATATGCATGCTGTTAAAAAGATCTGGAATTCATACAAGTATTCTGTTTATATACCTGCTTGTCCTTACATATTCACTTGTTGAGCAAGTTCATGACTATGATTGTGACATAGTGGCAAAAAGACAAGAAAATAAAATAATAACTATAAAGAAAAATAGCCCAACAACATAGTTTTTCAGTAAAATATTTCCAACTTTTAAAGTAAAAAAATTGAATAAAATGGCCCAAACAGCCCAACATAAACAAAAAAGGATTTTTTATTTTTACAGTAGCCTATTATCTTAAATAACCGCTAGGTGGGGCAAGAAGCTTAACTTCCGATTTATACGGGTAGTAAGTCAAGTCAAGTTTATTTATATAGTACCTTAATTAACCATGGTTGAACCTGTTAGCCTTGTGCAAACATAGCATTTATTTTCTAGATACATTCTAGATGCTGAAACGAACGAACATACTAACAGTTTAGTGTTTTTATTGGCACTGGGCGCTTGCAAAAACACTACTGGCGTTTAAAAGTCAAGGGAACTTCGGGCTTTGGAGTATTTTTGGATTCCAAGTAGAGGTTTAACAAATATAACATTTGAGTTTTCAGTTTTTAAACCCTTTTGTAAACCCTTTCTAAAGTTATACTACTGGTGATACTCAGATTGTGAGTGAGTGAGCAACACGTTAATCATAAGAACTATACGAACGTTGAGCAGATGCCACGCCTGAAAACAGACAGCGTTGATGGCTAAATTCACTAACATTACATATTTCCCTGGACGTGCTCGCTTCCAGACGTGCCCGCGCAGGCGTGGCTCTCGGCTCGTGCCCGCCACCCCTCCCCCAGTCACAAATCCCATAACATTGGAGGCGCGCTCCCGTGAACTAATTCATTGTATCAGACTGAGACGGGAGGAAGCAGTGAGAGACTGGGCAGACTGGAGAGCCGCATAGCTTCAAGAAATACTGAAAAACCCGACCGCTTGGCACATAAACTGAAGGTAAACTACTTGATTGATGACATAATGTTTTTGAGACGACACTTGCTGGGTGGTGGTTTGTTTAAAAGTTTAGAACATACATTTTTAAAGTTGTCCTTGGTTTTGGGAGGCCGAGCTAGCGAGGCTAAAAGCTAGCGCGGTTAGCTTACCGTAGCTGAATAAGCTCCCCCCCACTGTCCGACCTCGGTTTCTGTGCTTCTTCCGCAGTTGCCACATTGGTTGTTTTAAAACAACAGTCGTCTTCTTAGTACAGGAATTCGTGCGACTGAAATTAATTTCATATCCAGTGTAGGGGGTTTTCATTTGAACTCTGAAAACTATGCCAGCCTTAAAAACTGAGTTTCAACGACCGGCCTAGATTTGCGAGCCGTAACCAAACAATGAGGTCCTTTTTTCCGTACTTGCCTCGGTTAATCAGGCGGCATCCAGTCTCTCAATCGTTTGTCCTTTGGTAAAATAATTTTTCCCGATATGTACGGTATATTAAGATACAGTTAAACAGACAGTAAAGTTACTTTAAACACTACATCCGCGTTCAACGTCGTTTTTTTTTTTTTAGATTGTACGCATTATTAGTAATGGGACAGCATATTTGTATTCTATTAAATGATAGTCATCATTTGTTGTAGCCAATTTAACCTTTCAGAATACCCATATAAAATGTATTGTATTGATCTGACTTGTGTGAGTTTAGCGTGTGTCGGGGCCACCCACCCATTCTTCCACTGCGGACACTAGCCATCTGTTGCCTCCGTGATGACGCCATCTTTCTGGTGACCCACCCTGTGTCTTGCAGTTTGCGAAAAAAAAAGTTTCGTTTCACACTGGTTGCTTTCGTCGGTTGTGCAGCTGTTCTTTGTATTATCCATGCCTTGCTTGTAGTGGTTTTCAGCCCTTCGATCAATGCCAGTTTTCCAATTGGCTAAATGTCTGATCAGTCGGGGCTGTGATAATGACATCCTTCACGTTTTTCATTGATATTTCTCGCTGTTGATGCTGTGACGAAGCTCTGGGTGCTTGGGCGTTTTATTTTCTTAATTGTAATGAGAAATCAAAATGTGATATTCTCCTGTTTGTGATGATATAAGCAGCAGCCTCTTTGTTTCCCTTTCTCGTGTTTGCCTACAGCATCTTGAGTGTGCTATATGTTTAAGCTATGTATTATTATTAGTAATTAATACAGTTATTTTGTAGATTACATTATACAATATGAACATAAGAAAACCCAAAGTTTAACTGTAAAATAATGATCATTTTGCAAAATACCCAGTTATATTTTAAAAAAATGTTCTTTCCAGTGATTGGCATGTATACCACTGGAATATTATTATGGCTCTTTTGCTGTGCCTAAGACATGGGTGGGTGTGAGCAGGGTTTCAGTGCCGATTTTTCATGCACTTGACCTCAAAGCCGTTAAATAAATGAATCTCTCCTAAATTATGCTGAAGGAAGTCGATCAGGGTCCGCTTTAAACCAGCGGCTGGTTAATACCCTTAGCTTTGGGAAATGATCCTCAGTATCTGTAGAATGACAAAAGCAAGCGTTCAATATTTGTTTATTCCCACGTTTTAGAATTGACTGTAATTTGTCTGATGCAGTATATATTGGAGATCTTGGGTCCAATTTCAGAAGTTTTGCTTACACAAAAAATATTATTTTATAAAATTAAATGGCATCTTTTCCCAACAGTTTTTTTTTTTTTTTTTACATCTGCCTATATTCATGTTTTTATTTGTGCATCAACTGTTTCACATGTCAGTAATAACCCCAATAAGGCTAATTATTTATACTTTGAGGTATTAAAGATGACCAATGACCATCACAGTTCTTTTCCTGTTGATACAACTAACTGATTGTCTCTTGCTACTGTTGTGTCTGCACGGATATTTTATCGTTGTCACACAAACGGTACTGTATTTGCAGCATGATTACTTGGTTGAGTGGATCTTTTTGTAAATTGCTTAATTTACCTGAACCTGCTCTGTTTTAAGTGACAGGGCCCTGTGAACATGAGCTTCCTTTCAGAGTTTGTTCATGTATAATATTTGTTTTCCTAGCTTTAGACCGCTGACCACAACCAAAAGACAAAGACAGCAATTTTTGATGTGAAAGTCGTTAAATATTTCTTTACAGCATCTGGTGTCTATCCAGACAGCATATTGTCAAATTTGCAGATTTCTTTCTTGTTAGTTGTTGCTGACTTGCCTTAAAAGCCTGACGTAGAGCACACATAGTGTAGACTGACTTCGTCTCATTTAATAGTGTGAGATAAGATCTCGCTGTCTTTTCATCAATCTAAGAATAGACGACTATTTAAACCACGAGGAAGTTGTACCCAGTGATTGTCGTTCAACAAGTTCACATACAAAGAATCTTGTTAGTCAGTTTGGTATTTGGGCAGGTTTGGTTTCGGGAGCCAGTTCGGTAACTTTTTTAAACATGAAATATTTTCGCGGAGTAATTGATGTGTTTCGTTGCATCTACAAATCCAGTTGTTCTTTCTGAATTCATTACAAAGATTCACGGTTTACCTTTTACACATAGATGACACAAACATACAGGACTAACACATGTGATGAGTACTTTTTGGATCTTAAAATCTTTGTAATGCATATTCTACAAACTAGCCCATTTCAGGAGACATTTTCCTCGTTTTGTATTATTGTGCATATGCTGCAAACTAGAATGGTTGTTGAATGGAAGGAATCTATATAATGTGTAGTTCCTCATAAAAACACTTGTCAGGCTTGTCAAGAGGAGATTTCTCAGAGGGACGATCTGATTATTGGTTCGGTGTGTTTTTAAAGTATCATTCAAATTCTTCTGTTGGGAATCTTGTTTATCACCCTGCTGTTGACGGTTGTTCATAGTTGTATCTCATTTTTACGGTTAAGTTTTATACTCATTATCCTGTGCCCTTCCTGCTAAGTCACGTCCTGTCCTGGAGAGAATCATTGTTTATCTGTGACTGGGAAGAAGCTTTACTGGTTATTGTTGGTCCTTTTTATGTCAGATGTTTGCATGTTTTCAGCTGATTGATTCAGGGCTGCACATGATTCTGGTTCTTGAGAGAACTGAATATTCTCCTGTCTTTTAGTTGTCTGATTTTTGTCTTTTTATTTTGCTGACTATATTTTCATTGCTGAGGGAGGTTTTTATTTTTTCTTTAGCCTTTACATTATTTTTGTTTGTTTTTCTGCCCTGACTAAGCCTGCAGAATTTACACACCAAATAAAGTCTCATCCTTCCATTGTGAAATAGAGGCTGCCTTAAATTATCTGTGTTAGGGCTCTTGCTCATGATTAAGTGCAGTATATTTGTTAAAACCAGGTCACACATATCTGTTTTCCCATTGGCAGGTTTATTCAAATGCTGACCACAGACCAAACTCCAGGCTACAGCTGCCCCCATTTTGTCTTCTTTTTTATCCTCAATCATAAAGGGAATGGTCTGATGTATTTTGACTCAGCTGTCCTACTTAAGACTATCCATGAAACATACTAGGACACTTGCAGCATCTCATGGGCCTTTGGTGCATCTGAGATGAAACCTAAGGGACTTGAGGGAGAAAAGACTGTGAATGGACCATTAGCAGCATAATTTCTTAACCCGGATGTCATTTTTTAATGTTTTTGAATACGGCTCTTGGACTTGGGTTTTTTCTTCGTCTGAGAGCCAGTTGGGTAGTTACTGTTTCGGATCCAACTAGCATCTACAGTAAGCTGGTGATCCAGGGCATACAAATTAGTTTTTCACACCTAAATCCATTTAGAGATGAAAGAGCAGATTGGGGCCAATGTAGTAGCCTAGTTCGGTACAGCCTAGTACAGATGTATTTAATGTATGCCTGGTAAATAAAGTCATTGTCCACACCCATCATCAGCATATTTTGTTGGACAGAGACGAGTCTTTGTCTGCAAGTAAAGCTGCGCGTTTAGAGAGTGCGTGTCATTATTTGCTCTGACTTCCTTTAACTCAGTTGGCCACCTACACTCTTGGGTTTCCTGGTATACTGAATTACCGGAGCCTTGGCTAAATGTGACTTACTGTTAGCTCACACATTTCTGCCCCGTGCTGTTAATGTTTGATGCTGTGTGAGAACAGGAAGCCCCGGATATAGAAAGATCTGGAGCTACATTAATGTGTTTCCTACCCGTCCATGAGTGCACACTGGCTTTGAATTCAACTAATCCTCTAACACAGGATTATCTCGGGAATCATAAAGTAGTGTGAAAGCTTCACCGGCTGATTATATTAAAACATCAATTAAATATGTGGGATCAATATTTTCAGTTTGAGATTTATTTACGTCTTGGTAGCCAAGGGCCCCTGTACCTGAGGTTGTGAAAGCTGTTTTTAGTCTGTGTGGGTAACGGTGTAAAGCATGGTGTTGCATTAACATCTGCACTTAGCAGGTCTATACCACCATAGCATAAAGGGTCTGTTTGATCAACAGAAGGAAAACATATTTAACACCTTTTTTTCAGGTGATGTTTTGTTTGTGCCTCCTTGAAACTGACCCTAACTCTCTGTATTGGTCTCCAGGGATGGCAGCCATCCGGAAGAAGCTGGTTATAGTTGGGGATGGTGCATGTGGGAAGACTTGCCTTCTTATCGTCTTCAGCAAGGACCAGTTCCCTGAGGTCTATGTTCCCACAGTGTTTGAGAACTATGTTGCTGACATCGAGGTGGACGGCAAACAGGTAGGACATCTGATACAATCCTGTTCCCTGTTGATGGGGTTGCGGCTTATTCAGTGTTTTGTTTTTGTATAATTTCAGTAGGTTTCTATTCCTACAGCAGTCTGTCTACATATTCTGTGCACAGACATGGATAGGTTGTGTGAAATCTCATAATTTTCTCATCCATGACCTATCGGAGTGCTTTTTCGGATAACTGTTTGACACGGCCTCTCATCGGCCACATCTTTGGAAGTCCTGACCTCATTCTGGATTAATGGGATTGTGGGAGGCTGAGACTGAGTCTTTAGTGGCCAGTTAATTTTTAACCCTGGTGCTTTAAAGGACGGCACAAGCTGCTTCATGTGGGTCAGATTTTTAGAACGGGCTTGGTCCGTTGTGCCTTTTCCAATTAGAATTGTATTTGGTTGATATTAGGTCACATAATTTAAATGAATTGAATGCTGGACGTTGAGATTTGAATGGATATAAATACTTTTTTTTTCTTTTTTTTTTTTTTACTAAAATGAAACTTAAGATTTCTTTCCTGCTTTTTGTCCTTTTTTCTCTCTTAAAATTAAATGTAACCCTGTTCTCATGTTAATGTTTGCTCCCTTCAGGTGGAGTTGGCTCTCTGGGACACAGCTGGTCAGGAGGACTATGACAGGCTGAGACCCCTCTCCTACCCAGACACTGACGTCATCCTCATGTGTTTTTCCATCGACAGCCCTGACAGCTTGGGTAAGTAAAAACCACACGCTTACAGACATTGAAGCATGACATAAAACTTCACGCTTCTGTTTTTCCAACACACTTCCCTGTTTTTTCAAATTTCTTTAAAGTTGTTTGTAGGTTGAACTCATTCAGCTTTAACTTTTAAGACTTTTTGAAGAGGAGGATTTGGCAAACCCTCTAATTAAGTTTTCAAATAGTGGCACGTTTCCCAGCTGTGACACGAGAATATATCTTCTTTAATCATATTGAGGGGGTTTTGCACATCTTGTAATTATTAATCCAAGTTTTTGTGGCAGGTTTAACGTAATTAATCATTCCTATGCATCTTCCTACATTGAGCACTGTTGGCAAGAGTACGTGATCAAGTTATTTCTCTTTTGTCTTTAAAATGACAGAAAACATTCCTGAGAAATGGACCCCGGAGGTCAAACACTTCTGCCCGAATGTCCCCATAATCCTTGTAGGAAACAAGAAAGATCTACGTAATGATGAGCACACACGTCGAGAGCTGGCCAAGATGAAGCAGGTACTGCTTTTTGTTTAATGTTCACCTGAAAAGGATGCTCTGAATGGTTCAACATGGTGTTGGTGTACCACAGGGCTCTGTGTTTGGGTTTATTTATGTGTATCAGTATTTGCAAAACACCTGATTTTACTTGGGTCAGTTGTTGCCACTTTATTTACTTCTGAAATTAATGAGGTAACGGTAAGGTTTGACATGAATAAATTGGCACTAAATCTAAAAAAAATAAAGCTAGATGCCTGGTATTTGAATGTGATGAGACAAAAACTCAAATAGAATGTGTCAAGATAGATACTGTACATGAAATAACATTTCTGGCTGTCACAATTGACAAAAAATGCTTAAAATCTGTTAATCATATTCTAAATAAACTGTCTAAAAGGGTTTCAGATTTGTCCAAAGATAAACAAATGGTAAATCAAACACTTTTTCATTATTCATTGTACTTTGTTTTTAACATTGTACTTTTATGATATAGTTGGGTTCTAATTTAAGGAGTAAATCAAATCTAATCTATTTCTCTATACCTATTAGGGCTGTCAAATTACTGGACGGTCTGAGCTAAAATAAGTCTAAACATAATTCAGTTTACAAATAAAGGGATTCATCGGGGTGGGCATCACAGGGTTTGTGATCATTTTATGATTGTATACAATCCTTTTAGATTAAAGTGTCTAGTTGTTGTTTTGTTGTCTTGATTAGGAGCTATGGTGCCGATTATGTTATTTTGGTGATTATTTATTTGTAAGCTTCATAATTGCCACTAAAGTTGGGAGGCAGGATCAGATAAATGTAAGCTAGCTGTTAATTATGTGAATAATTGTTATAAATTGATCAGGTTCTTATGTTCTTTATGTTTTAGATGTTCAAAATAAATCTGGCCGTTGATCAGTGAGATGTCGATGTATGTTGGTAATGCTTACAGTAAATATGTATTTAAATCCAATCCCCTGATTTGTCTCCTCATCCAACAGGAACCAGTGAAGTCAGAGGAAGGCCGGGACATGGCCGGGCGCATTACAGCTTTTGGTTACATGGAGTGTTCTGCAAAGACCAAGGACGGCGTACGGGAGGTTTTTGAGATGGCCACCAGGGCAGCGCTGCAAGCCCGCCGTGGAAAGAAGAACAATAAATGTGCACTGCTGTAAAATGGCAGACATATTTGGACTGTTTTTGTCCTGGGCTGTTACACCCAGGGATAGGGCTCAGTGGGGAAGGAGGGATTACTAGAACGAGAGGGAGGGGAGGGAAGGGGAAGCAAAGACTGCAGTACATGATTACCGCTGTAAACTGGCTGTTTGTTGGACTGTATTTACCCTGGGTCTTGGGTTTAGGGAGAAGGGAGCACGGTAAATGACTACCGCTGTAAACCGTCAGGCTCTTCACCTGTTTGCGTTTCATTGGGGTGGGAGATTTACACCAGCTACCAGCCAAGAGTTGGTTATATTTGGTCTTTTTCGGCAAGCCATTGACACTGATTGAGAAATTCCAGTCCACTGTTAAAATCAGGCAGGTAAGTCTTCGCTTTTGAGAAGACTGTTTAGTTTTTTGCCAGGGGGGGAGATTCATCCCCAGAAGTTTTAGTCTGGAGTTGGGGCTGAAGTTGGACCGCCACAAAGGTTTCCATGATGAAGCGGACACCAAATCAGAGCACCTCTAAGATTTGCTTGCTCTTTATTGCTTGTTGAATGCTGTAAACAGATTACGTGAACATCTGTAAAAGTAGGCAAATCACCAGTGAACTATTAGGATCATCCCAAAAATAGCCTTCCAGCGTACCTCCATGAACCATCTCTGTAAGATACGAAATGAGCAGGGCTGATTTGTTTCACTCGAGGTAACATGCTCACGCCTCTGTGGCGCGTTGTCTCTCGCTGTGTCTGATCCTGCGCTTACAGACTCCCAGAGACAGACACGTTGAGATTGAGTCTTGCTGAGATAATCTACATGCCACCTGATATTGAGTGCTTCATCAGGAAAAAGCTTAAGGTTGATTTTTAGATCAAATTTGATAATCTCATTTGTCAAGCTGTAGGCATCTTATGTTAGGAGTGTCCAGAAGATCGCTGGAAATGTCACTGGTGGCCCAGCGAGACAACTAAACACATGGTGGCCTACACTGCTCCTGGTAGATCTACTTTGAGAAGGTGACCAGCCATCATTTGCATGCTCCTTTTACATTTAAACCTGTTGGACTGAATCAGCGGAAGTGGCAGAGGCATCGCGGTCCCACTGGTCGACAACGGTAGCTTCCTGCCCTTCATAGTCAGGCTTGACCAGCTCCAATCCCTTCCTGTTCCAATTAGCTGACCGCTGGTGCTCACCTTGCCCTGATGTTTAGACCAGGAAAAGAACAAGGAGAAGGTGGGAAATATTGTTTACATGCACAAAAATTGATCCTCTTGTTTGGGATGAACAATGAAAGCTGTGTGTTTAGGCATGTAAAAATGTTGAACATACAGTAATAATTCATTTTTGAGAGAGATGGACCATTATTTACATATTTCAGTTAAGCTGCTCCCATCTGCTTTATTAGAAAAGTGGACAAATGAAAACATGTGAAAAGGTTTATCTGGAATATTTTACACGGGAATGTTAGATTCGTTGGGTTGGCCAGCCAGATGGATTTTGTGCAGGTAATCTGAGTTGCTGTGCAGTTAAAGGATTAACTTCCTGCTGTTCGTTTTGGAGTATTTTAAGACCTTTTCTTAAAAGATGTATGGCCAGTCTTTATTTGGGTTAATAAGCAGTTTAATTTAATGTTTAACTGGCAGAGTCGGGGTCTCTTGGCAGCATTATACCCTCCTGTTCTTCTTCCTGGCCTACTGGGTGGAGCCTGTTCCAGAAACCAGTCTTGTGTTGTATTGTATTTTATTTTATTTTCAGCTTTTAAAAAAAAAAATACATTCATAAACATGTCTATCAGTATTTAAAAACAAAAATAGGAGGTGGAAGTTTAGGAAATTACTCATGTTGCTTTAGTTTCTTTGTTTATTTTCCTTCTTGGCGCTTTACTGGGATTTTTCAGATTTACACTTTGGTAAGAAACCATCGATCATCCCTGCCAAATGCTGTTGTTAGGCAGTCAGGAGAAAGGCTGGCCTCTCGGCTGCCTGTCTAGAGCACCGCCAGGGCCACGAGTGCTGGCTTTTTGTTTAGTTTTGCACACAAACCTGGCTGAAAAGACAGAGGAGGGGGTCATAAATGGGCTTTAGTATCATAATGTACAAATCATTTTTTAAATTTTTAGATTTTACTCTTCATTTTTAAATCCTGATTTTTGGATGCTGAAGCAGTGACATAAACAGAGGAACAGGAAATCCACGCTGTATGCAAAGTCTGTAAATATGATATGTGGGGTTTGTTCATACTAGACTACACACACTTGACTGGAAACTGTATTTGTAAACTAGCTTTGGTTTGTGTAATAAATTACTTTCTATAACACCCATCTTATGTTCATTGTGGTTTTAAGGGTCTTTACATGTAAATAAAAGATGACAGGAGTATAGGAGGTATTCATTCTTGTGCTTCTTGGTTAGTTAAAGGACTGCATTGATTATTACGGATGAACCAAGTATTTATAAAACGTCTGATTTATAGTCCAGCAGCTTAAAGTTTTCGTTTCAGGAAAAATCTGTTTGGTTTATAGGCATTTGCAGGTTAACCCAGGTTTTAAAAACTAATGGTTTCAAATAAGCTTCATTTGTAATGACCATTCCATGGAGTTAGAAGTGTGTTGAATGGAGCACACCACGATGCAGTGCTGCACTTCCATTCAACTGGATGAAAGGCTGGTACTTACAGAAAACGATCAGCCCACCGTTTAAAATGTTTCCGACTGTTTAAATCTATGCATTCTGCCAAGCTGTGTTTTATTTGGTTTATCATGCCAAGAAACCTCAATGTGCCCAATGGTCGTCTCCCTAGAAGAAAAACTGAAGTCTGTTGCTGTGGAATTTATGCAGTAGATTGAAGCCTGATGAGTCTATTCTTTAAGGAAAAACTAAACACAAGGAAAAAAATTAACATTAAATAAAGGTTGTTTTTTTTTATTAGGCTTCTCTTAATTAAAATGTGTTTATTTTGGGTTTAATCCAAAGGTTTATTTAAGCTATCTGCTAAGCGATAAAGTGTCTCCACATCTTGTAACCTGTCAGCACCTTCTTGACGAAACAATATGTTTTTAATAATATATGTAGACATCAGCAATATATTGGTGTGAATGTTAATCCATTCATCCATTCATTACCAATATAATCTTCAGAAAAGCACCTGCCCAGGAGCTCTGGGGGTTTGATAATTAAAGGATTAAAATCTTTTGGCCACAATAATTGGATATCTGCCGGATGAAATTCAATTTATAAAACTACCCCAACTGTCTAGCACAGTGGAGGCATCATGTTCTGAGAAAATACTTTGAGTTAAACAAGTTGGATGAAATATTAAAAAAGGACAACCTCAGAATAGTAAGCTAAATAAAGTGGCGCTAAGAAAAAAATCATCTAATTTCACCTCAGAAAAAATGTTTACAGTAAAAAAAGGAAAAAAATGAAAGCTACTGCTTACTTCAACCTGTGAAAAATGTGACAGCCTGAAGAAATATGGAGGACATTGTGAAGAACATTTTTCTTACACATTTTGTTTCAGTATTTTTGGAGCTTACAGTAGTTACATTCATTTCTACATTTGACATGCTGCAGGTGTCAGAGGAATGATGACGTTGCTTACAGAACACCTCATACTGGAGGCAATACGACATTAGCAGAACACAATGGCCACACCAAGAAGAAAGTAGTGATAGTGACGTCTTTAGGTCAAATGTGAACACGTTGGCTTATTTGGCAATTTATCTAATAAAGAGGAGAAAGTCAGGACAAATGTGAAAGATGAGACCTAATGGACCAACACCCTACTGACGGTTGCGAAGATTAAAGGCATCAATGATGGACTCAAACAAATGGATAATAAAGACTTGCATGTATGATTCGTGGTTTTTCTTATTTCTGTTCATTTTCGTATGTGGTAATGTCATTTTTGTGCAAGATGTCTTTGTATTTTTATGAACATAAGCATAACATAAAAAAGCCATTGCCTTTGACTGTATAACTGCTGCAAATATAGATTAGTAGCAATGCTTGTTAATTTATCCAGAACAGAGGTCGGATAGTTGCGTTTTGGAGCACAGTCCAGCTGTTAGAAAATATTGCATCTTAGGGTAAGAGGATAGAAGCAAACAGCTGTAACTTGCTGCATTATTCTATACTGTTCAACAGTTTTTACCATTTCCTAGTCTCCAACCTGACGAATCCTGACTGAAAAAATATGTCGAACAGAGCAACACTGTTTTTGTTAGGTCAATAGAAGGCCATTTCTTATGACCTCCCCGAGTATTGGACCCATACCTGTATCCTTGGGGAAAATAGAGACTTTCACTCCCTTCAATAAGTGACTTTTTTCCATTAGGCATAATCCCCTCAGAAGTGTCAAATTCTCATATAATCAGCAAATGCCCTGTTGTTCCATGTTCAGTCGTCACTCCATGTATTGTAATGCTGATTACATATGTGCTTTTCTATTCTATTCTATTCTATTCTATTCTATACCATATGTAATCAAGTCATATTTGGTGGTACGGATTCCATATTGAGCCCTGCTCTCCTAAGCAATATTTCACCACTCCATATATGCTAGGACCGATTCTATATTGTGATCTGCTGTTCCATGTTATACATCATCACTCCATATATGGTAGTGCAGAGTCCGTATTGCATCCCACTGTTCCATACCATACGTCATCACTCCATATGTCGTAGTGCAGATTACAAATTGTGCCTCGCCGTTCTATACGATATGTCCTCACTCCATATATGCTAGTGCTGATTCCATATTTTGAAGGTCAGACTCCAAACACCCTCATTGTGTCAGAAATGTTTGCCTTGAAATAACTTATCTACTTAGAAATCCAGCGGAAATGCTGAGAAAACATATTTAAGGGATGAGTCATGACTTATGCAAAGCAATGTAATTCTAATGTCTGATTTATTTTATATTAGTCGGACATTGTTCAGTAGTTCCGCCTAAGAAGATGCCTTTCACCAGGAGCAAACTGCAGACACAGCCATGATTCTTGGTCTGTATGTAACAGCTCCATACTGAAATAATCAGAAATACAGTGCCTGTACAGCCGCTTCACACTGAGAGGCCCCTGCTGCTGCGAGTGTAGGATGCTGAGGTGAGGTAGTTTCAGCCTGTGTGGGATGATCCTGGATGCTGAGTTAATGTTCAAGGATCTGTGAGCTGTTTCCGACAGCATTCAGCATTTTAGGAGCATAACTTTCAAATCGACAAATAGTTCATATTTAACTTTACATTGAGCTCATGCTGATTTGTTTCTGAAAAGGACTAACTGGAAGAGTTTATTTAATTAACGTGAACTTGTTGGAAAATCTCTCCATAGTTTCCTTTGCTTAAGACCATTTAACTTAAAAAAACAAAATTCTAATTTGCAAGCATGGCATAATACCCCGGGGCAACTAAAATCTATTTGGTCTCTCTATTAGCATCGGGAGAAAGAGCACACAATAACAGGAAGAAAGGGTGACAGCCAGTCTGAATGACCTTTCCTAGGAGTAATGATGCCAAACCGTAAGGGTGTCCTTTGTTTTTTAAATCTCGATTAACTTCAGAGTTAATTATTGAGCATTTAAATTTCAACCATTGGCAGCCTTTGCAAGAGAATTGTGTGATACAGCAGTGAGACTTTGTTTGTAGCTATAAGTCTGACATCAATTTGAGAAAAATTTCCCCCGCACTGTTTGAGGGGTGTCTTGCATGTACAGCTTGTTACAAGTCCCCAAATAGCATCTCAGTGAGATCAAGACCTATGCTTTAAATCGGCCCAGGACCTTATATTTCCTAATTCTCAGCTAGTCCCTGGTGGATTTACTGGTATGTTTTGGGTCCTTCTCATGGTGCGAGGTTCAGTTCTGCCTCAATTTTGACCTTTTTACAGATTGTCCCATGTATTCCTTGAGCACGCTTTCATACACGGTAGAATTCATGGTGGATGATGCAGAGCTGACCAGGTAAAAAGCATGCTCAAACCATGACACGTCAACCTCCATTCTTCGTAGTTGGTCTTTTCCTGGAATGTATTTGCTTCTTGCCAAACATGTCCCCTGTCCTGGTTTATTTAGGTTTAAACTCACATGCGTAACAAGCATCATTCCGGAAGTCCGGCTCTTTGTCTCCGTTATTTCTGGGAAATTTCAGTCTGGCCTTCATGTTTTCCTGAGAGAACAAAAGCTTCCTCCTTGCACATCTCCCACGAAAATTTAATTTGAGCTGTCTCTTTCAGTTTTTGCACACATGTACTTTCACATCAACATTGTGAAGAGCCTCCTCTTTTAGCATCTTGAAGTTTTAAAAGGAACTTTCTTGGACAAACAGACCTGGCCTTGTTACCAATTGTTTTGAATGTCTTCAATGTGTAGTCTTTTTTCTGGGTGCATTTTAAATTCTTTTGAGACCTCTTTAAATCTCTTACCAGTTTCAAAAGCCGCTACAACCTTCTTTCTGGAGGAACAGATCTTTTGATGTCACACGCTCACTTTAGCTGTCAGGAACACACCACAACTATATGTATGAGGTTTAAACAGGGCATCCCTTTTTAAAATGCTGAACAACCATATGCTAACCATGTGCTCCTCATGTGGTGGGAATTAAGGTGGGTGTGTCCTAATTTCTTCCACACCAGAAATGTGCCTTTTTATTTCATTTTACATTAAACTTTAAATGTTCTTTTCTTAAGCTTTTATTGTTCCCTACCAATCTGTGTATCAGTGAATGAATGTATGTGTGTTTGTGAGTGCGACTGGGTAAATGTGGCTCTAGTGTAAAGCGCTTTGAGAGGTCGGTATGACTGGAGAGGCGCTATATAAGTTCAGTCAATTTACCCTGTTTGATATGTTAAGAAAACACGCAAGCTTTTATAGGGTTTTCTATTTTTTTCCACATGACTATGTCTCCAAAGTAGAAGGGTTGTTAGAAAGAGGAGGAATTTACCTGAGGGGAGGGTAAACGTTTTCATCCTTTACTCAAATATTAAGCTATTATGAAATCATTATTAGACAAATTTTAATATAATACGAACATACTTACAGATGCTATTATATGTATTCTACATCTTTTCAGTTTTGACTCTTTTTGTGATCATTTGGCCAATATTGGCTGCACGGTGGAGCAGTTAGTAGCACCATTGCCTTGCAGCAAGAAGGTCCTGGGTTCAACTCCCCACCGGGGGTCTTTCTGCATGGAGTTTGCATGTTCTCATGCATTGGTTTCTCTCTGGGTACTCTGGCTTCCTCCCACATGACTGTTAGGTTAATTGGTTTCTCTAAATTGCCCCTAGGTGTGAGTGTGTGTGTGCTTGGTTGTTTATCCTCTGTGTCTCTGTGTTGCCCTGTGATGGATTGGTGACCTGTCCAGGGCTTACTGTGCCTCTCGCCTGTAGACTGCTGGAGATAGGCACCAGCTCCGCGACCCTGTACGGAAAAAGTGGGTCTAGAAAATGGATGGATAGATGTGCACTGGTTTTCTAGTTTGAAATCTTTATAGTAGCGATTGTAGAGTGGCTTGTAAGTATTCATACCCCTTAAACTTTTCCATGTATTGTCACATTACAACCACAAACACAAATATATTTTATTGGAATTTTATGTGAAAGACCAACACAAAGTGGTATACAGTGGTGAAGTGGAACGAAAATTATATATAATTTCAAATACAAATAAAAAACTGGAAAGTGCGGTGTGCAAAAGTATTCAGCCCCCTTTACTCTGAGTGCAACCAAAGATGTGGAGAAGTGTAAAGCAGGCTTAGGCTATAAAAAGATTTCCCAAGCTTTGAACTTCTCACGGAGCACTGTTCAATTCATCATTTGGAAATGGAAAGAGTATGACACAACTGTAAACTTACAGAGACAAGGCCATCCACCTAAACTTACAAGCTGAAAAAGCAGAGCAGTGATCAGAGATGCAGCCAAGAGGCCCGTTGTGACTCTGGATGAACTGCAGAGATCCACAGCTCAGGTGGTGGAATTAGTCATGCACTGCACAAATGCGGTCTTTGTCGAAGAGTGGCAACAAGAAAGCCGTTTTTAAAAGAAAACCATAAAAAGTCCCATTTGCAGTTTGCCAGAACCCATGTTGAGGACACATCAAACATGTGGAAGAAGGTGCTTTGGTCAGACGAGACCAAAATGTAACTTTTTAGCCAAAATGCAAAATGCTATGTGTGGCGGAGAACTAACACTGCACATCACTCTGAGCACACCATCCCCACTGTCAAATATGGTGGTGGTAGCATCATGCTCTGGGGGTGCTTCTCTTCAGCAGGGACAGGGAAGGTGGTCAGAGTTGGTGGGAAGACGGATGGAGCCAAATACAGGACAATCTTGGAAGAAAACCTTTTGGAGTCTCAAAAGACTTGGGACTGGGGCGGAGGTTCACCTTCCAGCAGGACAACGACCCTAAAAATAAAGCCAGGGCTACAATGGAATAGTTTAAAACAAAACATTTTCATGTGTTAGAATGGCCCAGTCAAAGTCCAGGCCTAAACCCAATCAAGAATCTGTGTCAAGATCTAAAACTGCTGATGACAAACTCTCCATCTAATCTGACTGAGTTTGAGCTCTTTTGCAAAGAAGAATGGGCAAAAACTTCAGTCACTAGATGAGGAAAGCTGGTGTCATACCCTAAAACACCTGCAGCTGAAACTGCAGCAAAATGTGATTTCTTTTAATTCCAGTAAAATATATTTATGTTTGTGGTTGTAATGTGACAATATGTAGAAAAGTCCAAGGGGTATGAATACTTTTACAAACCACTGTATGTCTCTGTATTTGTTCTATCTCGTTCTGATCTTTTTTTTTTTTACTTGAATACAACTTTGCACACCTTGACTGTTACTTGCATCTTTATATTGATGCACAGAAAGTAATTAACAAGTTTGAGTATGATTTTGCATCTATTGTATATTTTCTTTAGCTTTCTCTTTATCCGGTTCACTTTGCCTTAATTAATCTTTACAGCGGCTTTAAATTGTAGTATTGCAATTTCTAATTTATTCATCCTTCAACTGTATTTTATTCACTCTAAAACTGTTATTTATTCATATATCCTTTCATAGCCAAGTAACATATTTACATGTTTATATACATATACCTCCTTGCACTACTTCCACTGTTTCACAGGATATTAGATAGTATATATTTTCAGTTGTACATATCATGCCTTTTGCAGTGTATATTACACTTCATCTTTCATCTCTCTGTTATAAGAAGAAACCTTAATACCTTGTGTTGTTTCTGTACCTTCTCCTGTTCTTGTCCTTGTCCTCAATTTTGTTGTATGACAATAAAGACTATTCTATTCTATTCTATTCTATTCTATTCTATTCTATACAGGTGCGTCTCCAAAAACATAATATAACTGAGTACTTAATTTATTTCAAATTAATAGGCGTAACTCACTTTACATTGATTTATTACACAGAGAAGTGTTTATTTCTGTTAATTTAGATAAATATGGTCCTAAAGCTGCTGAAAAAATGCTGAAAATGAGAATATTGCATATGAGCAATAAAACAGATTTACTCACTCTGTGTGTACTGAGTTTCAGATTTCAAATGTAATTATTAGAATAAATTAACTTTCTGATAATATTCTAATTTACTGAGATGTCCCTGTACATTTGTTTTTGCATAATATGAACAGTATTTTAATTTCTTTTCTCTGTATTTTGCACTGAATATCTCATTATAAGAACTTCTGTTCAAAAATTATAACATGCATTTTTAAGAAAATAAACCTTTAATTAAAACCCTTTTATTCAGTTGGGCAAATATGTTTATCTCTTCTGTTCTTCTCGTTACACAGTATCTTTAGATCCTTCAGAGTTCGGAGTTCTCTCTTATGGTTTACTGGTGGTTCCTAGAGTCTCTAGAAGTAGAATGGGAGGCAGATCCTTTGGTTATCAGGCTCCTCTCCTGTGGAACCAGCTCCCAGTTTCAGTCAGTGAGGCGGACACCCTGTCTACTTTTAAGGCTAGGCTTCAAACTTTCCTTTTTGATCAAGCTTATAGTTAGAGTGGCTTAGGTTATCCTGGGCTAGCTCTGTAGTTATGCTGCTATAGGCTTAGATTGCTGGAGGACATAATGATAACTTTCACTCTCTCTGCTACATTCTCATACTACTCTCCAATTTTGCGATATTTACTGTTATTTCAGTTTTTAACTCTATGTTCTCTCTCTGTTTTTTCTCTTCCCAGAAGCTACATCTGGCCTGGGTCTGTGTTTAGCTGTGGCACCTTCCTGGAGGGGGAAATCGGCGAAGCCTCTGCTGCCAACAACTTAATGCTCACCTTCTACAGATGATACACTTGGCCCTGTCTTTCAGCGTTTAACCTTGTCTCCCCTAGACATAGCTACTGGTTGAGCTTTTACTGTGACTAACTGTATGTGCTCTCTGTCACACTCTAGACTTGACAACTGTCTCAGAGTTCATCTGCTTAGCTGTCTTTCTTTCCTAGATGAAGCCTCTAAAGGCGCTATATCCATTAATATTTCACTTTTCTTTCCTATAGAAAGTACTACTGGATCAGTACTTCTGTGTTCTTTTTCCTTGTCTGCTCTGTTCTCTCAAACCCCCAGTCGGTCGTGGAAGTTGGCCGCTCACACTGAGCATGGTTCTGCTGGAGGTTTCTTCCTCTTAAAAAGAAGTTTTCCTCTCCACTGTCGCTACATGCATGCTCAGTATGAGGGATTGCTGCAAAGTCAATTAAATCAACTGTCCACTATTTCTACATGCTCATTCAGGAGAAGTGAATGCTGCAAGACACTGGCTCAATGTTATCTGCTGGGTTTCCTAAGACAGAAAACTTTTTACCCAATTTGAATAATAAACTGAATCCGGCTGCACTGTTTGTTGGTTAGGATTAATTGGAATATATGTATCTGACTTGAAAACTGTATGATTCGTTTGAACTGACTTTGTAAAGTGCCTTGGGATGACGTGCTGTGAATTGGCGCTATATGAATAAAACTGAATTGAATTGAATTGAATTATGCCCTCTCCTCTTCAGCTTTACTGTAGGTCTGAGAACTGAGATGGGCATGGAAGAATGTTGATTTTGTGTCTGGTGAAACCATGTTTTGGATCATCATCCTGCTGACAGTGAAGACCCATTTTCGGTTTCCTGGCAGGAACCACCAGATTTTTATGTAAAAATATTCTGGTTTTTTAAAGAGTTCATGATCCAGTGATCTCTTACAAGGTTCCCAAAGGCTTTGGGAACCTTGTAACTCTACAGTAGCGGATCTCTGATTCTGACTTTCAACTGCCAGGACTGGCTTCTCTGTCCTCTGTTTGTCTGGCAAGTATTTTTTGTTATGGTTTCGGACAGAGACCAACATCACAGATCCTCACCCATGCCAAACAATAGACATGAGGTGCTTTTCTACATATGGAATCTTTTGTTTTAAGCCAGAGCCCACTGAGTTTTGTTGCCAAAAAACCCTGGTAGCGTCATTTGACAAAAAGTTACCCCTTTTCTAAATCATCATCTGTGAGTAGTTAATCATCTGTGATTAACTACATGAGTATGTAGTAATATGAGTTCAATTTCACCAGTCTTCCAAGCCTGATCACTGCCGACCTGTACAATTGAAGAAATCACTTAAATAGAACTTGCCTGACAATATGAAGTAGGCAAAAACAAATTCTGAAAAGCATCAAAACATGACCGATCTAATAAAATCTATGAAAAAGACGAAAAACATCATTGAATCTGTTTTACTTGAAGGGTTTGATAAAGTTTCTAAGGGTTCAGCTCAAGGGGAAACCCCCATTAAAAACCAATTTTCACAAAAGGAAAAAAAATGGAATAGTGGTGAACCTTCCCGGAGGTTGCCGGCCCACCTAAATTACTCCAAGAGCGCATTGCTCTGTCCACTCTTCCAGTAGATCACAAAAGAACCCAGAACAACATCTAAAGCACCACAGGCCTCAGTTAAGGTCATAGTGTTCCTGATTCAAAAAGAGACTGGGCAAAACCATTGCTGACCAAAAAGAATCAAATGGCATGTCTCAAAACTGCCAAAAAGCATCTTAATAATCCCCAAAACATTTGGGAAAATTATTTGTGGACAAAACTGGAACTCGGTGAAATGTGTGCGTCTTGTGTAAAATCAACACTGCAGGTCAGAAAAAGAATATCATACAGTCAAACAGTGGTGGTACTGTGATGGTTTGGGACTGCTTTGTTGCTTCCAGATCTTGACGCTTTGACATAATTGATAGGACCATAAATTAGGCTCTGTATCCTAAAGGAGTATGTCTTGCCATCAGTTTGTGACCTTACACTCAAGCACACTTGGGTTATGCAGCATGAAATTGATCCAAAGGACAGCAGCAAATCCACCTGGAATGGGTAAAAAAAAAACAAGAAAATTAAGGTTTTGGAGAGGCCTCTTTAAAACATATACTAAAATCCAATTGAAATGCTGTGACATGACCTTAAACAGGCATGATTAAAAAAACTATTTTAAGAAAAGTGGGCCAAAAATCCTCAACATGAGGCATTAAAGAATCTAGGGGGTAATTGCCTTTTCACGTAGACCGAAATTGAAGAGCTTTTTATCATTAATAATTGAAATAATGTTTTTAATTTTCTTAGGTTGTCTTGATATTGAAATTGATGACCTGCAAGTGACAAAAAAATGAAAACAGAAAAAATCTGTAATAGTCAGCAAATAATCTGTGTGGGGGAAAGACTGGTTGTCTCTACAAACACACTAAGGTCAAAACGCTTTCACTCTTGGGTTTTCCTTGCATAGGGAAGGAAGTCCGTCACTGACTACTCCACCCAGAGCTGGTGGCAGAACTCAATGTAAGACATAATGCTGCTTCTGGTGCAACACTTTTGAAGAAATGAGCAACAGAGAAGGAGGGGAAATGCTGCTGCGGATGATGAGCGATCCTTTTCTATATTTTTCCACTTCGTACCTCCCCATGACTCAAAGCTCCTCACCCTGCTCCTCAAGCAGCCAACAGGAGAAAACTAGCACACAACGGCGGTCAGCTGCCGTCTTTATATACTGTTCTATTTTTAGCCACTCACGAGCCCAACTATTTTTAACCAATATGAGCTCATCGCTCGGACACCTCGTCCAATAGGATTGAAGATGGAAGAAGCTATTGACCAATGCCAGGAGCTAGAAGGAGTGAGGGGGCGGGTTACATAAGAGCCTATTAACTGAAGTGATACATCCAGCCCAAAGAGGCCACAAGAAAAAGAAGACACACGTATCACTCTGATACTTTTCTAAAATACCACAAAAATTGAGTTTGCGAACTACAGTCTGAATAATTTGTTTTAGCCTTACACTTAATGCGACTTTTTTGAGGTCGTTATTTGGACAAAAATAAATGTTAAATAAACTGATGTGTACTTTTGTTGTTTAAAGATATTTCATAATAGGCTTAGGGCAGCGTGTATTTTAACTTCTCAGTATCAAGGAGAGATATGGATGGCTTTTGTTAGTCACACAAAGAATCTCAAAAATACCAGATCAGTATGTAGAGTGCTATTGTAAGCCTTGTCGATAGTAACACCTGTGCTGAACGGCTCTCCATTATGTTCTTAAAAACTGTATACCTCTGAACTGTGTGAAGGATTGGAGACATGGCAACCTGACACATTTATCTGTTATCAACATTTAGTTTGATTCTCTTTCTTACATGGTAAACTAACACTCAAGAAAAAAATATTTAGCCTGGTGTTGGCTCTGTATTTCCATGTATTTATTTTAAAATTCGGAGAATTTGGCAAATATGGCAGAGAGCTGAGTTTAAAGCTTCAAGTCGGAAAGTAGTCCTCTCTACAGTAGTGGATCTCTGATTCTGACTTTCAACTGCCAGGACTGGCTTCTCTGTCCTCTGTTTGTCTGGCAAGTATTTTTTTGTTATGGTTTCGGACAGAGACTGTGACAGGGATTGCCCAGCGGTTGAGTCATAAGCACACCCACCTATTCTGTTGTTTCCAAAAGCTTTATTTTTAGGTATCCCGCATGGAAACTCGAACACGTAGTGACTCATCTGTCTCAGTTCCTGGTGGATGGACAAGTTCATCTGCATTATATATTTTCTTAATGATCGAAACAAAAATAAAAAATAAACAAAATACAACTTCAATCTCCATTTTATCCTAAACTACAGTGTGATTTTTTTCACATTGGTTTATCTTCTAAACTATCAACTACCGGTTAACCTTAGAAGCGCGCTCTCGTTAGCTGCGCTCCCGAACAAAAGGTTCCAACACATCACGGCGGGAGCGCGGAAGACGTTAAAAAAATCGAATCCTTCTAAAATACGCGCTCCACCCTCTCCTAAACTCCGCCACATCTGTTAGATGAAAAATTTGCGGGTTTTTACAATAAAAATGATCGGATGACATTAAATATAATTCTTAAAATCAATTCTTAGAAAAAAAAATATAAAATAGGATATATCATCAGTATTATTATCTTACTCAGTTGCATATTTCTTAGATTCTGAGTATCCTATTAATATCTGCTCAGCGTTTTATTCTTAAATCTGACCTTACCTTATAGTCTCTTATTCTTACTGTCTGTTTTTATATTCTCATCTTTGTGTGAATCTGCATGCTTCAATTTGCCAGCCGCTTTGCTGCTGGTACACCTGAATTTCCCCACAGAGGGATGATAAAGTTTTTTCTATTTCTATTTCTATCACAGTATGTATTACAATAACTAAAGAAATTGCGTTAAATATTTACTTTAAATGGGCCCTTGTACTGTTCTAGATATGTATAAAACCCACAAGGAATATTAAAAGTATCATGAAAAGACCAAAGGTATTGGGGTAAAAACCGTAACTCACAAGGAAATAATTATTTGCAAAAAATCAACACGTGTCCTTGCGAGTGAAGTTAAAAACTATGTCAGACTGACCTCTAGCGGTGGAGATATTTCATTACAATGCAAACAAAGCCTGCTATCAGAAATCTCTTTTTCATTTTTTTTAGGTATTTAAAAATAACAGCTGCTGCTCGTCTTTTTTACCTTAACAAGCTTTTTTATTTCGGAATAAAATTATTAATTTATTTTTTTTCGTTTTTTAAAATTCCAAAACTCAAAAAGGTTTCGAACTATAAGTCTTCAGTATCGCGAGATTTCCATGCACGGAGCAGTGACTGGAGCGGTTATTAGCGCTAGATGGCAGAACAGTCTCACCTGGTGGAGCCTCAAATTGAGAACCAATTTGGTAAGTTATTGTTTTTATATCATTTACTAGAACTTTAAGGTGACATTTTTTTTTGTAAACAAAGCCTGCCTAACACAGTGTCTCACAGATTAACAAATGACCCTGTTGTTACATATAAGATACGTCTTATTTTGCTGTTAACTGTTATTTTCATTCTGTGAGCCAGTATTTTGCTAGGTTTCCTCCAAACGAAACAGTAAAAAATAATAGCCACTAATAAGACAATGTATACTGTTTTTATTGGTAGTTTCGAATTATAAAACTTGCTATCCTAAGATATTTTAGTTATTTTATACCTTATAACAAGGTTCCTATGTAAGGAATGGAAATTAAAATTAGAATATGGAAAACAACATTTGTGTTTCCATACTTTATTTCCCATCTTATTATGTAAAAGTTCCATCCATCCACCCAATTTTTTTTCTGTCCACTGTAGAAATATCCTCTATAAAGGTATCCATAATCTCCCAATACCTCCTTTCTTACTCTGTGTGGTTTCAGAGGTTTCATATTTAAAGCCTGACCGCTGTAGAACTATCTGCTTTTGACTTGTACAAATCGTTGTATTTATGCTTTAAAAATTGACTTTAAGAAGACAGAGAAACTCAGAAAACTTGGAAAATAATGAGGTAGGGATGTAGAAAATGGGTTGTGAAACCTTTGGTTTGGAGGAAGGAGACATATATGCACAATTCTATTAAAACAAACTCTGTAAGTACTGCAAAACAACTTTAATCTGAAACACGTTCATTTGTGTGAACCTTAACTGAACTGACACCAGCAGAAAAGAAAAATAGTTCACTGTTTTACTGAACAATCCCAGGTTTAATGTGTGTGCCCCCAAAAGCCATCAATCTCTACAGAGAAACTGGAGAAATGTTTTTCTGTCGCTCGTGAACGAGCTCAACTGAGATGTAAATAAGACAGTGGAACCATGGTAAAGCAAGTCCATATTTCAGTTTTGTTTCAGTTTGTGAGAAGAATTAACATTTGAATGTATATAGCCAGGATGAGAAAGACCATCAGGCTTCGATTAGTAAAAGGTGCTAAAACGAGCATCTGTGTTGTTATGGGGGTGCATCAGTTACCATGGGAAACTTGCAAATGTATGAGGGAACAACTCATCCATATCCACATTTGATTTTAGCATAATTGTTAAGCTTTGGAGTAAAAAATGCTACTATAAAGGGGACATCTTTTCATCTTTTTGTAGTTATAGTCAGATTCAATGATGCATAACTCAGAAAAGCACTGTTTCATAGACCCACTCTGTCTGACTGCGGTTGATTGGCCTGCCTATGTCTATATTTGGCCTCCGATGTAACTATATGTCACAGCACAAAGAACATATTCAGAGGACAGCAGTGGCCTGTTCAGCTGCTGAAATTGTTAATGTTAATGTTTTTCTTGCTTATTCAGTACTTAGCATCCAAAGTTACAAAAACTAATTTTGTTTTATTTAGAAAACCTTTACATTTAATTGGATTTGGCAATTGGATATACACCAAATCATTGCTATAGAAATATTTACCATCAAGAACCATAGTGCCACTAATTGACAGCTGTGAATTGGTCATGTCAGGTCAGAAAACAAACAGAACAACAAGATGGCATTGAGTACTCATTAACTGCTCCATTCTCCTTTTATGATGGAAACACAGGGAATGTAGATGAGCTAATGGGAGTGAGTGCGTGTGTTCATGTGGTTCTAAGGGAAAGCAGCGGTGGGATCTGAGACTTGCCACAGCGAGAGCAACAGCTACAGCCCAAATGCTAACTGACTAATTTAGGTCACTCGTTTGACCAAAAGCAGAGGCTTTTTGTCCGTGCTCACTGGGCACTTATTTGTTGTAATTAACAAGCCAACTGATGAGGTTGGCAATGAGCTTCAAATGATCCCCCTAATGGCCTGCAAGTTTAGGAGATCCGTGTCTGTCTGTAGGGCCGTCGCACAACGGAGGACGTCATACTGAATGTTTTTTTATCTCCCAACACCGTTTGTGTTTTGATGGAGCTTTGATTGAGAACAGTCTACAGCTTAGTTGCTGCTGTTTAGTGAATGGTGAACATTGTTATTACGGGTCTGATTTAAAACACTAAGCTTATAGGGTTCAACCACAGGATTGTAAAACAGACTTTCAAGAATCAGCGTAAAATAACTCATTGACTCACATTTTAAAGCAATCACTCCAGCATTCAATGCTTCTTGCATTGTTATACCACTTGCATTATTGCAGTGTCACGTCTGACCACAACTATCGCACTTAACTCTCAACAGAGTGGGAACAATAGTTTAGACGACAGTAACAAACTAAAGAAGTCTTTGAACAATGTGTGACCTACAGTGACTGACAGGTTGTTCCAGGCTTTTATTAACAGGTGCAGAGTTCCTACGTGATCTAGAAAGGTTAGGAAATGTATGAAGTATGATTTAAAGGCTGACCATCCATCCATCCATCCATCCATCCATCCATCCAAATTTGTTTTCTGTCCACTGTAGAAATATCCTCCATAAATTAAAGATGGACAAATATAAATTAGCTGAAGACCAGAATCAGCCAATTTCATCTTGAATGGTCCTGATCTGTGACCATCCAGTTAATTTTTTTTTCCTGATCAGTGAACTCACGATTCCTAAGCGCTGCCAGATCACTGTAATAACAACACTCTTCGGTGTGGATGCTGTTACTGAGGAAGAAGATTTAACGTTAGCTATTTATAGTATCAGTGAGAGTGTTTGAAATGAGGTCTGCGTGCAGAAACTTAGGAAGCTAGTTTTAAAGAAGAAATGCCTGCGGTTCATTCAGGCTGTGCGAGAGCAAGAGAGACTGTAACTTTCAACAGATAACAGAAAAGCTGAAAGAATTACAGCAAGGTAGATTTGTTTTATCTTTTTGGCTTTTAGTCTCTGTTATGTAACATTTTGAATTTAAAATTTTAGCAGTTGTTTCTTGAACCGCCAATTATAAGACAAAAAAAAACTGTAAAAAATATGAGGCATTACAACAAATTTGAATTAGGATTTGAGCTGTTCATTCATAAATCACCCATCATGGAGTTTCAGTTGGTCAATTTACTAGAAGGAGCTTACAGCCAATATATTCCAATAAATCTAAAAACGGCATTTCCAACTCAGTTTTTTCACTAGGTGTTGTTCATAAATCTTGCTGTTAACAAAGTGTTTAAAACTGTTTTCCCCTGCTGCTGGTACCGATCAGAACCAGGATAAGGTGATTAATTCACCAACACTTCATGTTGTTTAAAACTATGTTAACAAGACAAGGCGGTGATATTAGGAGGAATGGGCATCTGTTTGCAGGGATAGTGAGATGCATACGATGTTTTGTGTGGTTACTGTCTTCTTGCACTGGATCAAACACATACTGTATGAGATGTGTATGGTTTTACCGTGACGTGGCTATGAGTTGGCTCTCTGGTTGTGGGAAACCAAATCAGCTCTTTTATAAAACCAGTTAATAACTAGCTGCAGCACCAGCCTTGGTTCAGTACTGGTCTGGAACCTCTTTGTTGGAAATGACATGTATGCTCCTACTATAAATAACGAATGTATTCTAATGGCAGAAAGGCTAAAAAAACATTTTGGATGCAGTTTTTATATCCTCTAATATTGTTGTTTTATATAGAGAAAACAGAACTGCCTTAAATTAGTATTGGCAGTTCAAAGCTTTATAAAAACAGCAGAAATTGGCGACAAAACTTTGAACGATTCATCCCAAATGTTTGTGTTTTTTATTTTAACTGACCAATGGAAAATTCAAGTTTTGAAAAGTATGGGATTTTTTGTTTTGAAGTGTAACCCAGCAGGTGACAGCAGCAACAGCAGCAACAGAGACGGCAGTAGTGGCAGGTAAGAAATCCTAAAATCATTAGCTGGTGTTGCGCAAATTACAACTCCGTGAATTATACAAAACTACACCAAACAGTTGATTGACTCTAACTGAACTGCAATTGAATTTTCCCCTCATTACTGCAAACAGAATCATTTAATCTTAATTACCAAGGCAAGCAGCTGCAGTAACATCCTAAAGGTCACTTTTAAAGCAGCAAGCACCTTCCCAGGGGGAGCGTTAGTCATTCTGTATGACCATGTACCAACCTATTCTTTGTATACCAATTTGATTACTTCATTAACAAGTAGGTTTACCCACAGTTATCCAGTGTGAACTGCAATTGCAATAAAGTTCTGAAGAAATAAGGTTAGATGACAGTAATTTCATTAATTGCGTAAAAAATAGCTTTGTTGTTAAAAAACAATCAGATCTAATTACCCAATAAAAAACAAATCTGCAAAACAAGTAATTTACAAATCCCAAAATCCTCAGGGAGCATCTTTTTCGTTTGCACACAACCCAAATCCATTATTTATTCCGGAGAACGAATAATTGTCTCCACTAGACTGTAATTGAACTTCAGCTAGTGAAAAATTCAGTCTGCGCACAAGTACCCCAGTGAGCTGGTATCTAAAGAAAACAAGAGAATCGGAGAGAAGATTTAATGAATGCATGTGGGTTAGGAGTGGAAGGCAAATAATTAGAAACATGGTGTTTAGCTGAAAGAAAGAAGAGGAAGGTTGCTTAAGAAAAGATCCTGAGATTTTGCACTTGGGGTCATTTGCTGTAATTTATAAAGCAACTGCTGAGTTGTTTTTTTTTTTTTATAAACCTGCAAACTGAGAGAGATTTTGGGGCAGCAATTATCTTCCATTTCACATAAAAGCATGTATGGTGCACACATTATCTCATGCACACGGCTCTGGTGTGTCTGATGAAGCCATATCCATAAAACCAGTGGCCTAAATTGCTTAGTTTTCCTAAATTAGTGTAAAAATTTAAAACGTACAGTGACTTATAACAAATCAAGTATTTACAGTGAACTGAGTTTGTCTTGTTTTATTTTTCAAAATTAATCTTAGTCCCGTATTTCAAGGTTTTAGATTGACACACACTCTATAATAAATATTTATTACAAGAGAAAGGTTATAAAAAAGAAAAGGAGAAAAAAAGCAGTGAGGGAGACGTGAATACAGATGAAAGCTGATTTGTCTGTCTCATTTCCACTTTAACTAGGTTTTCCCAGAACATTGAATAGCCAAGCTTGTCCACATTCGTGTGTGTGTGTGTGCATGTGTGTGTGTGTGTGTGTGTATGCTGGGTGGTCACGAAGATCTGGGATCTCTTCATTCTCCGCCTTCCACAGAGAGAAAGAGAAAAAGCACATGCAGAGGGGAGCTGGGGCAACACATGAACAGCAGAGAGCTGTCAAGCTGCGAGGAGGCAGCGGAGAGACGCCTCAGTCTTTTCTTGGAATACATTCTCCTCTTCATCTCTGAAGCCCACACGCACATGTAAACTCACAAACACACAGACGACTGTGGGTGCCGCTCGTAGAAGAAGCAGGGAATTATTTTATGGATCTGGATGAAGGCGAGGCGGACACACTTCGACTGTTAAAAGTGTTTGGATTCATTATCTTAGAGACTTAACTCTTCAAGGATTCAAACTTTGTTGTTTTTGTGAAGCTTTTTAGAACTTAAGACTTTAGAACTTGGTTCAGGAAGGAGACTCTGGAGCTGAGAGTTGTCTCATTCTGTCAGGTTACAGCTCAGTGTGCATGATGAGGAGGAAGATGTGTTGGCTGCTGACAGTGGTCCTGGTAGCCCACCTTGGAGTCCCTCTGACGGGAGCATGGAGAGCAGCTCAACCAAGGCTACAGTTTACACACTCCGGTAAGAGGCAACGTGCTGAATTTTTTTGGATCAGACTGTTTTTATTCTGCTCTTGATACCAACACATTGCTTTACTAGTAGAGAAATTGCATAGTTTTGTGCTCCTCCACCTTCTGTTTTCCATCCCTGAAGACACCATTTATTTAATTAACTGTTATGCTAATATCTAGTTTCACTGTCTGTGTCCCTAACCACCACACCTTCTTTTGTCAGCGTGAAGTGTCTTTAAACTTGTGAATTGTCATCACATAAAGACTGTTTAAAAAGTTGATATCATATTAAGAGCTTTGAGACACAATGAATGAAAATCCTTCGTCTTTACATAGATGCTTCTTGTTTTTTTTTTTTGCACTTAATGAAATTGTACTCATTAGAGTTAGAAAACCTATAGCTATAGAGGAGAACCAAAGGTACAAACAGTAATTAAACCATTTTGTTGAAGAAAAAAATGTACCAGAAAATGAGTTAAGCTGAATAAACTTAGATCTTACTGCATGTAAGAGATGTACCAGGTACATTAGTTTGAGGTCAACCAGTGAAAACCTTGGATTCTGTGACCACTTCTTATTATTGGAGGCTTACTAATGATTTTATTTCTCATCTTTGGGTTTGCTTTGCTAACCTAAGGTCGTAAAAAACCCCAGATTAAGTGTCTTTAGCTTTGTGTTAATTCGCCAATTAGTAGCTCCATTACATACCCTTGAGTTGCCATTTTGTCCCTCCATCCATTTCATACCCGTAAACAAACCGTTAGCTACCTATATACTGGAGCTGCACAATATATTGAATCATAATCGCCATTGCAATATAATTGTATGAAATATCGTGATTCCTGAAAATGTGATGTTTGGCAAGATGTTATATTTCAGTTTTTAGGCATTCACTCTCTGCATTATGACCTTGCCCCTAATGGTAACACAGGATGTAAATATTTAAAGGCTGAGATGATAGAGCTTACAGAGTGGTGAGAACATTCTACATTGTTAAAGAAAGAAAAGTGTAAGAAAAATGTGAGTTAAAAGTATTCGATATTTCCACAACAATTTTCAGCAATGTTATCACAATTAAAAATGTCTTGATATTGTACCTATACCTACTTTGTCTGGAAAATATAGATATCTGTTAATACATTTTGTAATTAAGTATTTTCATGAATTAAGGAGTCTTAACAAGTCTCAAGTATTGCATATACTTTGATTTAACTGCTTAGGATTTTCTAAAATATTGGTATTACACCATATTTCCATTTATTTTGGTTCTGATCCCTATTTGTGCTGGTTGACTCATCTCAAATATGGCAGAAATGGACCCCTGGTTTAACCTATTAGCTTTAAGCTGCCTTTTGCTGGTATATTTACCTTATCAAAGTCCTAAAAGTCACACTTTCTTGCCACAGACAAAACGATTATAGAAAATTACCTCAAACCATGGGTTGTCAAAACATCAGGCTGTGAGGTTTGAACTGATGTCCCACGGGAGGTGGCTCTATTTCATACCTGGAAAAGTTGGGTATGAAACCACTGAAACCGCAGTTACAGTAAACGGGGAGAGACACTTTGTCTTTGTGTTCCCAGATCAACACTCTGTTTCTGCTACATGTCAACAAATATTATTACAAAAACAATCAAGGACATTTTGCCTTTGGTTACAGAAATTTGCAGAGAATGAATTTTTTGTGTCATCAGTACAGCAATGTTTTCCTAAACCAAAATCAAAGATGCAAGGTTTTAGATGGGGTGTCATTTTATTGCCTTTTAAATTTATTTCCTCTTGGTCTTTTGCCAACATCTTGGAAAGCTTATTTGGCGCACAACTTTCACAACCAAGAACATCCTCCCTGTCATAAATTGACTCATTGTCAGCATTAACCACTCCTGCAGGATTTGGAAGTGCCTGTGGTTGTCAGATGGCACAAATCTCAGATCCAGATCCCAACCAACCTAGTTATTTCTTGGCCCTGGGTGGATCTGTTAACCAGAGTGAGATCCATGGGGTGGATGGCGGAAAATCTTGTTGATGGATTCAACAGAGCCTTGTAATAAAGGAGAAAAGATGGCCTCAAGTTGTTGAAATTTTAAGTATTTGTTGGTCAAAAACTACAGTGTGTTAGTTTTTTCATTTCTACTCTCGATTCACTGTGCAATAGGCAGAATAAACACACACTGTTGAATACTGGACCAAACTTTAGACGTAACAATAAAAATGTGATGTTTGATGGATTTTAAACATAGATTTCCTGTAGTGCTGCATCAACTGTCAGTTGTTAAGCTGTATGTGTTAACCTTGTGGGAGCAGCAGTGGGATTGGGTTTGCCTCACTGGAGAATAGAAGGATTTTAACATGTCTGTGTGACGGGGTGGATTTGATGCTCCTGGAATTGTCTTGATGCATTCTGTTTCACCAAACAGGGTGGAGCTTAACACTGTGACCCATTCGGGGTGTTTTGTTGTTTGCTGGCAACAATCCTGATGGTTGCTAGTAATGAGAAGGCAAAGATCTGCTTGTAATTAAAACAGGATTTAGGGTTTGCCCTCTTAGTTCTAGTATCTCCTACAAATTAAAAGGATTGTTGGAGCATCCAAGCCCTTAGTTCCAGCAAGGTAAACTCAGCATCCTCTAATCATGTGGCGTGAGAAAGCAGCTGATTACATTTTCTTGCATAAGTTGAAACTCCAACTGTCTGTGTTGTAAATAAGTTGAAACTGAACAAATGTATCTTGGAATTGACAAAAGAAAGGAAGATGAAAAGACTTGTTTGATTTTCCTCAGGTGGGAATCTGCGTCCAATGGCACTTAAGTGGGAAAATGTTAACATGTGCTAAAGTGTTTTGAAAAATTTATATATACCATTACAGATTTTTTTTTTTTTTTTTGCCACACGTCAGTGTTTGAGATCCTCAAACTAATTTTATTAATAGACAAAGATAACCCAAGTAAACACAATATGCAGTTTTCAAATGGTAATTTCATTTACTGAGGGGAAAAAAATCAACCTTGGTCTATGTAAAGAAAAATCCTAGTAACTGGGTTTGCCACTGGCTGAACGGTGGTTCGGTTGGTAGCACTGTTGCCTTGCAGCAAGAAGGTCCTATTCGACTCCTGGGGAGTATAATTCCACCTTAGGTATAAATGGTTGTGTGTCTCTGTGTTGCACTGTGATGGTCTGGCGACCTGTCCAGGGTGTACCCCGCCTCCCACCCATAGACTGCTGGAGATAGGCACCAGCTCCCCCGTGACCCACTATGGAAGAAGGGGTATAGAAAAAGGATGGATTGTTGTGCCACCACCAGCACCAACTGTAGATGAGTCTTTTACCTTACTGTAGAGGGAGGTAATCAAAGTCCCGACTTTGGGTAGGCCACTACAAAATCTTAATTTAGTTTTTTGATTCATTCAGACGTGGACTTGCCAGTATGCTTTAGATGGTTCTATCAATTACGGCAAGCTTCCGGGTCCCAAATGAACAAACAGCCCCAGACCACCACACCACCATCACCAGGTTTGAGTGTATATTCTTTATCTGAAATGCTGTTCCAGCTTTACTGTAATGGGTCACTCAACATCCAAAGGGCCCACCTTTGCTTTCCATTCTAACAGATGTCAACGACTTTGTTTTTAACCTGTTTTTAAATTTCTTTAGATTGCGAAAACTTTTTTAGCCTACTTCATGTTTTAAGAGAGGGTTTATTAATGTGATGCTGTAGGTCTAGCAGTCTAGCATCAATAATAGTACACCCTTCTTACTTTCACTGTTTATAGCAGTTTTTCATTATTTATGTAACATTTAGTCAGTTGTACATGTGCTACTTTTTAGTGTTTATAAGATGAGATGTTTCAACATTGTTTCAAGCTGCATGCACAAAATACCACGTAGAACAGTGTTATTGTCATTGTTATTGTTGTAAGACTGCTGGCACAGTTGCTGTGAAAACAAGCTGGAAACTGGAACGCTACAACTCGGAGATGACGTGAACTCCGACTTCACAGTTCCGACTTCTGAGTTTAATGGAACGCAGCATAACAACTGTGCAGCCCAAATTGGAATCACTTTCCAAAAATGTGTTTAATCACAGTTAATCCATTATTATTATTTATTTGGGGCAATTACTTTTTTACATAGGGTTGATTTGGATAGGTTTTTCCCAATTAATGAAGGAAATCATTTGAAAACAGCTTTTTGTATTTATTCAGGTTATCTTTGTTACATAAAAATGTGTTTGATTAACTGAATTATTTACCTGTTCACAAAAAAGCAAAAGAGAAAGAAATCTGTAAGGTTGCAAATCCTTTTCTCACTGCACTGTTTCTGTGTGTGTAGGTGTGATGGCTGTAAATCACATATCCCTGAGTCTGTTGGATGTGGGTATGTTTGTATGTATGCACATGTATAGATATGTTAAAGTCAAAGCTTCTGTATGCATCTATAGACAAATCTGCTTCACTGTCAGGCTGAGCGCTCACGTGCTCACTGCTCTTTTTGTTTTGTGTTCCACTGAGGCAAATCCTTCTGTCTTTGAACAGCACAAATTTGTGTGTGTTCTGTATCTACAATGGCCAATATGCCTGACTTTGAAGATAGAGCAAAAAAGTGTGATGGATGAAAGGACTGTGATGTCCATCTTCCTGTGTGTATATGTGTTTCCGCATGTGCTCTTTCTTTCTCTCCGCGGGAGCTCTACACTGTGGTCATTTCCACCGTGTAGCTTTTACCCAGACAGAGGGCGGAGATTTTTTGGAAGGGAATTGTTGTAATTAGAGGAGGATTTGAGCTCCACTCAAACACTTTGACTCTGACATTGTTTGGCAGCTCAGACACACTGCACGGTGTGATTTTTCTTTTTCACTGGGACTCATAATTGGAGACCAATTGAGAAAACAACAGTGGAGTCTGATGTTTAAATGAAGGATTTCACTACATTGGTGAAACAAATTGTGTCCTACAAAGATTTATGAAGCAGAGAGTAGGCAAAGCCCAGTGCGGCAGCTGTATAATAATGATGAATGAAACAAGAAAAACAAGTGAATTTAAAAACATAAATTGAATTGAGTTTAATCAGAATTTTCTTTAAGGCCCTTTAAGCAAGTTGCAGATAAATCACCTGCTTTTTGTGGTCACCTTGAAGCTTCTAGCATAAAACTTGGCTCTTTCATCCCTGTTCTTCTTTTCAGAAATCGTAAAGCTCTTTTAAAAATGTTGATTTCTGGCACAGACCCTTCTTTATAGCATAGTCCACAAATTTTCAGTTGAGTTAAAGTTGAAGCAAAATATTTGAGTTGAAGATGAAGAATTTGGGGGTACTCCTCCTTCTTTCTCTTTGTTTTTATTAGCTTAATCTTTGTCTTGACTGAATTTGATACATTACATGTGCTATGTAATAGTCTCACCTGTTTCAAATGTACCATTATAAGCTTATAATTACTTAATACAGTGTTTCTACTACCAGGGCCTAAAATTAAGTTATAGTCTGTGTGGGGGGTATACTTTGTCTCTGTAGGACCTGTCAAATTAAATGGCTTTTCATGACCTACGTCTGTTGTTTCAGGCCAGAGGATCTAACAAAAAGGGTGTATGGATGATTTTACCAACCATTGTTATGTTTATTACACAGGAAGCACATTAAGTCAATTGACCTTTAGGCAAATGAATATTTTACTACATTCTATTTGTTACCCCAGATGGGAATTGAACCACAGTCATGGTTTACGAGCCCAAGGCCTAGTAGATCACAACAGTAGCATCATCAATGATTAAACAGAGCACTGACATTACTGGGATGCTCGGACAAAAGCATGCCACCAACCAGCAACAATGCTAAGCCTTATAAACTGTAAGAACAATCAGAGGTTGCCAACAGAGGTCTACTAACCGTCTATTCACAATTCAGAATCAGCACTTAGGTCACCACCATGCACTACTGATCCTCAGTTCAAACCACTGTCAATGATGTGGCTAATGTGTCATTTTGTTCTCGTTTGTGGTGTTTAAAAAGTGATTTATTTCTGATACAAAGGAGTATGGATCTATATTCCAACCTTGTGTGATTTCTGTATAGCAATCTAAATCAACAACCAATGAACCTCCTAAAGCAAAACCATGATTAGCAACCGTTAGAGGGAAAGATGAGAGAGGGGGCAGTAGGTTAAAGCATTTTTTTTTAGCAAAGCAAACATCTTGTTTGTGCTGAAGCAAAGAAGAAACACTGAGCGACTAACCATCTTCAGTCTGTCTGCCTCTATATTTTATTTTAATTGATAGATACACACAAACTGCACTATTTTTTTTCTCACTTTGTGAACAGATACCAGGTAGAACTACACAGTCTACAGCTGGGACAGGTTGGCATGATTGTAATGTGATTTCTATGAGCCGGTTCCAACTCAGTATTATGTCTTTTCTCTACTTCTACTATTGCGGTAAATTATTAAATTATCAATTGACACAGCTAGCTTAAGAAAACCTTTAAACACACCAGTTGGGACACAGACCCACAATTTTTAGCTGAAGAAGCCAGTGCGTTGTCCACTAGGCCACTGAGGCTGACATGCTAGGGGCTTGGATGCATGTATTCAAAACAGCCATTGTTTTCTCCTTGTATAGGGCTCCATAGACCTTGGATAAGGCGGATCTACACAGAGTAAAATGTTGTTGATATAGTGTCCAAAAAGAGTATTTTGTGTTTATCTGTTAGGAGGGTCTAACACTTGTTTTCCTTCAGTTAGAGACTAACCAGAAGAATATTGATCTGCTAAAGCCATAAACGTGACTAAATCATTCACTTGTCGTGTGCTGGGTTAAAGACCCTTCAGTCTGCTAATACCCATGCCAGAACATAATCAGGAGCACCGCATATGCTTTTAAAGGCAAGAATCCTGAGAATTCAGGATAAATTCATACATGCAGTACTGTGCAAAATTTTAGGCAGGTGTGTGTAAAAACTATTTTCAGCGTAAGGAAGAACCAGACTTACTGGAAGTGATGGTATGGCCCCCACAGAGCCCTGATCTCAACATCATCGAGTGTGTCCGGGATTACATAAAGAGACAGAAGCATGTGGGAAAGCCTACATCCACATCTCTGGTTAATTCTCCATGTTTGGAGCAACCTACCAGCCAAGTTCCTTCAAAAACTGTGTGTTTGTGTATCTAAAAGAATTGATGATGTTTTGAAGGCAAAGGGTGGTCACACCAAACATTGATTTGATTTAGATTTCTATTTTGTTCATTCACTGCATTTTGTTTAACACATCAATTTTTGAATACATTCTTTGTTTACAGCATTTTTTCACACCTGCCTAAAACTTTTGCACAGTACTGTGAGTAGGATGATTTGGCTTTAAAGCTCCTTTCGAGCAACATCAATCTATGCAGTAAAATTGTGTTGTGGTTGTTCTTTCACGAACTGAAACTCTGAATAAAGTTTAGATATTTTTAGATTGTATGCTATATAATTATTTGTGTTTATTAGAGCACTTTGTGGATACAAAGGAACTATAAAAAAAACTATCTAAAATGGGTATAAGTCTGTGACAAAAAGCAAGTTTCACTATAGGTTTAATTATGATTTATTGTCTTCAGTCCGAACAGAGAGCTTCATGAAATTGGAAAAAAATAAAGCTCAAAATACTCCAAAAAATGCCTGATTACCTCCTACTCTAAGTCTCCACCTATTTTTTAATGGCTAAATCAAACTTGTAGGCTGACACACAAGTTCTAGTGTAATAAGACTATTATCCCAGTCACTGGTTGGTGGCAGTTAGAGATGGCATCTCTACCACACACACATACACCCTGACAGATGAGGCATTTTCATGCAAATTGTTTGGTGAAACCTGTCCTTTGTCCATGCAAGAGACTGCAGTTGCACACAGAAGAAAAACATATTTACACTTTTTAAACACTATCAAGTGTCCTTAAGACTGTTTTTATTTGTATGCTGCCAGAATGCCATCAAGCAGTGGTCTTACATGTGCCTTTCGTCAGCGAATGCATACAAATCACCAGCACCACCTTTTAAATTCTTGACAATAGAACCCTCTGCACTGTCAAAAAATAAAACTGTGCCTGCTTTATTAAGTCAGTTTGAATCTATTAACTCCCACGGAGACAAAGTCATGTTTTATTCATGCAGCATTCACTTCATGAATTGGTTTGCTAGAGACGTTTATGTTTATCAGTCACAGGAGATTACTGGCAGTACATATGAGTTGTTTTTGGTATGAATAGAGATTTTACCTGCATGATGCTGACAAGTTATAATGGTTACATAAAGTTGCCCAGCTGTCTCTTTGTAGGCAAATATCCACATTTTAATGTAAATGTGGGGAATGGCATTAGCATGTAGATTGTTTAGGTATTTAAGACAGAGTACATTAATTCATAGCTGTCAAGATGCATATTTGCTCATGTGTTTGTTTTAGTGTTCTTTTCATTAGAGATACATGCGGTGCACACAAATATTAGCTAGACTTCTAATATGTTTCCAAACATCTTAGATTTTTCATGTAAATGTTTTTCTTTATGAATAAAAAAATCTAATCAGTCCCAAGCCAGCACAGTTTACATTGAAACATAAGCAGCTCCCTCATTACTCAACCCAAATTACCTGTTGGGTTTTAAAACAGTAGAACAACATTATGGAAGTCTGTTGTCTTGCAGACATTTAGCAGCTCCAGCTGATCTGACTACCATTAGTTTTAAGCAGCAGCAGATAGATCGGTAAAATAAATCAAAGCTAACTCAAACATTGAGACAGCACAATACTTACACAAAAACAAAACTGGGACTCCACAGCAGGACAACAACCCTAAACATACAGCAATAGCTAGAGCAGCTTGATTTAGCTTAAAGCATATTAGCATGTAAGAATGGTCTAGTCAAAGTCTAGACCTAAATCCATATGAGTGTCTGTTGGAAGAGTTTAAAAATACATATTCACAGACGAAGAAGAATAAAAAGAAATTGCTCTTGATGTATAAAGGTGGTCGAATTATCCCCCAAAAGACTTGCAGTGAATGATGCCTCTATAAAGTATTAGCTCAGACTGAATACAAATGCACATCACATTTCAGATTTTAATTTGTAAAAGAATACAATGTATCATTTTCTTCCATTTTACAATTATTTGCTACTTTGTGTTTGTCTCTCACATAAAATCATAAAATCCCATAAAAATATAGCGATGTTTGTTGTTGTAGAATGGCAAAACAGAAAAAAGTTTCAGCGGGTGCGAATACATAAACAAGGCAGTATACTTGTAACCATGAAGTATTTAGGATAATGCATAAACCCATTGACTGTCCAAGGGTTTTTTAAATGTTTCCTCAGTTTAAATTATGACATGTCCCTGAAATGAATGAGATTCCCGAGTCCGGTGCACATAACACATCTTCCCTAACTTTCCCCAACTTTACCTTTCTGTTTTTTTCTTTGTGTAGTTCAGTAATAAAGCACAAAAGCTTTCAAAGCGGTATTAAAATAAAGAAATACTCTATTATTCATGCATTCTTTCAGATCTGTTCCTATCTAGGCCAGTATTTTCCAGGCTGTGGGCTGGGGATGTAGCTGAAATATAGAATTCACTGGGACATTCATCTCGCAGACACTCCAGATATTTTTTGTTATTAATTTTAATGGAACCCTAGTGGTGACAGTAAGATTGCTTGTTACTGTTAAAGTGAAACGAGAGCTGATTGTTTACCCCGCATTTCACAATATTTTTAAACCAAGACAGCATTTTCCTTTGGAAGAAGTCCCAATTTGCTGGTAGCTTGCGCAGCAAATTGGCAAAAATATAAAGAGGTGTGCATCTATAAGCCTTGTTTGTCGGGAAAAACTTTTAGCTCCTCTGCAGCTGAAACTTAGCTTTCTGAGATAGTTGGAGGACCTGTTTAAATATCCCAGCATCCCAACTTAATGTAGTTACTAAACCTTTAAAAACGCTCATGAGAAGCTTGATGCTTGTGGGTTTCTCCTCTTTCTGGACAGAGACAGTTAATGGAGTCTAATTAAAGCCTTGTTTTGGCAACAAGCTTTGACAACAGTGGGCATGCTGTAAATTCACCCTTGGGACAATTCAGATGCTAATATCTGAAGTTATCTTTAGCCGAGGGCCTGTAATTAAAGAACATTTCACAGGCTTCGAATTTCTTCCATTTCCCCCAAGTATTAATTTGCTCCAATTCTGCCTGCCTTCACTGTATTTCTTTCTGCTTCTCTTAGAGTTTTAGGGTTTACCATTATTTCTTCACAGTGCATTACTAGGGAAATTTGAAAATATTTTTTACTGATGTAATCCAAGTGCTGTTTACAATTTACAAAGGAATATTGAGATATGCTACTGATACAGTAAAGTAAGACTGAATTAAAACTTAGTAAACAAGGGCACAATGTAACACAATCTAAATATCTTTTATTCCCTCTCTTTTCAGCATCCTGCAGATGTATATTTCTCACAGCATTCCTTTCTCCTCAGCAGCATTAGAGAGTTTTAATCCACAAAGGCACTTGACACTTGACTTTCTGGCCAGCTAGAAACCAGAACCAGATGGGATCAGCAGCGTCGGACTCACTCCGACCATTAGTTTACCTCATTAGCTGTAGATTAGAGCGAGATGGAGACACAGGATATGAGGGTGTGTTCAGAGATGGAGTGAATACTCTGAGGGTAATTTCGAAGTGTCTGTAGTAATGTGTATTTTTATTTAACTTTTTTTTTGTATTTTTGCTAAATAGATGCAGGGTTTACTTAAGAAGATCGGAAAATTGTGAGAATATAAAGTTTTTACAATGTCCAATGTTTCTGTTCACATATGTGCCTCATAGCAGGTGGGTTTTCTGCTGAAGTTGCGCTTTCACAGCGTGAACTATTAGGGGGGAAAAGGGGAGAAGCATCTGTCTATACAGTCCAAAGGAGGCAGGACCTGATGTGAGAACTGAAGAGTTTTGTATGCTGGAGATTAAAAATGTCAATGAATATCTTTTAGCATTTCCCTGTACAATAAAATCATAACAATAACATATATTGAATGGATCACATGCATAAAAGACTAGCATAAAGTGAGGTTTCAGATTAGTGCTACATATCCGCCAGAGTTTTTAACCTTTGATGCTTCCATGCTGATGTTCCCATGGCTGCATGCTAAAAAAGAGTAACCACAAGAATCTGATCCTCTCTGTTTTGTCAGTGATGGAGAGATCAGACATGTGCCACAAAAGGCTGAAAGTCGGACTTCCTTTTCCTGTTTAAAAATGAGAGGATGTAGAGTGGCAGATAGGGAGCTTTATCATCTATAGCTTCGCTTTAAAGCATAAATTCGTCATGCAACTGGCCCTCAAAGCTGACTGTAAATCACTGCAGATATCACGACTACCCCTAACCTTCACAGAGGGGCTACTATTTTCAGAAAGTGGCTATTTGTAAAATGTTAGGGTATTTTATCGTACCATTTTCTAACTAATACTTTACATCTAAAACACCTTAAAGTTGAGTCAGGCTGTAGAGGGCTAGAGACAGCTTAAAGGGAGGAGAGATTTTTCACTTTAGTGCAGACATTTGTAAACTCCAGGAGAGTGTGTTGCAGTAATTATTCTGTGAGGGAACACTGCAGTGATTTTTCTGCGAGTCGCCGGCCTGGGCCACAGATCGTTTCCACTTGCCATGAGTCCACAGAGTCATAAAGTATCAGGCTCAGCAGGAGCAAAGAGACATTGCCACAATGAATCAAAATCTAAAGCACTGCTACTACAACCCATTCCTGACTCATTTACCCACAGAGTTGCAACAGAACGAATTGGACATGCTATTCAGTTCAATATATTTTTTTCAGTTTATTTATAGAGGACCAGTTCACAACAAATGTTATTCTAGGGCAGATCCAGTTCATATCAACTTATGCAGAATCAACATTTGTTCTAATTTAGATCAGATCAGTACAGTCATTTCATATAGTCATATCAGTTACACAGAGTCCAATTAATTTCAGTCAAATTATTAGTATTTAAAATGGAAACATGCTTCTCATGACCTGGACCCTTCTGTGTGTCTGCTAATTGCACCCACCTGTTTTCTATGTAGTTCTTTTTGTCTTAGTTGTATTTAGGTCTGTATTTTGTGGCCCAGTCATCTGTCGGGTCATCTGTTGCCATCTCCCAGTTACTGTGTCTCCATGGTTCTGTAAGTTTATCATTGGTTTCATTGAAACATCCGTCCTCACCATGGTTCTGCTGATGTCATGTTGCTGTTTTGGTCCTGCTCAATGGAAGATTATGACAGCGTTGGAAATCCTACCACTTTACCTCCATTATAAAGATATAAATGTTTCTGGAGCAAGATGTTCAAGATTGTTTTTTTTTGTTTTTTTTGCTGCGTTTTGTGGACATTTAACAGGAATCTGCCTCTATTCTTTGCTTGAAAGATTTGGAAAATTTGGATTGTATTGGAGTGAGGTTCTGTGAAGTCATTATCTGTAATAGTTAATTTACCTGTAGCAGAAAGGCGTCATAGCAATGTGAGCTTGTTGGAAAATAAGAATAATGCTCAAAATGATGCAAACTAACAGCTGTATCAATCCCTCTCATCAGAGATTGATACGTGGGATAAAATTTAAACAACTATGGGACCTGGAAAGCACAGAAATACGCTATCTTTGATGCTGATGAACGTCTGACAGTCTGAGTTTATTCTTGGCAGAGATAGAGAGGACTAGCGGAATGATACAGCTGACAGACTCAACCAGAATAACTCCACAAAGGATTTTGAAGGTTTACAGCAGATGCTTGAATCTCACTATCTGGTCAATATCAATGCTATTTGGTTGCATTTAAATTATATATTTTTTAGATTTTAAATACATCCTGTTTGCATTCTCTGTGGCTCTAAACCCTGTTGTGGCCAGTTGATTTGTATGAATGATGACAGATTATGACTCCTGATTAAACCAAATTAACCATGAGCGACCTCCTGCTGGTAAATATTATTTTTAGAATGTCAAACTTGTTTAAGGTACTGTTGCTTACAGTAGACTGAGTAGATTTAAGTAAATCACTTAAAATCATCAGTTGCCAAAGTTGGATGAAACCTTTCCAAGGTTTGATATCGACATGTGGTCGGTACAAAACGTCCCGTGGCAGACAGTTGCTTTTCATGCCAGAACAAGTCAGGTGTGAGAAGACCAAAACTGCAAAAATACTAAATGGGACTATTTTACCTGTAAATGACTCACATCTTCACATTTCTGTGAAACAAATTGATGTAAAATGGTTTGGTACTTCAAGCCAGAAGATGCTGATGTTGCCTTAAAGGGGACTTCATTCTCCAACTGCTTTGGGAACATTTCCATGAAAGTAAAGTTTACCAAGCACTTTGATGCAGTTGCTGGGGGATGGTGTAATGAATTCTGTGGATTAAGACACCCAACAACCGAACATTTAGATTTATATGTAAATAACATTTTGCCAAAATTTTGGTCTGACCTTTTGATTATGTTTAAGATGTTACCCTACAGTGAAAATACATACATACAGTTTTGTTTGGGCTGTTAAAAGGAAGCTGGGAGTCCATGTCCCCAGACCAAATAAATAAGTAAAGAGATTCAGATTGATCTATGTGACCAACAGCATTATTCTGCATTGAGCAGGGCTGACTTGAAGAGTTCACATAACCACAAACCTTCTCTCAGACAGATGGCAATAAAAAGTAACTGGGATTAAATGTAAACAGAGAACAGACTGTATTGTGTGAATGTTGCATCACGGCGACCCAATCCTAACAGTTTGATGATGATAAATACTCATTCGTCAAAAGGTCGAGGGTCAAGCTGTCCACGTGGGTCTGCTCTTTGTGTGATGCAGTCCAGACCTGGTGGGTCTGTGTTTGGCTATAATTCTGCTCTGGTATGTCTGTGTGTCTTTGTTAGAGGATTTGAGCTGAAATGGAGTGGCAAGAAGCATTAAGTAGAGCTTGTTTGTGTGTATATTTTTTGTACACTGCCTGTAGTTGTAGAGCAAAAATTGGGGTCAGGAGTCATCAGAAAAGTGATGAATCTGACAGGTTAAAAGATGATTCTCATCTTTTAGAAAAATAAAAGAGAAAAAATGTTAAATGAGTCACAGTTCCAGTGTTAGTCTGTAGAAACCAGAGCAAAAGTGGTCCCATATAGAGAATTGGGGTGCTTGAGTAGTAATGAGGGCTGGATTTCCAAATTTAAGTTGCATCCTGTGAAGGGTGAAGCAGACAGTTAATCCTGCATGTGGGAAGATTTACAGTGTCCCAGTGGAAAGATAACTACTTCATAATCTCAAACATCATGATTATTTATTATAGATTCAGCCACTCTGTCACAGCAGGAGGTTAAGACACCAAGATGACCTTCTCCGACACATTCAGGCACTCTGTGAAAGACAGAACATGGGGTTACTCGTCCTTGACAAAACGGTGTGATTTTTTTTTTTTCACGCCATGTAGACATAAGTGTTAGATAAGATTCCATGTGTGCTGATGTCTCCATTCGAGGGCCCATCTGTGTGCCTATAGGCTTTGTTCCCAAGCTTTTGCAGGCCTCCCCCTGTAATTGCGCCAGTAATTGTGAAGTGATAACCCCATTTCCACAGGAAATGTGCCCCGGTTTCCTCACCGCCCATCCCCCCCTCCTCCTCCGACACCCTCCTCTTGTGGCGCAGTCAACAAAGTCCTCCTTTTGGGAACACTGCACCAGACAGCTAAAGTTCCCTGGGGCTCAGTGAGCAGACAAACAGACTGACAAAGACAGATGCTCACAAAGACAGAAACAAAGGTACACACGTGTAGTTCCTTAATGCTTTCAGATGGACAATGCTGTAGGCTGGGAGAGAATAATTGGGCAGATTAATGATAAAGGAACCTTGTGTCTGTGGGTGTTAAAAGGTTTTATCTTTATGTTAAGTTTACAATAAGAAATGCAATACAGTTGGAGTCTAAAGAGAGAGAAAATGTTTGAAATCGTTCTTTTTTTTATTTAATCCCATATACTTTTTGTTTTTATTGATATATGTTTGTGGATTCAGTTAAAAAAGTTTCCATCTGACAACTCCTAACTATCCATAAACTTTTAAATAATCCAGCATCCCATCATCACAGCCCTTTGAGACCAGGACGTCAACTCTGTCCTAATATGCTGTCGTGATGCCAAGATGAAAAAGCTGCACTGACATTCTCCGCACCGTATGCCAAAAGGATTTTTCCTGTCATACACATCTTATGACAACCGCGCATACTGGCTGAGTGCCTTACCTTAACAACAACAGCTGTGCTCAGATCTGCTTCATTGTGACTGTTTTTCACATTTCAACCACAAACTATGTGTTTTAGTGGTGTTCTAATATATGTAGTAAACCAACACAAATGTCCTTTTTCCACTGGCTCGATTTGGCCCTACTCGACTCCACTCGGCTCGCCTTGCGAGCGTTTCCATTACAGCTTTTTCCTAAATTGGGACTACATGTGACATGAACACACTGCTGTTCACTGATTGGCCATGGGACCAGGAGTCACAGTGGCTGGAGCAGGTCAAACCGAAATATAATTTTACTATCTACAAATCATAAACCATTTCTGAATCACATGCAAACGGGGCGCTGTATTTAATAACATCCTAAATTAGCTGATCACACATAAAATCAGCTGTTCAGGCGCACAAACATTTCCCCCAAAACACACAAAACAACACCACCTTGAAACAGCGTGTTTGACTTGGAAATTTATTGACGGTCCTTAAGCGAACCAGCGTCTGCAGGAGGAGGGAGCAGACAGAAAGCAGCTGCCCGTAATCAGACTGCCTATATCAGATCAAAGGGAGGAAGATCCCGGTCAATTCGCAGAGCACCAATTTCAAATATCCAACCGAAAACTAACTAACTAGCTCTGAGCCTTATTTTATAAGTTCTGGCTGAGTTCCAGATAATTATCCCAGTTGATCATTTTATACATAAAAAAAGCACTGACATTACTGAAAAGCAAAAACTTTCTGGATAAATGAGTCTTGATAGTGCTTAATTAGCTATCATATTTAGTAAAATTGGACGTTTTTGTTCAAACAGTGACGTCACGGGGAGTCAGCTATGACTCTTCTACTTGGGCTGGGTTAGGCGCAAGTTAGTGTGACACTGGAAGGTGTAGAAAAGTTCATACTGGCCTCTGTTTATGTAAAGTTTGGAGTCCATATTCATCTATGTTGTAATCCATGGCTGGGGTCCCAACGCAGATTACTTCAGTATGACAATGTAACACAGTAACATTAATAGCAGCACAGCGCACTACACCGATGGAGGTGGGGCTTCACCCGCCATAGCTTCAGCCGTCAGTGGGTGAGTAGAAACACAACTGGTACTGTACCGAGTTGAGTAAAACCGTGTGGAGTGGAGCCGTGCCAGCTAAAAAGAGCCAGTGGAAAAGGTGCGTAAGTAGCACGATTGAGAAGTGGAAGGAAAAGGACATTTTTTATACAAATGGAAATCTCGAAAGATTAATGTATTTGTATTCAGCTTGTAGAACCACACTGTTGCTGCAATTACAGCTGCAACATAGTGTGTGTTTCTAACAGCTTTACATGCCCAGCCTGAAAGCTGTAAAGTTTTCCCGTGGCTGAACAGCATATTTTAAGTCTTACTTTGTCTGAGCCATTCTAACACATGAATATGCTTTGATCTTAACCATTCCACTGTGACTCTGGCTGGTTGTCACGCTAGACGGTAAACATTTGTGTCTCACACTTTTGCAGTCTCCAACAGGTTTTTCTTCCAGATTGCCCAGTACTTGGCTCCATCCATCTTCCCATCAACTCTGACCAGCTTCCCTGTCTCTCCTGAAGAACATCCCCAGGGCATCATGCTGTCCTGATTATGTTGCACCATAAGAATGGTGTTTTCACTGTGATGTGCAGTGGTAGGTTTCCTTAACACGAGAACTACGTAAAGGATTTGGTTGTAATCTGGCAAAATGTAAAAAAAAAAAACTTGATTGTTTTTCTTTTGTATAATTTTGATTCAAAAAGGCAAACACACCCAAAACAGGGTAGCAGGGATGTCACTTAATTAGCTGGCAGAGAGAACCTGGCTTATCTTGCCTAAAATAAGTAATAACAGTATGGAATTTTCTCTGCAAGACTGTGCTGTATTTTTATGGAGTAAGTCTTTTGCATTTTAAAAATCCAGCAGACCTCTTTTTTTTAGATTTTGATTGATTGAAACTTGGATCAGGCTGGGCATTGATTCGTCCTTCAAAGTGACAAGTTAAAGAAGTAATTGTATGTAAAGGTGGATCAGAGGAAGGAAGACACATTGAAACTCCCTGACAATTCTCTTTTTAAAATTGGAAGTAGGGCACTGGCCTAGGAAGAAGATAAGTGAAGTTGTAGCTTAGAGCAGAGCTACTATATGCTTCAGGCATCTTAAACAGATCCAGCAGACACCTGCTTGCTAATTTTCAGTCTACTTGTACTTTGTTTTCTGATCAGTTCCCTTATACTTTTATGAGTTTTCATCATGACCCTAGCCAAATAAATCAAATTGGAGATGAATTCACAGATTCAAATTTCTCTATTTTGTATCATACGGTTATCTGCACTGAACACCATGTGGCAAATTGAAGACAACAGACAGAGCCGATGATTATATCATGATAAACTGTCGCCAAGTACTTGCTCATAGGAAATTGTCAGATCTTTTAACGCAAAACACCCCAGGATGCCTGTTGTTATGGAAAGAAATTAATAAAACTGAATCTAACTGAAGTGATTTTTATGGGCCGACTTGCTCTCGTTTTGATTTTGTACATTTCAGAACTTTAATCTTAGAGCATCTTAGAACATCCATGAGTCAAAAATATAATTTAACGCCTACTTAGAAGTCAAAAACAAAAAATCACTAATTCTTTATTGAGAATTACCTCCACTGTATAACTGAGTCTTTTTGTTATTTGGCCTCGTTAATTTGGCAGCACACAGATGCATGCACTTGTGTCTGTGTGCGAGAGAGGGAATGATTTGTAGTGCAAGAATGTCCTTAGCTGCATCACACGCCGCACATTTGCTCTAATCACATTGAGGTCCATCAGTGCTCCCATGACCAGCAGCCTTTAATCTAATCTTCACCATGGATAAAAATATGTGCCCACTGACAAACACACACATTCACATAAACACACACATATGAACATGGAGTAAATAACACACAGAGGTAGATGTGGAAAGGCAGACACATGCACTAAAAGAAAGAACCATTCATGTACAGGTTTTAGTATGTGAGCACAGACTTGTAGGATTACGGTGCAGCATGTCTGTTCCTTTACACCGTAACCTTTTCCGTCTTTGATTCCCAGTGACAGGAGTCAGAGGCCAATTGGCTCTGATCAGAGGTCAAGAACTTTTCTACCCTGCTGTCAACTTGATGCTGATAAGGCCTGTTGCACTGGGCTATTGTGTATAGGTGTGTGGATGTGTGTGTGTGAGTACTCGTAAGTGTATGAACAGATTGAGCTGCTTTCGCTGACCACAACTGACCACTACTTTCCCTGTTGTAACCACCTATTACATTCTTTAGCTCTACATCATCTCATCTTAAAACTTTTTATTTGGAAGAGCTAACACTTATTATTTCAAGCAGTCCTTTGCCATATTAATATTGTACACACTGATGCAATGGCAATTACTTTGTGATACACTGTGCTGCTCTGTTGCGCTGTATGGCCGTAAACCTATTAAGCTCAATAGCATAACAACTAATGAAATGATGACTATTGTACAGTCCTAAGATGAGGAAATTGTGGATTTTATAGGGTGAACCATAAAAATAATTACACATTTATCTATATTTTCATCAAAATAAAACCCTAACATCTAATACTACAGGATTATGTTTTCAATTTCTGTAAGATTATAAATTGTGGTTTTAATGAAGATTAATGGGACATTTTTGTCTTTAAATGACTTCTTAAGTATGATGCTACAATAAACTAATAATGCATTAAAGTCAATATTACTAATCGTTCACATACCCAAGACTGATTTAAAAAATCCTCCAGGTACCCAAAATTTGTTATATCCAATATAACTCCAGACCGCCACGCAATGTTGAAGAGGCGTGTCAACCATGACAGCCCTACAACATCCAGAGACTTGAGGTACTCAGGGCGGATCTCATCCACCCCCGAAGCCCTGCCACCGCAGAGCTTTTTAACCACCTCGGTGACTTCAGCCTGGGTGATGAATGAGTCTAACCCCGAGTCCTCAGCCTCTGTTTCCACCACGGAATGCGTGATGGTAGGATTGAGGAGATCCTCGAAGTACTCCTTCCACTGCCCGATAATGTCCCCAGTCGAGGTCAGCAGCCTCCCACCCCCACTGTAAACAGTGTTGGCGAAGGACTGCTTCCACCTCCTGAGGCGCCGGACGGTTTGCCAGAATCGATTCGAGGCCAACCGGTAGTCCTTCTCCATAGCCTCACCGAACGCCTCTTCAACATTGCGTGGCGGTCGGGGACAGTGCCTCTGGACTGGCAGACAGGGGTGGTGGTCCCCCTTCATAAGGGTGACCGGAGAGTGTGTTCCAACTATAGGGGGATGACACTCCTCAGCCTACCTGGTAAGGCCTACGCCAGGGTATTGGAGAGGAGAGTCTGGCCGATAGTTGAACCTTGGCTTCAGGAGGAGCAGTGTGGTTTTTGTCCCGGCCGTGGAACACTGGACCGGCTCTATACCCTCTACAGGTTACTCGAGGGTTTATGGGAGTTTGCCCAACCGGTCCACATGTGTTTTGTGGACCTGCAGAAAGCATTCGACTGTGTCCCTCGTGGTGCCCTGTGGGGGGTGCTCCAGGAGTATGGAATCGGGGGCCCTTTATCAAGGCCCATCCGGTCTCTGTACAAGTGGAGCAGGAGTTTGGTCCGCATTGCCGGCACTAAGTCAGACCTGTTCCCGGTGCATGTTGGACTCCGACAGGGCTGCCCTTTGTCACCGGTCCTGTTCATAAGCAAAGCTCTAGATCTACCAGTCGTTCTACGTTCCTACCCTCACCTATGGGCATGAACTTTGGGTCATGACCGAAAGAACGAGATCCTGGATACAAGCGGCTGAAATGAGCTTCCTCCGTAGGGTGGCCAGGCACTCCCTTAGAGATAGAGTGAGGAGCTCGGCCGTCCGGGAGGGGCTCGGAGTAGAGCCGCTGCTCCTCCACATCGAGAGGAGCCAGTTGAGGTGGCTCGGGCATCTATACCGGATGCCTCCTGGACGCCTTCCTCGGGAGGTGTTCCAGGCACGTCCCACCGGGAGGAGGCCCAGGGGACAGCCCAGGACACGCTGGAGGGACTATGTCTCTCGGCTGGCCTGGGAACGCCTTGGGCTCCCCCCGGAGGAGCTGGAGAAGGTGTCTGGGGAGAGGGACGTCTGGGTGTCTCTGCTGAGTCTGAGTCTGCTGACCCTGCGACCCGGTCCCGGATAAAACGGAAGATGATGACGCAATATAACTCATGTTTCTGTATTTTTCATAATCAACAACTCTATCAAGTAATCAAACTGGCATTTATGGGCCAAGAGGATCAAAATTGTTGAAACCATTGGTGTTTTGAGCTGGCCTTCAATGGTTTAAGATATTTAATCAGAACAAATAAAAATCAGTAAAGTTTGATATAGCATTGTTTTGGAATTGGACATTTGTGTTCTGAATGACTTACGAGGGCAGTTAGTGTTTCTCACAAATTTCTGTTGATTTCTTACTGACATTAAAAGTTGAATTCCAGAATTTGAAAAAGAAAAACTATCTTACAAAACAGTTTGCCATGTGCAAAAATGATTGCTTGATTAAACAGAAAAATCTGAACAAATGGACAAAAATGTCCATAATGATGCTCGAACATTAAAGTGATGGTGATGTATGATAAGAGTCATCAAGTGTAGCATATTTATAGAAAATGAACAGAATTCATAGAAAGAAGCAAATCCTCATTAGTAGCAAAGCTCTAACAGGGATAGGTCACACTTTTATCATCATAAAATAGTTGGGAGTTTTAAAGGGTCTGATACGTTAAATGTGTTATTTCACTTAAAAATTTGACGTCTGTATTCTGGCTACACTAAAGTTGGTGAACATTTCAGAAGTCATTACAGTACCACTCGATAAGATTGCAGGCTGTAAGGTAGTTTCAAATAATCGATTTTAAAGAACCAGATGAAGAATAACTTTATACTGGTGGCAATTACACACTATTTACACTTAAAAGCATTTTTCCACTGTAAAAAGCGCAGTTTGATGGTTTTCTAATATGCTTTCTTTAAATGAACTACTCTGTATGCTGTATAGCAATGTGCTACTTTGGCGTCAGATTGTTTCTCCAGCTCTCAGTGTGTTTTAAAGACATTTTGGGAGCTGCAAGTTGTTTTGAAAAAATTAATTTCAATCCAGAGTTTTTTAAAAGGCTGCCGAGTTGTGAAATGAGTTGCTTGTAGGCGAATCAAATCATCAAATTGTCTCTGAAGCTTTTGCTCTCAAAACGTTAAGAACACTTTCTCAAAACTTCCATTCAGAAAGTTATTGCAGGCTGTGACGAGAGCAGGTTTATCTTTTGTGTCTGTGTTCGTTATTTATAGGTCAGAAGATTCCAGTCTTGGCAGCAACATTGTCCTGTAAAGTAGTCATAACCTTTGAAGTTTTTCACATTTTGTCATGTTTCCACCACAAATGTCAATGTCTTTGTGAACAACACAAAGTAGCACATAAATGTAAAGTAAAAAGAGACAGTTTTCAAAAAAAGCTTTCAAATTTTGTTACAAATAAAAATCTGAAAAGTTTTCAGGACATTTGTATTCAGCAAAGATTGGCAGCTGTTTATTGTCCATTCTTGCTTGCAAAATAGCTCTGACTCAGTCAGGTTGAATGGAGAACATCTGGAAATATCAATTTTCAAGTCTTGCCACAGATTCTCACCTTGATTTAGGGTTGGACTTTGAGTGGGCCATTCTAACTCATGAATATGCTTTGATCTAAGCAATTCTGTTATAGCTGTGGCTGCATGTTTAGGATGGTTGTTCTGTTGGAAGGCGACCCTTAGCCTCAAGTCTAATATGCAGCATCTAACAGTTTCTTTTCAATGATTGCCTTGTGATTATCTATCCATCTTCCAGCAACTCTGACCTGCCTCTCTGTCCCTGCTCAAGACTTCTTTTTTTCACCATTAAGGTTCAGGTTAATGGTGCAGTGCTGGTTTTCCAACCCTAACCTAGAATGTTTTCATGTATGTCAGAAAGTTCAATTTTGTTCTCATTTTACCAGACCACTTTCTTACATGTGCTTGTTGTGTCTAATAAATAAGATGTGGCTTAATTTAAACTTGGACTTCTTCTGGCTTTCATTCAGTGATAACTTTCTTTTTTAAACTCCTCGATATAGGCCAGATTTGTGAAGTGCACGACTAATAGTTGTTATGTCATCAGATTCCCCCACTTGAGCGGTGGATCTCTGCAGCTCCTCCAGAGCAACAATGGGCCTCTTGGCTGAGTCTTTGAATAAAGCACAACCTGTATATGTATTCACCCCCTTTGCAATGAAGCCCCTAAAATGTTATGGTGCAACCAATTACCTTCAAATGTCACATGATTAGTTAAATTAAGTCCACCTTTGTGTAATCTAATGTGTAATCACATGAACTTTCAGTATAGACACATCTATTCTGAAAGACCCCAATGGCTGCAACACCTCTAAGCAAGAGGGATCACATCATGAACACAATACGGTATCCAAACAAGTCAGGGACAAAATTCAGAGTGACCTTATAAAAAATTATCTAAATCTTTGATGTTCCCCCTGAGCACCATCAAATCCATCATCTTCAAATGGAAAGCACATGGTACCACAACTGGCCTGCGAAAAGAGGGATGCCCACCAAAGCCAGGCAAGGAGGGCATTAATCAGAGGCGCAGCACAGAGAACAAAGGTAACCCTGAAGGAGCTGCAGAGTTCCACAGCAAAGACTGGAGCATCTGTCCACAATACCACAACAAGCCGTACACTCCATAGAGCTAGGCTTTATGGAAGAGTGGCCAGAAAAATGGCATTATTCAGTGTTAAAAATAAAAAGGCACATTTTGAGTTTGCCAAAAGGTATGTAGGTAACTCCCAAAATGTATGTGGGAAGGTGTTCTGGTCAGATAAAATTGAAATTTTCGGCCACCAAGGAGAAGCTATGTTTGATGCAAACCCAACACATTCCATCATCCCAAGAACACCATCCATTGCTTCTGAATAAAAAAACAACACATTTTCAAAGCTGTAGGCATCTTCTGTAAATTAAATGGTGAAAACTCTCTAACAATCCATTTTAATTCCCAGTTGTGAGGCAACAAAACATAAAAAATGCCAAGGTGGGTGAATACATTTTCAAGGCACTGTAGGTGGACCGTCATGTTTTAGTAGGTTTGCGGTTTTGCCAAACCCTTTTCTATATCTAGGAGATGGACTGATCAGCGCTGTGGAAATACTCAAAACTTGGGATAATGATTTATGATCTAACTTCTCCACACTAGTTCTCCCTGATCGGTTTGGTGTGTCTCTTGGATTCATGGTGCTAAACTTACAAACATCTGAGGCCTTCGCAGAACAAATGAATTTTTAACTGAAATGAAATGGTGCACTCTTTTTACTAATAAGGTAACTTTCAATAAGGGCTGTATGGTGGCGCAGTTGGTAGCATTGTTGCCTTGCAGCAAGAAGGTCCTGGGTTCAACTCCTGGCCAGGGGTCTGTTTGCATGTTCTCCCCGCGCATGCTGCACCTTTTGAGTTTTTATTGGTAAAATATTGTGAAAACCATGTATCGTATTTCCTTCCTATTGAAATACATTGCAGTTTGTGGTCATACACTGGCAAAATGTGCAATAAGTGTCAGGTATTTTACAAAGACAAGCTTGGGAGGGGTAGCTGAATAGTTTTTTGTGCATCAGGAAATATGTGTAAGTGTGTGTCCTCAGGGGCATACCATACCCCCCCCCTCACACACACACACACACACACACACACACACACACACACACAAACACTAACAAATGGCTTTGATATCGTAGAAACACTCCATTATTCCAATCGACCCTGTTAGGAGAAGTGTTGTGGAGAGGTGTTGGCCAAATCAATCATCTGTGTGTGTGAGAGACAGGGTGGCAGCGGGTGGAGGGCCAAGAGACACCCCTCCATGCTCCCTCCTAAATTACGTTGGCATGGTTGCTGTATCCAAGGCAACTGTCCCAAGAGTTAGGGTGGAGTAGGTGCAGCTGGTGTTTCATGACTGAGAAACGGTCTGTGTTCGCTGTGGATGTTTTGTTTATTTTGTTCATACTGAATAAGGGTGACTCATTCTTATGGGCTTAAATATTCTGAGTATGTCTGCGCTCGTGCAGAGGTGTCTGCAGAATAAAGAAAACAAGCCAGAGCTGTAATCACATGGAGAGTTGGCTCAACATAAAACATGTGATCCAGACAAAAGTTATATCCGATTTCTAGTAGTACATTAGGATCTATCCGTATATTTTTTGGGTAACGGGTAACAGATGCTGAATCTTGTTGGCATTTTCACCGCAGCAGTGGTTTCACATTCAGTTAAGCAGAGTTTCTTCCCCTCGTATTGCATTAAACAAGGTCATACTGCTCCTGAGGTGCACTCAGTAATTTTGGCGAAGAGCGGGATGCTTGAGGAGGCACAGGAAGGCATGAATTCCACCAGGGTTTGATTTCCTGTAAAGTAAGAGCCTCTTAGAAACTTCCTTCCTTCAGTAGTAGGCTGCTGATTTGAGGGTGTGTTTGAAATTCAAGACGATAATTGGTGAAACACAGTTGGTGACAAGGCAGGTAAGTAGATTTGTTTTTCCAGAAATTAGATTTTTTTCTTTTGCTAAAAAATTCATTAGAAGAGACAGAAAGCACAAAGAGTGGGTGGAACGTGACTGCCATAATCAAATGTTTACTGAAATCTAGGACCTCAAAACCTCTTGAACACAAGGTCTTCACAAATACTACTAATGATGACTGTTTCACTGCAGTAAGGTGCTCTGTTTTATATATAATGATGTGCTGACATTGAACGAGTTTCTCCTGAGTTTCCTTCAGCACATAGTGATAACTGCCACGCTTGCTTATTTCTACATGTGCATTGCTAGTCTGGAAAAAGATCAACACTAATGTTTGGGTTTTTTTCATATGTAATTTTTTTAGGTCTTTTTATAATCGTAGAGATTGTGTTAAAGCAGGTTTAATGTGGGTAATTGTTTTATTTATTGTCAAATATAAACTTTCCTGCTGGAAAAATTAGCTTTTTGCTGGATTGATTGAGCATTATTGATTCACCTAGCAACTGACCACTGATTAAGTTTCATCCACTTTATCCTTGGTCAGCACTGACCTGGTGACCATCAAGGCACGTTAAATGCATCAAAACTAAAGCCTCCTACATTTTTTGGTCTGTAAATGCATCAATTAGCATTCATCCGTATGCTTTTCCTGGATGCCCGTTGCTTTGTTTATTCAAAATCAGATAGAGGTTAGGGACAAATCTACCTATATCAAGACAACTGCAGAAACATTTTTTACAGTCAGATTTCATGATTGCGTGTAATTCTTGAATTGGAAAATAATCAAATTCATTTGCATAGTCAATACTTACAGATGCTCTTATCCATTCCCTGGTTTGGGCCCAGGAACACAATCAGGGCATTTTTGAATAATTGGTATTGGAGTAGCTGGCTCCACCCCCCAACTCTCTTCTCAGCTGAAAATGCTGTGATTGTACGTGCCAGCATGTGTCGCTAACATGAGTGTGTGTTAAAAAAGCAATTCAGGTGCTACTTGTGAACGTTTTGGGCTTTTCTCGAGATGCTTATGAAAGAGCTGCATTCAGTACCACCACTTTTAAGAGTTCAACATTTAAACACCAGGCCCAATACAAAGACTTCACCTTTCTAACTCTGAAAGACAGTAAGGTTAAGCAACACACTGTAGAGAAATATCTTTAAAAAAGGGAGATAAGTTTTCAAGTAACAGCAATAAGGTAAAAACTATTACAGAGCAGATGACTGAATTTAGCGCTCTGGATGACCAACCTACTGTTTGGTGAAAAACATGTTTTTTATATGCTACTTGGGCTGGATACAAGAAGAAAATAATTACCTGCTGGTTATATAATCTGGTTTGACTGCTACTACAGATATTTCACATTTAGAGGTTTGCCCAATGTCACTGCTTAGCCTCAAGGCTGTGCCTTATGCCCAACGGTTTTGTGAATTTTATACTGCTAGAAATGAAACCAAGGAAACAAGAAGATGCTGAACAGATGGGAGATCAGAAAAAGCACGGCCATGTCATTTTACACGATAAATCACAGAATAAAAAAAAGTGACAGCAATTATAAGCTTTGGCTGCTTAGTTGCACGCTTAAGTTGGCTGTGCACAAGGGACTCCTTTAACAGCGCAGCATCACACAGTTGCTACCAATTTGTTGGCTGCCCATCCAATAGATTCTAAAGGTGCTTGATTGGATTGACATCTGTGACAGTGGAGGCCTTTGGAGTGCAGTAAACTCTTTTTCAAGAAACCAATATGATATGATTTGAGGTTTCTGACATTATCCATTATACTCTTAGATGTAGCCATCAGAATATGGGTACACAGTGGTCAGAAAGAGACGGACATGGTCAGCAACAATACTCATGTTGGCTGTGGTGTTTAACCGATAACTTACTTGGTTCTAAATGTGTGAATAAAATATCCCCCAGACCATTACACCACCACCACCAGCCAACATTTGATATTACACCACCACCACCAGCCAACATTTGATACAAGGTAGAATGGATCCAGCCACTGGGAGTGAGCCAGCACACACTAAAGCACCCAGCCCCGGACACCGAGAACCACAAGTAGATCAGCAGGCAGAAACACCCATCACCGGCAGGTAGTGTGGCGGGGATCCTAAACTGATCCAGGAGAGGGAGCAGTCCAAGACCCAACCTGACCCAAAAAACAGGCACACACCGTAACAATCACACATTCCCACCCTCATGCTTACACAAGAAAACACTCACACCCACGCACCCAACGCAAAGACAAACAACATTGGACGTCGTACAGTCACTCACACCCATTATAAATACTCCATACTCCCAGGTCCAGGTCCCAACGCCCCATAGGGGCAACCAGCCCCCAGACTCAGGAGGTGGTCCCCTTCCTTCCAGAGGTGGAGACAGGCAGACCGCCAAAGCACCTAAACCCGGGCTGGGCTAGCATGGCTGGTGCTCGAACCTGAGTGACCCCGGCCCGGACCCCAGTCCCCAACGACCCCCATCCTGATCCGAAGAGGTGGCCATGAACAAAAGAGGGGTCTACATGATCCAAACTAGCCCGCCAACCAAAGCTGCCACAGGATGAAATAGTCCCAACCCCCAAATTAATTATGATCCTAACCCCATGAGCCCCCCACCCCCAATGAACCCTAACATGAATTTCCTCACAGGGCCACCCCCAACCCGGACACAGATATCGAACACATGCCCCCGAACCCAAACGCCATGAATCCCCTCCCCACAGTACAGGGGAAAACCCCCACAGGTGAGCTTCATCCCCGAAAAGTCGACAGAGCCACACCGACACACAGCGCAAGCTCCACACACCCCGCTCCAAGCACCACTGCGCATCCTGCCCCCACCGCCGCGACGTCAAGGCAAGGGACCTACGCCGTGCTACCCCAGCCCCCGCCCACAGGCGCAACAGGGCAGTCACCATCAAGCGCCGTGCCCACAACGGAACCCCTGACCCCACACCAAGATGGGACAAACTCACCCGGCAAGAGGTCCCCGGCCAGCGGCAAGGACTCGGGGCCGCCGTCCCCCACCATGCCACCGCAATCACACAAACACGCCACATCACTGCCACTTCAACGATAGCCCAGGGAGAAACATTATCCAGCACAGCTCTACCACCGCTGCTCAGCCGATCCAAATGCCAGAGACTCCACATCCAAGAAGAGGACACAACCCCCCACCCCACGCACTGTAGCTCCCCCACGCAACCCTCTAGCCCGCCGCCACGATCCCCCCTCGGACACAATTGCAAGCAAAGCAGCACACCGGCCAGCCCCTCCAACAAAGTGAAGCCACATTGCAATCAACACTGCACAGTGCCTGGCCAAGACCCCCTCGCCGGAGCCCGGTGCCCCCCCAACCGATGGACTGGGCACCAAAGCCAGGGACTGAGATCCAAGGAAATCCAAGTGATCACAAGAGAGCCGAAAAGCCAGCCGCAGCACCAGACAACCCCCAAGACCCGAACCTCAACCCCAGCCCAGATCCTGACCAGAAGGCCCGTTTCCTCTCCTGGCCTCCGACCCCAGATGGCAAACAGCGAACAGGGGTGTGAAAAGACCCCAAGCCTACCTCCGCCCGCTCAAATGTGGTGTTGATGCGTGTTGTTGTAGTGTGCATTTAAAAAACAGGTGGGGAAGAGTGTCTGCCACGCCCCCTCCCACTCCCCCCCACCCAGAACCCTGAATGTCTACATGCAACTTAACACTTTGAGGTGAGCGCAGGCACCAGAGGTAAGTATAATAAAATGATGCCATTTAGCGTGCCCACACCCAAGGCCCTACATGTGAATGTCAATAAAATGTTAAAAGTAAGGGGGTCTAAGTTGTACAATAAAATTGGGGCACAGGCAGACTCTGGCAGAATCTGAAAGTTGTATAAGGCAACACTTTTTTAGTGTGTTATGTTATTTTCAAGAGCCTGTGCTAATTGGAGCCTCAGTTACCCGTACCTGTTGCTCAATATGAATGCCTGCAGTTGAGCAGGTACCTAATACATTGGCCAAGGATTGTGAGTGTTGATTAAATATGATTTTAATACCTTCACTCTACATATGGCAGGTAGTTTGCACATCTTTTCTGTCAAAATAGCAGGTATTAGATTAAAACTCAGCATCTTCCGATATCAAATCTTAAATGACCGGTACTAGTGAAAAAATAAATCTTTATCAGCACATCTGTAGTTGAAGTCCTTAAAAGTCGGAATTAGCAGATCAGATCTTAAAGAAACTCACTTTAAATATAATCAAAGCTTTACCGAAATGGTCTGAATAGCTTGTCTTTCCTTAACTGTATTTTCTTTTAACATTTGTTTTCTTTTCAGCAATTCTGAACTATATAATTTGAACGAAAGTTCCATTTGGAAACTCAGTTTTCATTTAGTTTTATGAATTATTTGGAAGAATGTTCCATTTTCTTGTGTCTGAGGTCATTTAAATCTAAATAAAATAAAAGAAAAAAAGCCAAGAATCTGTTGAAGTTATTGTGTTGCTGATGCTCCCTCTGGGATTCATGAAACCCCAGATCGGAGTGAAACAAAACAATTTACCTCCCTGACGCTTAGCTGAATAACAACAAAGTACCTGGTGAGATTTCATGCTGAGTTAAGCCTAAGTTTCTGTTATTTTCTTTTAGGCTGAAAGACCATTTATTTCCTGCTGTTTCTCTGTTGCTTATTATTTCTCCTTTTCCACTGAGTCATGTTTTTCTCGCCCCCTTTCTAAACTGATTTCCTGTCTTACTTATCCATCTCTTGTATATTTTGCCCAACTGCCAGCATGCTGAAGTTCTTCTAATATTTTATACAGCTTTTTCTCCTTGTCTCATTTTGCTACACTGTTTTCTCAGTCATCACATTTCAACTTGTCATCAAAGAATTTTGCCCATATTTCAGGTCCCTTTTTGCCTATTTTTAATCTACCTTTAACTAATCTTCTCCTCTTCCTCCATCCGCTCATCTGCTGTTTTTCGCTTGGTTTTTGTACTACAGTATGTTTTTTTTCTTCTCAAACCTGCTTTCTCGTTTGACTCCACTTACTCCTCAGTCCACCCTTATGTCCATCATTTGCCCCTCAGTGTCGTCAAAACACGATGTCCTCCTCCACCCTTATGGACCTATCTTGGCCAATCCCCATTTGTTTTCTCCTCAACCCTCTTCTTACCCTCACCCTCATCATTATCCATCATTATTTATTAATTTCATCCTTCAGGATTACTTTCAGCCTGTTCGCCTCCTCCTGTCTCCCCCCCCTCCTTCGCTCTCTCATCTGTCCATCATCATCCCTTGTTTTGACATTTTTCCCATTCTCATCTCGTAGCTGTCTTCACCCATCAGCCTGTTTTCATCTCATTGTCACTCTGCCATTCCATTTTTCTCATCTTTCCCTCAAGCTGTTCATCTCCCCATTGACCTCCTCCCCCTCTCTTTCCTGTTATCCACTTGGCTTTCCCCCCTTATAATTTTATTTTGTCATCTATATAATTTACAATACAACAAAACTATTGAGGTCTTTCTTTACTCTATGCTTTTTAATTAAATTTGACCTCTTTTAATCTTTTCAAGCTTTTGGTGGAGAAAGGAAAGACCCATTGTTTTATAGATTTGGAGAACTGTTTGTAAGATGTTATGTCCGTAGTTCTGTGAATGCTGTACTCCAGGTATGACCTGCCCTATTAGATATTAATGAAATTATTCAGTGGGGAAGGTTCCAGAACACACAATATTGTGTACACTATTAAAATATTCGAAGATTTATTCTTGTTTTCCGAGGATAAATAATTATGATCATATAGTAATTTACGAATGTAATTCGTTTATTTTGTTCCACATAACAACAAATGTCATCTCAAGGTACTTTGAGACAAACAGGGCCAATTCATATCCAGAAACATAAAAATATATAAAATAATAAATCCAAGACAATCCGGTAATTTTGATAGATTTAAATTCAGTTATATACAGTATGATCCTAGTTATATTGCCAGCTGGTAATATAACTGGTATATAGCAGATCTGATCGCATTGAGTCATTGACTTCGCAGGAATCCCTTCTCCAAAGCAAACTTGTGGTGATAGTGGAACGAAACAACTCCCTTTCAACAGAAAGAAACCTTCAGCTTAATCCGACTCAGTGTTAGCAACCAACTCCTGCAACTGACTGGGGTTTTGAGAAGACAGAGCTATCAAACATAAAACACAGAAGCACTGGAATTTTCTATGTTAAAGGAAAAAGTACCCAGATTTACTGACAGCAGTAGCTCTCTTAGTGGCTTTGTCTAGGATAGAAACACAGCTAAACAAATAAAAGATGAGACAGCTGTAATATCTAAAAAAAAAGAGAGAACATATAGCCAATGACTGTAGTAGCTCCTTCAATGAGTCTCCTTAAACAAAACAGGAAAGAGATTAAACAAGGAAAACAGATCTAAATGTATCATATTTTAGATGAAAACAATATTACTTGTAGCTTTTTAACATGTTTTAAATGTAAGGTGTGAATCTATCATTAAATCTAAATATTTATAATCCTGTAACAGTAAGAGTCATTTCCCTGTAACTATAACATATGAATCTCTACAGATTTTGAAAAAAAATCACATTCTCAGCATGGAGATGCAAGTATGAGTTACATAATCCAGTTGAAGATCTTAACCAACAGCTAGTTCTTCTGCAACATGTTCCTTGTTTATGCATGAAATATGTAATTGTGTCATTTGAATACATACAGTATAAACAGGAACACAAGGTTGACAAACTTGTGAAAACAATTGGTTCATGAGCTAAAAATCATAGGACCTAATGTTGAACCCTGAGGTACACCAACCATTTCATAAAAATGTGTCATCTTTGCAAACAGTTTTTTAATCCCTCATATGATTTTATTCACTTCATTGCATCAGCTGAAAAATTAAAGGCTCATAACATGATAATACGTTATCAGGGTAAAAATCATCAAAGGCTTTTTGCAAGTCACAAATCTTCTCCAAAGATTCTTGCATGTAATTCCTATTTCACTCAGCCATACAGGAACATTTTAACAAGATCGACATTTTTATTTTATTCAGGATTTCAAGGTGTAATAATGGGAAGTTCTAAATTGTTTTGTGTGTGTCCCCTTTTTTTTACTTATCAAAAATGACATCTATTATCTTCCGCTTTTCCGGGGTCGGGTCGCAGGGGCAGCAGCCTAAGCAGAGAGACCCAGACTTCCCTCTCCCCAGCCATTTGGGCCAGCTTGTCCAGGGGAATCCCAAGGCGTTCCTAGGCCAGCCGAGAAACATAGTCCCTCCAGCATGTCCTGGGTCTTCCTCTGGGCCTCCTCCCAGTGGGACAAGGCCCAGAGGAAGTCCACAAATACCTCACCAGGGAGGCGTCCAGGAGGCATCCTAACCAGATGCCCGAGCCACCTCAACTGGCTACTCTCGACATGGAGAAGCAGTGGCTCTACTCTGAGTCCCTCCCGGATGACTGAGCTTCTCACCCTATCTCTAAGGGAGAGCCCAGACACGCTGCGGAGGAAACTCATTTAGGCCGCTTGTATCCGTGATCTCGTTCTTTCGGTCATGACCCAAAGCTCATGACCATAGATGAGCGTAGGAACGTAAATCGACCTGTAAATCGAGAGCTTCGCTGTTTGACTCAGCTCTCTCCTCACCTCGACAGACCGGTACAGCGCCCGCATCACTGCTGACGCAGCACCATCCGTCTATCGATCTCCCTCGCCATTTTTCCCTCATTTGTGAACAAGACCCCAAGATACTTGAACTCCTCCACTTGAGGCAGGACCTCCCCCCCGACCCAGAGAAGGCACTCTACTCTTTTCCGGCTCAAGACCGTGGCCTTGGACTTGGAGGCACTGATTCTCATTCCAGCCGCTTTACACTCGGCTGCGAACTGCACCAGTGAGAACTGTAGATCACAAGCTGATGAAGCCAATGGGACCGCATCATCCACAAAAAGCAGAGACAAAAATCCTACGGCCACCAAAACGGATCCCCTCAACACCTTGGCTGCGCTTAGAAATTCTGTTCTTAAAAGTTATGAACAGAATCGATGACAAAGGGCAACCTTGGCGGAGTCCAACCCTCACCGGAAACGAGTCCGACTTACTGCCGACAATGCGGACCAAGCTCTGACACTGGTCATACAGGGACCCAACAGCCCGTATCAAAAGGCCTGGTACCCCATACGCCCGGAGTACCCCTACAGGACTCCCTGAGGGATATGGTCAAACTCCTTCTCCAAGTCCACAAAGCACATGTAGACTGGTTGGGCGAACTCCCATGCACCCTCCAGGACCCTGCTGAGGGTGTAGAGCTGGTCCAGTGTTCCACGGCCAGGACGAAAACCACACTGCTCTTCCTGAATCCGAGGTTCGACTATCCGACGGACCCTCCTCTCCAGAACCCCCGAATAGACCTTATCAGGGAGGCTTAAGAGTGTGACTCCCCTATAGTTGGAACACACTCTACTCTGGATTGGCAAAATGAAAGAAAAGGGATAATTTTAAGTGCTATTTCTTTGGGCCTATGTCACCTACATGTCAAAGCACAGAGGTTTAAATCTTGCCTGTTCAAATATGTCAAAAATTTATACTTAGGGAGCTTATATTTTCGTGCCTGAAGATGATGCCACCCAGGAACTGTAAAGAAAAATCACGTGAGCTCTCAGCATGAAGCCTCTTAATTGGACCCAGTTGTGAAAACTTGTCATTTTGATGAATCTTGAAAGGATCAAAACAAGTCACACCTAGGTTGTTGCAAATTTAGCTAATCTTCTTAGTTTTATTATTTTGTTATCTGTTGCTAGAAACAAGCACAGGAAGAAATGCATTGTAATGAACTTAACAGCTTTAAAGGAATGTTTGATGCTGTTAAGTCATTTATGACTGTAGCAAAAGAAGGTCCCCATAGGTGATTAACAGCAGCTTTAGCTAAATGCATTAGAAATCCTTATTACAGCTAGAAAGCTAGAAACTTAAGTTTTCTTTACAGATTAGGAAGTTTTGTTTGGTTCAATTCTGCATGTTGTGTTCAGAACAAAGTGAAGTATTCTCTTATTTGTGGTGAAAAACACTTCTTTCAAGTCTGTGCGTCTATACTACCATAAAGTATGTTCTGGTTCTGCCTGAGGATGCAGTTTAGCTGCTAGAAAGTTTGGATTTTGCTCCTTAGACTTTGTTAAACAGGGTTGCATCTGTTCAAAATGTTACTCGTTGATGCAAAAATATTTTTTCAGATCTTTTTTGTAAAATATATATTTAAATATTATGTGTAAACATTATGAATGTTAAATTACATTTTTTGTCGCATTTAAATATCTGTGTGATATTAAAATTAGTTTGATCTAAAACAATATACAGATATTTATTCCTGCAATTTTAATAGTCTTCATTTTAACAAAGACTTAATGGGAAACCTAAGACATGCTTTTTACATTTGCAATTATGGCTGTTTGGTATCAGAATAATTAAAATGTTCTTGTGGCCACCTGAAGAAACAATATTTCAGCCTGGATGCTGCAAATATGCTCCAGTTGACTCTGACCTCTCTGTCACCCCAATCTGCAGCTTGGCATGTCTATATCTCTCCCTGCATGTTATTCTCAGTGTGTCATCACTTCTACCAGCTTCCCACTTCTCTCTGTCAGCTATGTCTTTTTTCAGATGTTTTTCCCCTCTTTCTGTTTCCTGATCTTCTCAGGGTTTTTTTCATTAACACTATACACTGTAGCACAGTACGATAAAGTGCCATACAATAAAGAACAGATACAGTGGCTGAGGTATTTAGAATCACTGAGAACTTTAATTAAAAAATGCACTTCCTCCTTCAACACGCTTATCTGTTATTTGTTTTCAGAGGCTTTACTGTTGGAATGAAACTTATAGTCTTAAGCCTTCTGCTCTGTACAAACATAAAAACTAAATTCTTTATAACCTTGAGTTTTATCCTATATCAAATTTTGAAAGTGCGTTTTGTATAATTCAGTTAGGCAGATGCCAGATTTTAATGCTCTACAGAAACTACTCATGCCAAAAATTCAGACTGTTGTGATATGGTAAAGGAGCTTAACTCAATTATATTATGCATGATACACTTCAGAGCACAGTGTCAGCTCAGATTTACCAGGCTGATGAAACAAACACTGTGTTTCAGAGATGTTTTCCGTCTCTCCAGAGAAAGAGAGACGCCACATGACACAGTAGGAGAGCCCAAAACCAAAACTAATTTTTAAAGTAAAACTGAGCTGAGTTTGCTGCTGCTGTGGAAGGTGATAAATCATAAGGTTGAACAGTTATGCGCTCTGAGCAACAATGTATGCAAATTAGTTCCTGGAGCCTAAATTTAGCAGCCTAAAAAGCGTAAACTATTTTAGCCTGGTTTTAAAACTTAGACTGAGAAATTTTCCTATTTTGTTTCTTTAGATTCAAGGAGCCAGGTTGACAAAAAGGGAGCATGTTCAGTGTTATTTACCAACCTAGCAGGCCAATATCATTCTTTATTTTTCACACAAACATGTTTCATAAGCTCTCTGTACCTCTGTGTGCTATATGGAGCTGCCAGTGTGTGAAGCCATGTCTGCTACTGTTATAAAGCCCATACCTTTTTGGTTTTTGATGCCAACTTTAATGCAGTTAAGGAAACTTGGCAGTTAGAATTCAAGGTTTAACACAAAACAGGCGGACGTGCCATTTGTGTCCTTGCTCAGATATCGAACAATCTTCTGCACCATAGTTCTCATAATTTACATAGTGCGACAGAGTAATCATTCTTTTTTAATGTAATCAGTGCATTTATCATTTTGCGATTTCAGAATCTCTTGTTATCACACACTGTCTGGAGATATGGCACATGTACACCATGCGACTATGTAAGTGTGTGTGTGTGTGTGAGAGTGTGTGTTCATAAAAGATCCATTATAGCTTGTTTTGTTTAGTAAGAGAGTCCAGGCTGACAGAGAGAGATGAAGCAGAAAAAAACAACCAAAAGATGGGCATCTCATAGAAACTGCAGGTGTGGGAAAGTCTGTGTCTCTGTTTATCTGATCATTTATGAAACAAAATTTTGCATAATAGCTGGTTGTTTGGCACAATTTATTTTCTTATTTTTAATTGTATTTTTTAAATCTTATTTTTGCTTTTATGTTTTGTTTCATTCACACTAGTGTTTAAACTAAAGTAATAAAAACATTAAGGTATTTTTATTTCTTAAGAATAGAGATGTACTGATAAGGGGCTTTGTGGGAGATTTCTGATGTTTGGTTTTTTTAACCCTTTGACATGCCAATAACGATTTCTTTTTAAAAAGGGTAATGAAGAGGATTAATTAGCAAAATATTGTTTTCTAGTCTTCCTGCTGTGAACAGTCATTCATAATCTTTATGCTGAGCAGAGGCAATCACAAAATGTGTGCAATAGAAAATTGTTATAATACACGGTTTATTAATTATTTTAAGGACAACATGAATGAGTATTTAGCATTATGTAAGGGATTAGCACAATTAGCACAGTTACCATTAGTAACTGTACACAGCAGTCTGTATGTAAATCCACAGAGAATGTAAAATCTTCTCTTGACTGTGAGATTTCCAATAGGTAGGCAACATTTCCAAATTCAGCATGTAAAACATCCCACTTATACAGAAAATAGCTAACTTTGACCCTTCCTTTTGTAACAGCTTCCATACTGAAGTAGGTTGCGGTTGGTGGCACCAGTTAATACTTTGGTATGGTGCATTTCCTGACAAGAAAAAACATCAGATTTGTGAGTGTCTGATTGGCCAGTAACTGGTCAGGACAGATTAAGCTGCAGCGTTTAGATACATTCCTGCTCTGACACAGACCAATCAAATGGTTGAATTACCTCTTCAGCATCCCATCAAGTTTGGCAAAGGCTTATTAATTCATTTGATTCAGGTTTATTGGAGCAGGGATGCATGTAAAAGCTGCAGGACATTAGCTCTTAATTACTGGAATTGGAAAATCCTGCCTTAGCTTAACTTTAACTTTGACAATCTTTACGCTAAGCTAAAGTAATGATTTCTTAGTCTAGGAGACATTTCCTTATGTTTAAATGTGACTGAAAAGTTATGAGGGTTAAAAAAACAGTTTATGATAAACTTGGACTGGACATAATAGCTTTAAAAGCCCAGAAAAAGTATCCAATTTTATTTTGTTTTTGGGCCTTGGACCTTTAAAATAAGACATCCATGGACTTCCATAGTTTGGAGTGTTTTGCACTGGCTTAACATACGTTGGTGCAATTGCAAAAGATTTCAGCTTTCTCTACAACCCTTGTTTTTATGTTTATATTTTCCTTTTCTTCTCCACATCAGAGCTCATTCAGAATGGCCGGCTGCTGACTCTGCCCTTGGAAGCAGGAGACCTTCACTCCCTGCTGCCTGATGAAGACAGGAGGCGTCTATATGTGGGCATGAAAGATAATCTTCTCTCTACTAGTCTGGATGATATAACACAGAATCCACGGAAGGTAGGAAGTGGAATACAAACATGTTAATATACCATGCAAAGGAAGACAACAATTCAGCCAAAGTGTGTGCTTATTGAGGTACACGTGTACAGGTGTAAATACAAAATATGCTCATCAAAAACCTGGTCAAATAACGTCAGATTTAGGAATCTGATGTCCCTCTAACTTCATGGAGGTAATCGTTGACAGTGTAAGAGGAAAGTCACAACCTCCTTACTAATGTCCCATCATACATCCTCATCTCTCCTGAAGCCTGTATTTCATTTACAGGAATGCATATCGTTCTTTGGACCTTAATTTCTAGCAAGTTCATTCATTATTGAAATGTGTTTTCTTTAGTAATATAAAGACGATCTTAACAGCAGAATGACTGTGTTTTCTTCAACCGTTTGTGGTGAGCAGTGGAAAACATTGCTGAGAACTGGAAAAATGATAAAAGAAATGATTGGTAATTTTACAAAACCCTTCTTTCTTTTACCTCTTTTGAAAAAGAAAATGGAAGCATCCAATGTGTTGTTGCTTCTCTGAAAAAGTTTTGCAAGTAATCACAAGAAAGATGACTGCTTTGTTTTTTGCTAAGGACTCTTTGACGCCCAGTGTGATCACCCCAAGCCACTGATGAACAACATATTGCTCATATTCTTTGAAGACTGACTCCTAAAATTGTTTTTCATTTTTTTCATCTTCTCAAACCTCTGGTCCCTGGATCATATTTCCACATCTTTCAGCAACTCCATCAAAGCATGATCTTTTGATTCCTAAAATTTAATGTGTGACTTTTGTTTTGAACTGTAACAATAAAAAAAAATCTAAATACCTTGTGTTTTCTCTGTGCCCGCAGCAGCTTTTATTATACAAAAAAAAAACTCAATTTGCACGTGGACAAAATATACAAATGTATCATTTTTGTAAGTTATCGGTGTTGGTGTGGACAGAGCTCCAAGAAGCGTACTCTTTAAAAACCAGCTGATCTAGTTCCCATGCTGGAGGCACTGCTGGAACAAAACCCATCAAGCATTGATGTGGATAATAATGATAATGACAACATCATATTTAAAATCGGTTGAGCAAATCTCATATGCATATAAATGTACATATGGGAGGAAACTGTCTATAGGAAAAAAGCAGTTGACGATTTTAGGTGTACAGTATCTTCTTTCACACTTTAGGTTTACCACCACATCCAAACAGTCAGACAGACAAGTTAAAGCTTGACTGGGTTCAGGGTCATAGCAAGGACGGCGACAGTGTTGCCTTTTCATAACCGTGACCTGTCGGATCAAATCAATATCCTCATCAGTCAGATGCGCATGCAAGCTGTCAGAGGGCCAAACAGGTAGTCAAGCAGACAAACAGCTTCTGAAACGGACAAACAGACACCGGTTATTCCAGCCAGCCACCCACCGTACCAGGCACTCAGTCAGTGAAAGGAGAAATAGATTTAACTCCTGACTCAGCTTTTGCGGGGTTTTAAGTTTTACATTTCCACATACAGTATTTATAGTGTGTTTATAGCATTTCATCTTATGTCCAGATATTTTCCCCCTTGTGCTGTTAATATCATTTATAGTGCTGTATTCTCCATTTTTTGTTAGTGTTCTTCGCTGGCATCCAGAGCTTTATTAACCAAAACTTTTAAATACTCTGTTTGCAATGTAAAGAAATAAAGAAACGGATTTTGGCAAACAAATTGACCCTTAACCAGTTCCTCCAGTTCATCCCAGCCCAGGGCAGCGTGGCGAACATTAGCTGTCGCCTTTAGTCACATTTTACTTTGATGAGGCTGCAATAAAAAAACACAAACTGCAAAAAACCTCAAGGCATTCTTTTCGTAAGGGTCTACAGCTGGCAGCCACCATTACACAGAAAAGGTCACTGTGGACTTGATAATGTTTTTGTGGCATTTTGTTTTCAAATTTCTCCTTTCATTGTTGCCCCTTCTCTGGTTTGGCAGCAGAACTTTGAACATTGTCAACACTTTTCAGTTTTTTGCTGTTGATTTATTAGCCTTCAGTCCTCCTGCAAGTTGTGTTAGATGACAGCCAGCATGCTTTCCACAGTGGGATAAATTCCCATTAACCACAGCCTTCACCTGGTGGTACTCTTCCAGCGGTGGTCCATGTTCCTGTCAGTGTGTGGTACTGTAGATTAGGCTGAGTGCGGTCACTAATCTAATCTGATGATCTTGGCTCTGCAGTGGGCTCTGCGGGGATGACTGCATCGGGGAACGATTACGGGACGTTCTTAAATTGTTTCCTAAAACCACCAGTATTTGTCACTAATGACTTTACTCAAGTGTGTGTCACATTTTCAACATGGAGAAGTGAGTTTCTGTTGCTTTGTGTTCGAACCACCAATCATTAATAGCCAGATCACATGCCTTTAATGATTAAATACCATGAACAGATTTGGGAGTTTAACGAATTGTAATTTTTTTTATTTTCTTCGAGGATACATTGTGTGCTTCTTGTTTTCAGAGCAGCTTTAGCAAAGTCTGTAGTATGTAGTGATACATGTAAAAATTCTCCCATATCACTTCCATCTTAACCTCACGACTCTGGTCTCTAAGGGAATGACTGAGTCAGGGAAATAGTTAGACTAGTTATGTAGCTGCCATTGGAGCCTCACCTCTTTCTCTCACACATTATCTAGAGCTCAGTTATTTCCTCCCTGTTTTAATTTAAGCAAAGAGAGTGGGAAAAAAATAACATGTTGGATTTGTTTTACACTGATTAAGTTTAAATGTAAATAAAATCGCGATGTTTATGTGATCAGGTTGTGAGATGTCTGCTGTTCTGATTGCATTATTGGCGAAGTCAGAAATTTTCATTGCTATGAGTACATTTTTCATGGATGATAATCTTACCTGAACACAGAGTGAGCTCATCCTTGTAACCCTCATCTACACAAACACACACACACACACACACACACGCACACTTTAGAGCAGAGTCACAGCAAGCAATCAGATTTATTTTTCATTCATCCACAGGGACCTTTTATTATCCCTCATCACCCGAAACCTGAACCCTGAAAACGAATCACCTCCATTAGATTTGTAACATTGACAGAGCCTTGAACAGCCATCGAACCTTATGAAACATTATTACATTACAACTGCACACTTCATTGCATTTTATTAGAATTGTATGATAGACCAACACAAAGTAGTGCATAGCTGTGAAGTGGAAGAAAACAATACTTAATTTAAAAAGGTCTTTTAGAAAACTATTTTGTATTATTCCCCCTTAACTGTTGTACCTCCAAAGGCCTCAGAGGTTCGGTGGCAAACATCAGTGAACAAACGATATTATACAGATGAACAGACAGGTCTGGGGGAAAGTTGTGGAAAAGTTCAACTGGATTTTCCCAAACACATCAGCTAATCTATCAGGACACATTAACTTACACACTGTTCAAGCTGGTTAGCATTAAACAAAGGAGCATCCGAGAGTTCAATGGTAAATCCGGTGGAGCTGCAGAGATCCACAGTTTAGTTGGGAGAATCTATTCACCTGACAACTATCACTTGTCCAATCTGGCCTTTATAGAAGAGTGGCAAGAAGAAAACAATTGTTAAAAGAAAGCCTTTAAAAGTAGTGGACACAACTGTGGGTATGGTGTGGGATGGGGTAGCTTGTCAGATCTGATGGGAAGATGGAATGATGGAAGGAGTCAAATACAGGTAAATCCGTGAAATGAACCTGCAAAAGACATTAGACTGGGATCTGGTCCTTTCAGTAGGACCACAACGCTAAAAACAGTCAATTGAATTATGGTAAATGGACTGAACTTATATAGCGCTTTTCCAGTCATACAGACCGCTCAAAGCGCTTTACACTAGAGCCACATTCACCCAATCACACTCACTAACGCTCACACATTCACACACCGATACGCAGATCGGTAGGCAACTTAAGGTTAAGTGCCTTGCCCAGGGGCACATCGACATATGGCAGGAGGAAGCTGGAATCGCACCCACAACCTTCTGATTGCAAGACGACTACTCGTCCTACTGAGCCACAGTCGCCTCAATTATGTAAGCATATCCATGTTCTACAGTTGCCCAGTCAATCAATCCAATGGGGAATTTGTGGCAAGACGCCCTCCGTCCACTCTGACTGGCTTTTACCTATTTTTGCAAACAAGAATGGAAAAAAAAATGCCGTTTCAAGATGAGCAAAGGTGGGACAGACATACACACATGGACAAAATTGTTGGTACCCCTCGGTTAATGAAAGAAAAACCCACAATGGTCACAGAAATAACTTGAATCTGACAAAGGTGTGTCCATTAATTAGCATCACAGGTGTCTACATTTCTTGTAATCAGTCAGTGGGCCTATATATAGGGCTACGGGTAGTCACTGTGCTGTTTGGTGACATGGTGTGTACCGCACTCAACATGGACCAAAGGAAGCGAAGGAAAGATTGTCTCTGGAGATTAGAAAGAAAATTATAGACAAGCATGTTAAAGGTAAAGGTTATAAGACCATCTCCAATCAGCTTCATGTTCCTGTGAATACAGTTGTAGAAATTATTCAGAAATTTAAGGCCCATGGGACTGTAGCCAACCTCCCTGGAAGTGCCTGCAGGAGGAACATTGATGACAAAACAAAGAGACGGATAATATGAACGGTAACAAAAGAACCCAGAAAAACTTCTAAAGAGATTAAAGGTGAACTTCAAGCTCAAGGAACATCAGTGTCAGATCGCACCATCCGACGTTGTTTGAGGCAAAGTGGACTTAATGGGAGACAACCAAGGAAAACACCATTGTTGAAAACAAATCATTAAAAAGCCAGACTGGAATTTGCCAAACTACATGTTGACAAGCCACAAAGCTTCTGGGAGAATGTCCTATGGAGAGATGAGACAAAAATTGAACTTTTTGGCAAGGCACATCAGCTCTATGTTCGCAGGCGGAGAAATGAAGCATATGAAGAAAAGGACACTGTCCCTACTGTGAAACATGGAGGAGGCTCTGTTATGTTCTGGGGCTGCTTTGAAGCATCTGGCACAGGGTGTCTTGAATCTGTGCAGGGTATAATGAAATCTCAAGACTATCAAGGGATTCTAGAGAGAAATGTGCTGCCCAGTGTCAAAAAAGATTGGTCTCAGTTGCAGGTCATGGGTCTTGCAACAGGATAATGACCCAAAACACACAGCTAAAAACACCCAAGAATGGCTAAGAGGAAAACATTGGACTATTCTGAAGTGGCCTCTATGAGCCCTGACCTAAATCCTATTGAGCATCTTTGGAAGGAGCTGAAACATGCCGTCTGGAAAAGGCACCCTTCAAACCTGAGACAACTGGAGCAGTTTGCTCATGAGGAGTGGGCCAAAATACCTGCTGAGAGGTGCAGAAGTCTCATTGACAGTTATAGGAATTGTTTAATTGCAGTGATTGCCTCAAAAGGTTGTGCAACAAAATATTAAGTTAAGGGTACCATCATTTTTGTCCTGGCCTGTTTCATGATTTTATTTTTTTAAATAATTCTGTTGAAGCATGTTTGAAAAGCAATGTCTGACTTTCATTTGTTCATTTTCATAGAATTTTTATTCATTATTACCTTTGTCAGATTCAAGTTATTTCTGTGACCATTGTGGGTTTTTCTTTCATTAACCGAGGGGTACCAACAATTTTGTCCACGTGTGTATCCCAGCTTTAGTTGCTTCTACAAACTATTGACACAGGGTGGCTGAAGACAAATGCATGCGATACAATGTTCTACTTTTCTTACATCTATGATATCAAAATCCTAATCAAACAGATTAATGTTTGTGGTTGCAACACAGAAAATGTGACGATTTGAATGGGCATTGATACTTTTACAAGGCACTGTAGCTTCCATAGTTTGTTTTATTCTTGCATAAAATATATTTTCCAGAAGTCCTAGTGCTTTCCCATCAATGCTAAATTGAGACTGATGCAAGATCCTGCTGTATTTTAAGTTTGTGTGTAAATAAATAAAAATAAAATGATCGTTAGATGCAGGTATGTTTCCTTCCTTCTGGGCACTTCTCCGTCCATGCTGGTCAATATAAACAGTCCAGTTTTCCAGGTGCAGTCAAATTGTAGATTAGTCATGCTGTCACCATCCTTGCTGCCCTGACAGTTTGGCCCATTATCAGGACTCGTCAATGCTGCCAGTTGATTTTTATTTTTCTCTTCCCTTAAGCTGTTGCTCTGCTTAGACTTCATCCAGATTAGTCATGTGCTCTTGGCTCTCTCTTCCTGGCTGCCTGTCGGAGCACCTGCAGCTTCCAATAGCTGTTTATCAGAAATGAAGAGAACGCGAACGTGAGCAGGAAAGACACATTTTTTAAATGTCTTTCTCTCACTGTTTGTTCTTGTTTTTTTCCCCCCTCTCCCTCTTTCTCTGCAGCTTTTCTGGCCAGCCAGTCCGGACCGTGTCCAAGAATGTCTCATGGCTGGAAAGGATTCAGAGGTGATTTAAGGCACACTCACAGATGCAGGCACAAACACATGTGATTAAATAAGAACAGCAACATATAAAACAGGAACCTCTGTTTTGCCATCAATGCAGGTAGCCAACTTGCTTTCAGTCAGAATGCTGCACAGATAAAAAAATCTATGACTGACAGATCAGGCCCTATCATCTTTGTTTTTTCCCTGCTGCAATGTGATACTACCAAACAAGACCTGCCTGAAATGTTCTGCAACAATAACCCAAAACGGTTGCATAATAGATTACAATCTACTGCGGAACTAAAGCTGATTATATCAGACTCATTTAGGAACTGTAAACAAACAAAACTCTGATACTGGTAGGGCAATCAAGAGTCAGGGAAGTACAAATTGATACATTTAGTATAACAGATCATAATTCAAATAAAAACGCAAATTGTGATGTGTTAGACTCCAATACAAAACACTGCAGGCTCTTACATTGTGTTAAGGTGTTGTGTGCATGTGTGTCTCTGAACAGCTGGAATGTGCTAACTTCCTGCGAGTTCTGCACCCTTTTAATCAGACTCACCTGTATGTGTGTGGCACCGGAGCCTTCAATCCTCGCTGTGCTTTCATAGCTACCAGCATCTTCCACCAGGTGAGGCAGACACACGCACCGACACACACGCACACTCACACACCCACAAAAACCTATACATAAACTCAAAATTATACTTTTAGCAGTCAATATGCCTCTTAGAAAGTAACCTTTGTGTTAAAATGACTAGGGTATACCTGTGTCTGGTATAATGTTTTTTCAATACCATACATTGACATTCACACACTTTTACAGCATACCTACCGGTAAGTAATTGTACATTCTTATTTATGGCCTACATATGTGATCTCATTTTTTTAAAGTAAGGAGTAAATAGAACGCCTAACATTACTGCAGCTGAAAAAAAAACTTTTCTGGTGCTACCATACAATCAAAGCCTTCAAAAGCAATTGTACAATTAAAGTTGATCTGGAAATATAAAGACAAAACAAGACCTCTTTGGCTTTTAGGGTTGTTATATTTTAATCATTTATCTTTTTAGTTTCTAATTACAGAGGTTGGACAATAAACTTAAACACCTGTCATTTTAGTGTGGGAGGTTTCATGGCTAAATTGGACCAGCCTGGTAGCCAGTCTTCATTGATTGCACATTGCACCAGTAAGAGCAGAGTGTGAAGGTTCAATTAGCAGGGTAAGGGCACAGTTTTGCTCAAAATATTGAAATGCACACAACATTATGGGTGACATACCGGAGTTCAAAAGAGGACAAATTGTTGGTGCACATCTTGCTGGCGCATCTTCGACCAAGACAGCAAGTCTTTGTGATGTATCAAGAGCCACGGTATCCAGGGTAATGTCAGCATACCACCAAGAAGGACGAACCACATCCAAAAGGATTAACTGTGGCCACAAGAGGAAGCTGTCTGAAAGGGATGTTCGGGTGCTAGCCCGGATTGTTTCCCAAAAACATAAAACCACGGCTGCCCAAATCACGGCAGAATTAAATGTGCACCTCAACTCTCCTGTTTCCAGCAGAACTGTCCGTCGGGAGCTCCACAGGGTCAATGTACACGGCCGGGCTGCTATAGCCAAACCTTTGGTCACTCATGCCAATGCCAAATGTTGGTTTCAATGGTGCAAGGAGCGCAAATCTTGGGCTGTGGACAATGTGAAACATGTATTGTTCTCTGATGAGTCACCTTTACTGTTTTCCCCACATTCTGGAGAGTTTACGGTGTGGAGAAGCCCCAAAGAAGCGTACCACCCAGACTGTTGCATGCCCAGAGTGAAGCATGGGGGTGGATCAGTGATGGTTTGGGCTGCCATATCACGGCATTCCCTTGGCCCAATACTTGTGCTAGATGGGCGCGTCACTGCCAAGGACTACCGAACCATTCTTGAGGACCACGTGTATCCAATGGTTCAAACATTGTATCCTGAAGGCGATGCCGTGTATCAGGATGACAATGCACCAATACACACAGCAAGACTGGTGAAAGATTGGTTTGATGAACATGAAAGTGAAGTTGAACATCTCCCACGGCCTGCACAGTCACCAGATCTAAAAATTATTGAGCCACTTTGGGGTGTTTTGGAGGAGCGAGTCAGGAAACGTTTTCCTCCACCAGTATCACATAGTGTCCTGGCCACTATCCTGCAAGAAGAATGGCTTAAAATCCCTCTGACCACTGTGCAGGACTTGTATATCTCATTCCCAAGACGAATTGACGCTGTATTGGCCGCAAAAGGAGGCCCTACACCATACTAATAAATTATTGTGGTCTAAAACCAGGTGTTTCAGTTTCATTGTCCAACCCCTGTACTTTCTAAGCATTTTCCTGTCAGTGTAACTGGGCTTTCTTCTGCATCACATTTATTGAGCTGCCACCTCTTGGTGAAGTTTTGCAGTGCATTGCAAAATTGTTAATTATTAGTACCTATCGAATGTTTTTTTTTTTTACATTTTCTTTGATAGATCAACATAAAGATGTCCATAGTTGTGAAGTAGACAAAAAAGCATATGTGATTTTCCAAACCTTTTACAAATAGAAATCTGAAAAGTGTGGTGAGCATCTATATTCTGTTATCCAATCACCTTCAGAAGTCACCCAGTTGGTCAGTAGAGATCAACACTGAACTGTTTGGTTCACATGCACAACCCTATGTGTGGTGAGAAAACCGACACTGCTCTTCACCTTGAACACAACTTGACATTCAAGCTGTGGGGATGTTTTTATTTAGCAGGGAGAGGGAAGCTGGTCAGAACTGATGCAGAGCTGGACAGAGCTGTTCAGAGCAATACTAGAAAAAGAAAACTGTTAGAGGCTGCAGAAGACTTGAGACTGGGCTTCTAGCAGGACAATAACCTTAAGCATGCAACCAGTAGATTTAGATTCAATATTTTTCTGGAGTTAAAATGGTCCAGCCAAAGTCTAGACCTTAATCCAATTGAGAAAAGAAAAGTAGACGTTATTCTTAAGTGTTTAAAAAAAAAAATAAATTGAAAACTACAGTGTGTACTTTCATTACTTCCATTTATGTTCTACTTTGTGTTGGTCTATAACATAAAATCTGAAAAAAAAAAAGTTTTTACCTGTAACATGACAAACTGCAAAAAAAAAGGTTCATGGGGTCAGAATACCTTTTAAAAACCAAAGCTTATTCATTTATATCTAAGAATTAAAAAGACTAAAAAAAGTAAAATGCAGCTGCAGATGTTCTCATAGTAAGTTGCTGCTCTTACTTGCCACCATCCTACCTGTGTGATCGGGCTCCCAACCCCGATATGGAGGCCTATGAACTGCTGAAATATCATATGTGGTGTCTTCCCCTATGCCCACATTACCTATCAGGGTTTACCTTATGTCATCTGTCCATGATAGGTGGCAGCACTGTGTGGCCCACCAGACACCTGAGATTTAGTTGACATTTAAATGTCAAATACAAAGTAAAGTACAGGCGTTGGACAATGAAACTGAAACACCTGGTTTTAGACCACAATAATTTATTAGTATGGTGTAGGGCCCCCTTTTGAGGCCAATACAGCGTCAATTCGTCTTGGGAATGACATATACAAGTCCTGCACAGTAGTCAGAAGGATTTTCAGCCATTCTTCTTGCAGGATAGTGGCCAGGACACTATGTGATACTGGTGGAGGAAAACGTTTCCTGACTCGCTCCTCCAAAACACCCCAAAGTGGCTCAATAATATTTAGATCTGGTGACTGTGCAGGCCATGGGAGATGTTCAACTTCACTTTCATGTTCATCAAACCAATCTTTCACCAGTCTTGCTGTGTGTATTGGTGCATTGTCATCCTGATACACGGCATCGCCTTCAGGATACAATGTTTGAACCATTGGATGCACATGGTCCTCAAGAATGGTTCGGTAGTCCTTGGTAGTGACGCGCCCATCTAGCACAAGTATTGGGCCAAGGGAATGCCGTGATATGGCAGCCCAAACCATCACTGATCCACCCCCTTGCTTCACTCTGGGCATGCAACAGTCTGGGTGGTACGCTTCTTTGGGGCTTCTCCACACCGTAACTCTCCCAGATGTGGGGAAAACAGTAAAGGTGGACTCATCAGAGAACAATACATGTTTCACATTGTCCACAGCCCAAGATTTGTGCTCCTTGCACCATTGAAACCGACGTTTGGCATTGGCATGAGTGACCCAAGGTTTGGCTATAGCAGCCCGGCCGTGTATATTGACCCTGTGGAGCTCCTGACGGACAGTTCTGGTGGACACAGGAAAGATGAGGTGTACATTTAATTCTGCCGTGATTTGGGCAGCCGTGGTTTTATGTTTTTGGGATACAATCCGGGTTAGCACCCGAACATCCCTTTTAAGACAGCTTCCTCTTGCGTCCACAGTTAATCCTGTTGGATGTGGTTCGTCCTTCTTGGTGGTATGCTGACATTACCCTGGATACCGTGGCTCTTGATACATCACAAAGACTTGCTGTTTTGGTCACAGATGCGCCAGCAAGTTGTGCACCAACAATTTGTCCTCTTTTAAACTCTGGTATGTCACCCATAATGTTGTGTACATTTCAATATTTTGAGCAAAACTGTGCTCTTACCCTGCTAATTGAACCTTCACACTCTGCTCTTACTGGTGCAATGTGCAATCAATAAAGACTGGCTACCAGGCTGGTCCAATTTAGCCATGAAACCTCCCACGCTAAAATGACAGGTGTTTCAGTTTCATTGTCCAACCCCTGTATGTCTAGAGGACAAAACTGTTTCCTTCTGCTACGCTTTCCAATATACATACATAATACTGGTTTTACAAGTCTCTTGTTGGACATTTTTTTGTTTTGTTTTGTTTTAGACATTGGCTTTATATATAATGTTAAGGTTTTAAATGTTGGAGAGCATTCCTTCATTTGTGTTTTTGATGTTGCACGTGTGTCTTGCAGTAGATGTGTGTCAGAGAGCCGCTAATGCCATGCAAGGCCATGTGAGATCAGAGTAGACGAGGTTCTTAGTGTGTGTGTGTCAGTCATGCATGTTGAGGTTCAATGCTCTTGCAGCTCATGTCATCGCCTCAATGAATAGGATTATTTAGAAATTTTAAAATTGACTTATTTTAATATACTGTTATCTGTCTCTGGTTTATTCAGCGGATTTGCTCCTTTAATCACATCTGTTTGGCTTTTCTTTTTAAGGCAGAGTACCAAACTCTCTCCTACGGCCAGACAGAGTGTGGGAAGGGAAAATGCCCATATGACCCATTCCAGAAAACAGCTTCTGCTGTTGTCGGTAATATCACTGTTTCTTCAAAGTAGTTATGGTTATGTGGTATCAGTGTAAAACAAGGTACTGCTTAAATCCATCATGTGGTTCCTACGGGTTGAAGTCCTTTTATATGTCAGGGAAAGTGTTGGGGTGATTTGAGTTTTTTCCAGGTGTAAGGAGAATAGAGTAGCAACACCACTCCTCCTCCACCTGTTGCTGCACACTACCAGTAAGCTGGCAGAAAGAAAGCTACTACCCTTTTCCCTCACATAGAAGAATGGCCATTTTGGCTTTTTTGGAAATATCATTTGTTGCAAAACACCTGGTCTGTTTGAAATAAGATGAAACGGACTGCAAAAAGAAATAAGTTGTTCTACGAATATAATTGTTTTTTATTTTTATTTTGTGTAAACATTGAGACACAGTCACACCTTGGAATAGTTACTGAAGATCACTGTACTGTGAGAATCACATATTGACCTATTCCTACTTCACAGCATAAACTTTAAATAACTAAAAGACTACAACATGACTAAAGGTTTTGGATAGGTGTTAATATTTTTTTTTTTTGAAGGTTAAAAGAAAACCTGCTAAAAGACATTCAAATGTAGAATTGGTCATTCAATCAGAGCAAATACAGATAGTATGTGGATGGGTCTCTGCAATGTTCTTTACAGAGGCAAGTCACTGACTGTGTTTTGGATATTGTTTTTAAATATTCCCCATAGTGTGGCAGCCACTTAACTTTTCTAAAGTGTTTTAGACTATTAGATGTATTTTTATACAACTAAATAAGAGCTTGAAAGTGTGAATGAATAATATTTAGCAACAAGAGAACCATGATATACTCTGTGAATTTTTTTTTTTATCACACTGTGTTGAAAAACTGTTAGATTGTAATTGATGCTTTAACGGTGTAGATGGAGAGTTGTACGCCGGGATCACTTCAGACTTCATGAGCCGAGACTCTGCTTTCTTCCGGAGCCTTGGCAGTCGGCATGTCATCCGTACAGAGCAGTACGATTCCACCTGGCTGCAGGGTGAGTGCCAAAAACAAAACAAAAAAAGATTTGAAAACACTTTTGAGAACCTAAAACAATTGTAAAAATCCTTTGCAAGGTAAAAACTGATTCAGTTTTACTGTGAATGCAACAACAATTAACAGTGTGATATATTTGAAAGGCAATTTGACACATTACAGTGATCTTGTGAGGTTTACCCTAATACTCTTTAGACAAATGGCCTTGAAAAAACAAGCTAGATAGTGTGTGTAGACCCCTACTGAAAATCTGTAGATGTTCTGTTAAACAGACCCTGCTTAAGCCCATCCACCTTATTCCTATACCCTTGATGCTCTGTTTGAATTATGCATGCAACCTACAAACCTGCACTGTTACATTTAAACAGACAGACAAGAACAAGTGGGAACATCAACTTTTACGCCTTCAACAGAACAATATAATTATAGCTGCACCTTTGTCTTAACAACACAAATCCAGAGATAGAGCCTGTAGGACCAGGGCAATCTTCCTGCCTTGCAACTGCAGCATTATGAAGGCAGAAATATAATTTCATGAAATACTGGTCTGGTCTTTTCTGTGCTTCTTAATCAGCTGACAGCACATTAGTTGTACACTTTTTTAAGAGGTCCTTTTTTATAGTTTGAGAATGTGGTCAATGATGGAAAGATTGCAATAATGTGAACTGATAATGAAGAGTTGTTCCCTATCATGTAACTGCATTGCTCATTATTTCTTAAACCTAAGATTGTGCAAGTCAACCCTCAGCAGCACTGTTAAGCCTTTTCTGCAGACCCAATATTTATTTCTGGGGGTTGGTTGCATCCTAACGAAAACTTGAGTTTGTGATTGTCCTCAGTGAGCTTTTTATTGGCACAGTTAAAGGAACAGATTGCTGGGTTTATGGTGGTTGTTCAAGGTTAGATTTTTTTTTTTTGTTCACATTGGTCTAGATTGCTTGTCTGTTAAGTGATTACAGGAAGAGCCCTGTTTCACTTCATGTGCATGTTCAGCTTACACCTGCTGAAGCCACAAATTAAGCTTGATCTGATAATAGATGCAGGTGACAAACAGTGCAGCTAGCAGTCATGTCTGAACATATCAGGGCTTTGCAGGTACATGTTTAATTTATGAATATCGAAGCAGACAAAAAATGAGAAATGTAGTTATACTGCAAACTTAAAAATTGCAGTTCCCTACAAAAAGTTTGTAGCACACATGAGATCAGCCAGCATCTGTCTGTTCTTTTTGTCAAAAGAAACTGATTTACTTTAACTTCAGCTGTTTTACGAGACGTTCCAGCCCAATCTACAGCAACACCCCTAGGAATAAGGTAGATAGTTCTTCATCAGCCTGTTTGAACTAACTAAAGATTTATTGAATTAGCTCCCACTAAGAATCAACACAACTTCATCATTAATTCTCATTTTGAAAAAGAAGTATTTTAAGGTAAACTAAAAGGTAAGTGTAATATCATATGATCTAAATCAGCATTTCTACCATCATTTGTTTCACCCGGTTGGTGTTTTATCAGACCAGTACACTGATGTCTGCTGCCAATACCACCATTCACATCTGCTCTCTGTAAACTAACCTCGACCTTTATCGTCCATTTACTCTTTGTGTCTTCTTGTACGTCACTGTAGTTGTTCTCCTCCACAGTTGATTTGCTTTAATTTAACTGTCTTTGTGTGTGTGTGTCTCCAGATGCCCAGTTTGTGCGGGTAGCGCCACTGTCTGAAACTGATAACCCAGAAGATGATAAAGTTTACATGTTCTTCACTGAGCGTGCCCAGGAGGCAGAGGGGGCGGCTGGGAAGGTTCTCTACTCTAGAGTGGCACGCGTTTGCAAGGTACTATGTGTGTCTGTTAAGCAGAGATGGTAAACGGATCAGGAGTTGCCTGCATGAAGTTTCTGCAAACATGTTTTCCTGCCAGTTGATACGTGCGGGTTAGTGTGTCTGCACCGGTGTGCTGAAGTCATCAACACTGTGCTTGCTTCCCAATAAAACTGTGATTGTTCTTCGAAAAGTCTGTGTACAACAAACACTGTTTTTATTTGTTTTAATATTGAAACTCATTTGGCCTCAAAAAGTTCACTGTTTCAACAGAAATAAATTATGAGTAAGATGGTTGACAGGGATTTTATCTTCAGTTGGCTGTATTTTATACTGCATTTATCTGGAACTTCTACAGAAATTATGTTAAAATAAATATAATTTTAATAGTCTTTATTATTAATTTAATAATTTGCTGCTAAAAGCTCATTAAAAATCAAGAAACCTAAAAAATAAAATTCTAAGTAATTTTTTTGTTGATGTATGTGTGAATTTAAACAACAGACGTTGCCCAAAGGGATTAAAATTTCAGTCAAACACACAGTTAAACACTTAAACAATAAAACAAAAGAGGCAACAACCAAAATAAAGTTGATAAAATGCCAAATACCACCCAGAATCATCAGTTCTATTTAGATCTCATGTTCTGCTTTAGTTAAACACCAAGGAGAGAAGTCGGGTTTCCATAAATAAATAAATAAAAATACATAGTTGAACTAAAATCCAGATTAAAAAGAAAAGTTTTAAGTTTGCTTTTAAAAACTTCAGCACTCTCAGCTGCCCTCAGGCCTTTGAGAAGGTGAGGGTTGGAATAAGAGCCATAAGAGCCATAAATTTTAGTTCTCATATTAGGACATAGATCTGAGGGGTCTGGAGAGCCTGTAGGATTGAAGCAAATCTGATAAATTGTTTAGGAGACATTTTATTCTTGAATAAAACAATATCTAAAAATCCTTAGATAGTGGACTATAAATGAGTTAAAGGTGAGAAAAAGTACCAAAAGAAGTTCAAAAAGAATTCAAAAGGCCTGGAAAGCAGCTGATCAAGATAACTTTGAAAGATGGCAACAATATGTGGCTCCTTTGAAATGAAAAATAGTAGAAGAGAGTTATTATGTATTATCTTATTGGTTTACCAGGACACTCAATGCTAAGACACACCTCTGGTACAAAATTAATAAGAATTTGTCTGTAACTTTTTCCGTAAAGTCGCTAACACACACATAGACAGAAACTGAAAACATTACCTCCTTAGCAGAGGTAAAAACGTTTTTTAACACACTTTTACTTACCACTTTGACCTAAAATCGTGTTTTAATGTCAGCTTGAGGTTTACATGAACATATTTTAATTTGAGTCTTCTGAATCCTTGTGAAGAATGACATCGGTGGTCAGAGGAGTTTAGTGAATAAGTGGAGCACCTTCCAGAAGGCCCGTATGGTGTGTTCAGTTCCAGGACCAGACGGCCTGCAGACACATTTCGACCAGCTGCGTAAGTAAAACAAAACGGCAAACACACTACAAACACAATCAGACCTTAGCTGCTAGAGTTACAACAACAGCTGGACTTCTGCCACTGAATGCTTCATAAAACAGGAATTGAGCTCAGCCAGTCTGCGTGTGTTTGTGTTTATACTGTTGGGGTTTTAAAAGAGTTTTCACACACTGAGGAAGCCTAAAAGGGCTTGACTGCTGCCTTAGTCTACTGTACGTCTGCATAGCTAGACTGTTACCACTGAAACCAGCAGAATGGCTGGTCACCTTCAGCTTGTGGTTGTGCTTGACCCCTGGTTGCCATGGTAACTGGCCTCAACATAGAGATTCTCAGAGTTTATTCATTATTAAGGATTCCCTTGAAAGACAGATCTCTGGCTTAGGAGGCCACTGCCGTATCCATTGGGCTGCTGGGGCTTTGTCGTTAATAAGTGGGTGGACAAAAAGACCAACACTGAAAGAAACATCTGCAACAAGGCATAAATGTGACCGTTTACAGCAGTGTAAAAGATTAGGGACATAAAATAGAGAGTTAAATGTAGCGTGAATGCTTGCGTTGACCTTCAGGTTATAGACCAGCATGCATCTCCTCCACCAATCTGCAGATATTCAGCCCTCACATTACCTTTTCTTCTCAGCTCTTGGAGAACCAAGTCTATTGAAAAAAATAGACGGGCATGAAGCTAGGCTTATCTTAGCTGCTCATGTAAACAAAGGACCTTTAGAGTAAACAGAGAGACTCGTACTGTAAATTAGCTTGTTTATGAACTACCTTAACTCATAAACAGTAAATCACATGCTCTTTCATGTGGTTCTTAAACAAACACACATGCAAAACTAAGAAGGACTTGAAAGCACACTAATAGAGGGTAATGCATGTTTTTAGTTGGAAACACACATGTGCAGGTCTCAGCTCGTCTGTATACACAAAACCGTTTGGACTTGTCAGAAACATAAACATTTCCACCCAGCGGACCTGTGGCCATGTTTTACACATCTGATAAGACTCTATAGAAATTGTTTATGAATACACTTCAGCAACACAAACACATAAACCACAAATCCCACAAACAGGTAATTTACACACTGGGTTAGGAACGCTGCCCGTGTTTTGTTTACATCATGCTCTGCCGAGCGGAGACACTATAAGTCCCATAAGCCTTCGACGCTCTGTGGGCCCCATATTCGAAAGTATTAATACCCCTTCAACCTTTTCACATTTTCGCTGTATTACGACCACAAATATCTATCTGAATTTTTCCACAGATTCTTATTAAACCCATTAAAATTCTTTGATGCAGCAGTTGTAGCTCTGGCAGTATGTTTGAGACCGCTGTTCTGCTGGAAAGTTGACCTCTGACCTACTCTTATCGTTTGCCAGATTAACTGTTTTTTTTCTAGTATTCCCGTTTATTCATCCCTTCTTTTGTATAGTAACTCTGTTCATTTTCTCTTGTCCCTTCCAAAGCATGATGCTGCCACCACCATGTTTCACCATTGGGATGGTGTGTTCAGTGTGGTTTGCAGTGTTAGTTTTCCCACACCCAGTGTTTTGTATTTGGTCTCATTTTACCAGTGCTTTTTTAACACTGTGTCCCCACATGAGATGTGGCAAATTTTCAAGGGGGCTACTCGTAGTTTTTTTTTTTTTAACAATATCTTTCTTCTCACCATTCTTTCATAAAAAACAGATTTGAGCAGTGCATAAGAAATAGCTGTTCTGTCAACAGATTCTACCACCTGAGGCTGGATCTCTGCAGCTCCCCCAGAGTCATCATGGGACTCTTGTCTGCTTCTCTAATTAATGCGGTCCTTACCCAGCCAGTCATTTGAGGTCTTGGAAGGTTTACAGCTATACAATACTCTTATTATAAGATCAAAAATCTTTTGTTGGGACTCCTTTTTTTTGGCAGATATGAGCAGATTTTTTTCCAGGCCTTTTTTTTAGATTAGTTATTTGCCTTTAATTGATTACCATTTGTCTGAGATTGTTGACTCGCATAGTTGATATTTTTTAACACCTTCCCACTTAGTTTGGTTTTGAGCAAAGTATCTGGTCTGCAATCACCTCATTGCTTGATTCACTAGGCAGGGTTGCCTGGAGTTCATTGTTCTGTTGTTTTCGATTCTGCTGTTGGAGTGGCTTTGTTCCCGTTTATATGTCTCACTTTCAGTCTTTCTTGTTCTGGAGGATGCCGCCGACAAGTCAAGCCTCACTGAACCATAGTTATTCAAACACTGGTGAAGTTGAAGGTCTGGCAGTTCAGGCGTGAGTCTATCTCACAGGAAAGAGATTCTCAGTGGGTAACTGCTGCTGTCCTTGTTGTGGTTGATGCTATCTAGCAGAATAATGCGAGGAGGGTTTAGCACTGGAGACAGACAAGCTTCTGTGGCCTGCCAGTAGAGACAATAAAATATTTCCAGTTACTGTTTTCTTATCTGTTTTTGTTTGGGTGTAAAAGGTTTAGTTATGTTCCAAACAAATGACAGCAACCATAACCGCTTCCTAAACTGGAAAGACCAACATGTCTGTAACAGTTTGGGATGTTCCTGTTAGGGAGGTTAACAAACAGACTATATCTGCTTATTCTTTTATTAAGGCTCTAAAATTAGCATGAAAAATCAAAATCTTCTAAAACAATTGCTTTTCTTTGTTAAAAATAACAAAGTATATATAACCTTTTATAATTAAATGTTTTTGAGAAATTAAGCCAAAAATACACAAAAAGGAACAGCAAACAACATCCTTAACCTTAAAAAATACGATTTCCTTAGTGTTTCTTTATACAGTAAAAGCACATATTTGCTCAGAAATTTGCATAGACTAATAAGGACTTTTAATGATTTATTTGAACTGTTCTTTCTGCAGTGTGGAAGGATTTTACAACAGAAAACGGCAAATATTTAAAAAAAACAAGACATATGCTTTAGTTTATTGTGGATTCTCTAATCCACAAAGAATCACAATCATACATACAGGTACAAATACATACTGTACATACATCCCAGTGCCAAAAATATTAAATTTGGGTTAAGTCGGAGCCGTGCCAAAAGCTTTATATCCAGAAAAGCCCAGCTTTGATGTTTGCTATAGATCATTGTTTGGGTTGGGACAGCAAACTGTGTCTGACCTTCAGCCATTAGACCCAAAATGTCACCGTAAGAGGAAATGACATTGGTTAAGATGTTGTTGTTCACATTGAAACAAGTTTTACATTTCTCTGGACTAAAAGGGCACTAAAAGTAGTCATTGCTTGAAAACCTACACTTCTGAGGTCAACTGAAATTTGTAGCTACCAACATGGACAAGCCAAATTACTTTTGGAGAAAAGTGTTATGGTCAAATGAGACTGAACTGTCCACAGTAACAAGGAGAATGTTGGACAGAATTAAGGCAAAGCTTTTAAACCAAGGAACACTGTACCAACTGTCTAGCATTGTGGTGGCTGCATCACACTGTGTGGCTGGTTCACGTCCAGTGTTACTTGCACATTGCGTAAGGAGATGACTGCCTATAAATTCTTAGACTGGAGTTCAAGTCATTATTTGAAAACTTAAAACATTGTTACAATTTGATTTCAAAGTAAAGTTTGAAAAAGTAAAAAAAAGTAAAATAATAAAAAGATCAATATATTTATAGACAACCTCAGTTGACCAGTCTGTGAAACCCCTGAAGTTTGCAGATGACACCAATGTTATTGGACTGATCCAATAACACAGTGATGAGTCTGCATACAGACAGGAGGTGGATCGACTGGTACACTGGTGTGGTCAGAACCACCTGAACTTAACCCATTCAAGACTGTGGAGATGATGGTGGACTTTCGGAGAACTTCTTCCACACTGCCGTAATTCAGTCTGTCTTGTCTTTGTCCATCTCAGTGTGGTTTGTCTTACCCACAAAACAGGACAGGTCCAGACTGCAACGAACAATCAGGTTTGCAGAGAGAATCATCAGGGCTGACCTTCCCTCTATCCAGGACAGGTCTAGGGTCAGAAAATGTCAGCTAAAATCTCTGCAGACCCCACACACCCTGCACACAATCTATTTAGGCTTTTACATTTAGGTCGGTGCTACAGAGCGCTGTCTGCTAAAAACAAGCCACCACAGAGACAGTTTCTTCCTCCAGGCTGTTTCTCTGATGAACACTTGACCGACACTTGTCAGAGTTCCAGAACAACACCATGCATACTTGGACTGATTTCACAATTCCATTGTAAAGTCAATTGTATATATCTGTATATTTAAAAAGATATTCTTTATTATTGAGAGCAAAGTGTACTGGAGTCAAATTCCTTGGTTATCTGAACAAACTTGGCAATAAAGCTGATTCTGATTCTGACAAGGTTTATTTTAACAAATAATGTGTTCTACGTACAACTATATATATATTTTTTTTAAATACAGACAAAATTAAGAGAGATTTATACACCACTGATGGCTGGAAGTGGTAATGAAAAAAACCTCCTAAATAATCAGTCCATTTGTTTTGTTAAAAAAACAATAACAAAATACTGATGGCTGTTTAGTTTTTATAACAAGTAATGCCCCAAATTAATGACAACCATCTTCGACTTAAAACATCTAATGTCTCTTTTTAGTGCTTATTGTTTAAATCAATATCCGGATTATTCAGTGATTTAATCCATATGCTTCAATATAGTTTCAAATAGGTCTGAAGTATATCAATTAACAAAAAAAAAAGATTGACTCCAAACATATTGCTTGAAGCAATGCTGTGAACCCCACTGTGATTATTGTTATTGATCTCTTAGAGAGGCCTAAGGATAGCCGCTGGACCACAGTATCTACAAAGCTATTTAGAGAAAGTAAAAGAAATCATTATTGTTGAGTGAATTGGTGTAGTCACAGTGAGCTACCAGCCTCTGAACAGACCCATCAACTGAATGGGTTACGTCACTTTATCTGTTAGGAATGCACAAGTTTCAGACTAGACATGCAAGACATTTTTATTTGTAAACTTAGTTTTAGTCGTCCTATTTCTTACATGTTTTCTTCACGGTCTGATTGATATATTCCTGGCAGCACAGCAGATTTAGTTGTTTCATGAAAGTACCAGGTTTATCAGCTTTAATTTCTAGAAGTTCCTTAAAAGTAAGAAGATATAATTGTAGATGGAGATTATGTTTTGGTCAGAAAGGCTTGTTAGACAAAAAGAAAAATATAGTTTGAAGAATTTATTTGCATGACCTTTTAAACCCGTATCTGTGATTTCTGGCTGCCAAATATCTGTAACAGTGTGTGTTGTGTTTTTGATATGTTGTTTGGATACTGTTTTCTCCAGCTCTTATTCATGTTTTAGGATTGTTGTATCTTCTTTGTAGCATATAATGCATAATGCGATAAGAAAAAAAAACTCAAAAGAAATGATAAAAGGGAGATCCAGCTCACTTCTTGTTTGAACATTTCATATAAATTGCTGAACCATCAAGACTCCCAAGCCTTTCAGCTTAATCTGAGATATGATTTTTTTCCACTATTTATTGACCTAATTACCTCATTAGTAATTACAGTTTGCTACAAGTGGTATGAAAACAGGTTTCGAAAGTGGGAGTGTAGGAAAATAATTTTTTTACTCCCTCCAGTGAGGCTGTCTAATCCATCACTGCTTGTTTGTGCTTGAAAGGAGCCCCAGTTTGTCAGAGAAAGAAAGAAAAATGGAAAGAATAGATAGTGAGAGAGGTGGAGCCATCAGTCAGATTAGCTGCAGGGGCAAGGAGGGAACAAGTGGGCTTTGACCTGACAAGAGGAGAGCAAGGATGGAGGCAGGGATGAGGAAAGGAGATGATGAGGGGTGTAAACTCTGTTATTGGTGTTATTGCTTTTATGCTGTTAACGAAAGGTCGAGGGAATAGAAGGAGTAGGAGAAAGAATATTAGAAGGAGCACTAGAAATAGACCTGGCTTCAGGAGAGCAAAAATAAAATGAGAAAGAACAAAAAGTTATTTCTGAGGATGACTTAAAAAGAATGAAATCATGGGAATATTTCCAATGTGGCAAGTATTTCAAGATTGCGTAAGACTTTAAAATTGGAAATTGCAAAAGCAAGGCTCTTCTTGTGTGCACGTGTCTTGTGCAGCCTGTTCTCTGCCATCAGTTTCTATTTCATCTAAACTAAAGTGTACTGGCACATACTGACATTTGACTGGTGTTTTGATTTAAATTTTAGATTTGCAAATAAGAAAAAGTGAGTGTAAATATAGAAATAGAAAAAGAAGTAACAAATGCACCAACGGTCTCTCACTGGAGATGATTTTTATCTGATTTAATGAAGACTTCATAAAGGGTACTTACAAATTTCCATTTACAAGTTCCATATTTTTCAGACTCAGTTTTCTAGATTTTCTAACATCAATTTACATAATCCTTTGTTACATTTCAGCACACAACAGAATGATAGACAGAATATTCTTTATTGCCATTGTCACAACTACAGCAAAACTGTGAAAAAAAGTTATAAAAAAAAGATTTATTTTCCTATTCATGGTAAATGGCCTGTACTTACATAGCGCTTTATCAAACCCAAGGACCCCAAAGAGCTTTACACTACAATCAGTCATCCACCCATTCATACACACATTCACACACTGACAGTGGTAAGCCACATTGTAGCCACAGCTGCCCTGGGGCAGACTAACAGAAGCGATGCTGCCATACAATCTGCACCACCGAGCCCTCTGACCACCATCAGCAGGCAAGACGGGTGAAGTGTCTTGCCCAAGGACACAACGACTGAGACAGACAGAGTGGGGGTTCGAATCCACCAGTTACAGGACGAAACCTCTACCACCATCTCTTCTGTCGCCCTTTCATTCATGCATCAAAACAAAGGGTTCTCATAATTTTTGATCTATAAATGCACCAACTAACAACATGTACTTTGATTATCTTTTTTATTGATTAATAAAAATCAGATAAAAATTAGCAACCTACTGTATAATTCGATGCATACATGGGATAATCTGCTGAATCCTTGATTTTTTTAATTTAAATTAAAACTGGTAGCTCTATCAAAGAACCAGCTAGTATTTTTATATGTCATGGAAAAATAAATCAAAACCGAAAGCAGCAGGTCAGACCTAATATAAATCTGCAAATTGTATCTGCCAGGAAAAATTCCTGATTGGTACATCTCTGCTTTGAGTGTCAGTTGTAGATTCATTTCACAGGAGTTTCAAAACTCATAAATACAAGGCTTTGTTTGTCATCTAGTCCAAACAAATCCAGCTAGTTAAATAGCTTTTTTGAGTTTCTTTTAAAGATAACTATGCTGAGGTGTTTAATAGTGATTAGAAAGGAACAACCCAAGGGAATGTTTAGAGATACACCTGACTGGAAAATAGAGGTGAGATGAAATATATTTTATCATTGTAAGCGTGTCCATACCTCCTGTATTCTACACATTTTATCATGTCACAACCACAATCTCGAATGTGTTTTGTTAATGTCTATCAGTGTATAAAGTGCAACTCATATTAGTTGCATTGTATAGACACAGAAGTACGTTATGTGTTGTGATTTTAAAGAAAACGTTTAAAAACACATCAACCTTACAAAGAAAATGGTGGTGGCAGCATCATGCTGTGGGGCTGGTTTTAATTCAGCAGAAACAAGGAAGTTGGTAAGATGCTGGAAAGAGATGGATAAGGCTAAATACAGTATAAGACAAACTTATAAAGATTACAAAGGACTTGGATTACCCTTCCAGCAGGATTACACCCTTAAATGTACAGCCAGAGCCACATTGGAATGATAGCTCAAATATTATGTGTGAGAATGGATCAGTCTGAGCCTGAACCTAAATCCAATTGAGAATCTGTATCAGAATTTATAAGCTGCTGTCCAGAGCCATCTGACAAAGTTTGAGCTTTTGTCAATACAAATGAGCAAAAAAAAAAACCCGATTCAAGATCTGCAAACTGGTAGAAACAGATGCAGCGTAAAGTGGTTCTAAAACATATTCACTCAGGGAAGCTGAGTTTCAACACTTTTCAGATTTTCATTTGTAAAAACGTATTTTGCAGTACTGGGTCAGTAACGAAGGATGGAGACAGAGGAGCGGATAGATTAGGACCACGGACCGAGGGGGTTAAAGAACCAGACAAGATGGACTATTACTGGTAAATTACTGTAAGATGGTGTGCTCACTAAAAGATGAGAGGAGGAAGAGTTGACAAGATGTTGGTATTCAGGGTGGCTGGACTGAGAGGGAGGGAAAAACAGTGGAGACATGAGGAGAATAGGGGTATTTGCCTGGGAGGCTCTGACCAGGCAATTAAGATGAGCAGAAGGCGGAGGAAGATGGGGGCTGAGGCTGCAGGTCTGCGGGCTAGACAAGACTATCTTCCTTCAGGGGGGAAGGGGCCGTGTTTTGTTTAGAGAAGAAGACACAATAATAATCCTCTGGAGAAAATAGGACAGACAGACAGATGGATGAGAAAATAAACGGAAAGGAAGATCGCATGATGGACGGATAAAGACTGGGAGGGGCAGTGAAAGTAAGAAACAATGAAAGCAAGTGACTCCTTAATGGATCGTGGGAAGTCGAGGTGGAATGGTGTGGAAAGAGACTCAGAGTAATCACCTGATGAAACGCTGAGAGACAGAAAGCGACAAGGAAGATTCAGAGGGAGACAAATAGAAGCACTTAAAACTGAGGGAAGGATGTGGTTAGATCAGCGCTGCATCTTCCTTGATTTATTAAACTCATTTGGTCTTAAAAAGACAGATGCTGGCTGATCTCATGTGTGCAGTGAGATGGACAAGGGTGTGTTTTGTTCACCCCCATTAACAATTTATGACAAGAAAGCCAGTACAGTTTAATCCAGCAGGCCGACATGGAAGATTGATAGACTGTCTCTAAATCAGTTCAGATTTAAACTTGTGATTTAAACTCATGAATGATGAGAGATGTTTCCTTTTTTCTGTGGATGAGCCATAAATAACTGAGGTTGCTTCTATAAAGTTCTGTTAAAAGAAAAATGTTGAGCTGTGTCTTCCAACCTTCAACAATGTTTTCAAGTTGAGATGAATGCACAATGAGTGCAGAGAAGTAGGAAAGTATCTTTGAAGCTCAAGGCAAGGATTCAGATTTTCCCTACAGGGATAAACCAAAGTTTTTATTAACTTTACACAGTACTTCTTCAATACTGAGCTCAGTTTATTTACTTTTACGTGCTGTGAGGTCTTCTTTTCCCCAGCTTTGAAACACTGCTCTTTATTAAACACAGAAAGTTGATATTTCTAAATCTTTAGATCTTGTTTCGGTCATTCCTGGCACTTTTTCACAGTTTTGGGGGGAATATATTTTGTACTGCGTTAACTCTTTCGGTGCAGATGGTCAAAATTATGTAAAGAACATTGAATCTGGAAGAACCTTCATAAAGTTTTCTTTCTTTTGAATTCTGTGAGTAGATTAAAAACAGATTTGCTGTTAACATAAATGAGGTAACCCTAATAATAAAATGTGATTATGCATGCTAATTTTAGGCTGGTACCTCTGGAGGAGCTGCAGAGATCCACAGCTCAGGTGGGAAAACTTGTTGACCGGACAACTGCACTGCAAAAACTGGCAGTCCTCTCTGGTTAAATGCACCTATTTAATCTCTTAAACTTCACTTGTTACAATCGTTTTTTTATGTTTATGTGTACCCTGACTGTTCTTAACCCTGTAAGAGTTGAGACCATGCAAATCTGAAAGTTGACTTTCCTCATAGTTGTAAGGCAGCTTTTAAGCTTTTGCTTCTAAGTTAAGATATATAAAATGTATTACAGTGTATTAGTTGTACACTCAACAAATCTGGCTCTAATTGAAGAGTAGCAAGAAGAAAGGCAGACAGAAGATGTTCTATTCAAAGTCTGCTATAAGTCATGTAAAGCACACAGAAAAACATGAAGAATGTTGTTTGATCAGATGAGGCCAAAACTGAACTGTCCGGCGTTGATTCAAAATGCTGTGTGTACCAACCACATATTGAAACATGGTGGTGGCAGCATCATGGTGTGGGAATGTTTTTCTTCAGCAGGAATAGCAAAGCTGGTCAGAGTTGATGGGAAGATTGATGTAAATTGAGAATTCAATTGAGAATCTGTTTCCAAATCCCAAAAAATGCTTTATTGACTCAAAACGGCTTAATGCAAGTGCATGCCACACTTTTCAGATTTTTTGAAATTGTGAAATCCATAAATCCCATCTCACCCACTTTATCATTATTCACCTTTTTGTGTTTGTTAATGTGACAAAATGTGAAAAAACATTAAATGGTGTGAATATGTTTACTAAGCACTGTATAGTTTTATTTATCATGCCAAAGCTCAGGCTTGTTTCCAGCAAGCATACCTCTACCACTGCGCTTGATCTCTGTTATGGACAAATATGGTTCTCTTCAACCATAGAAGTGCTGTGGAGAGTTGGTGGACTGGTGTCCATTGGGGTACACTTTCAAACTGGCTTCTTCCGCTCTTTTGTCAGGCTTGGAGAGATAGAAAAACACTTAAATGGGATCCACCATTGGTTGAATAGCTCTAAATTTTGCTGTCTAAATCTCCCACTGCTTCTGTTTTTAGTCTGGCAAACATTCCTACTTTGAAAATATGGCATAGCTTTAGAAAAAAATAATAGAACATGGAGCATATATATCATACAGAGTTATCTACAGTTATAAAGCAAGCCTGTCATAAATAAAGCCTTTACGATAAATAGAAAGGTAGTGAAAAGAAGAGACGTTAAAGGTAATCATTAATTATAGGAGCTGAAGAGTTTGTTCTTTGAAAGATGTGACCCTGAAAAGAGAACCACATCGGGGTAAAACCACATAGAAAGCAAAGACAGAAAAAGTCAAAAGAAGAAGAAAAATCTCATTTACACAATATAGAAAAATCTAAATTTGTTATAGGATTTACAGTAGCAATGTATAAGCTACAGGCTGGAGGCTACTCATCATGTATAAGTGCTACATCCTAAATGTCTGTGCGCGGGGAGATTATGTCGATGCATGCGTTGTTGCGATGATTCGAGATTTGTCATCTTTTCATGGAGGCCACCTGAAGCTGCAGGAGAGACAGTAATGTGGGAACTCTAATACTGTCTTCATCAACACACTACCTCAAAGTGGGAAAAGAGGCATTGTGACCTGTATTTATGCCCTTCACCACTGGAAATAAATATTACTGCATTCAAACACAAAACTTGTGAATAATCCTCACCTGTCATTCTCTCTATTTGCTACATAATATGTGAATATCAACACTCTCAAACAAAAGTTTAGTAGACCCAACTTTTTTCCATTTAGTTCTTCTTGTTAAACAAATACACTTTTCCCCATTACCTCAAAGCCAGTTATTCAGACAGGCAATCTTGTGCTGTGCTGCAGGCTCTGTCTCAAGATCAGCCGGGGCTCTGAGAGTTTCTAAGACTGTCAAAGCCGTTTGGCAAACGCACCCCAGAAGCCGAATCAAGTCATGTATTTATAGATTATCACAGCATGCCACCCAGCAAACAAAGCACTCTGTTCTCTACTGTTGTGGTGGGACGATAAAACATTCCCTCGCTCTTATCTCAGACAAAAGTGCAGAAACAGAAAAGCTTTGCTTATTGTAATTTAAAAAAACTATGAAAGCCAAGGCCTTGTCTGATCCAAGACAGGAAATAAATGAATGCTAAAACGAGGTGCAACATAGAAGTTTGTTTGTTGAAAAAGGCAAAAATGCATAGTTGAAATATTGTTTCCAAAGATGAAATGAAATCTTGAATATTTGCCAAAGTAAGACATGGAGGTGTCGTTTCCTCATTAAATTGTTAGATTGTTAGAAACACATGTGCACATCTTTTTTGTACAGTTTGCAGATTTCTCCCTCACCTACATAACTCCTCTCTCTGCGGAGGATAAAGCCACTATTTTGGAAAAGGAGGTGAGGTTTATGCAAACCAAATTTAGTTAGGTGGTTGGACAAAAGTACATTAAAATTTAGGTAGGAAACGGTAGACACATTAGTACTGGAAATATTAGGCACAGCCCTGTCGGTTTGGTCCGCACACCCTCTACCAAACGAATACGCCATTGTTTTATACCTGAACAGATGAAGAACATCCATGTGTGGAACAACATGCACAATGCAATGTTCTGTTGTGTAATTTTAAAAGTGGCACCAAAGAAAAACAGAGAATACTCCCAGCTATCACCAAGCTTCTATGTGGGAACACATAGTATTTTTATGCAGCTACAGTGGAGAAGAATTGTGGACTGAACCAAAACTTTGTCAGCATACGCATTTTTCAGAAGCCACAAGGTACGAAGCTAGCACGGCACTTACCTAGTTTATTCACCTGGAACAACATCAAGTTGAATGTAAACTGGTACTGGAGAAAAATCAACTAAGGTTCAAATCCACACAGCATTTTAGATGTGACAACACACTGGTATTGGTACTGTCCTGAAGAATACTTCTGACCTGAGGGAACTTCTAAACAGCTGCACTTTTATGGTGCATTCAAGTGCCTCTTGTTCATAGGATTATCTAAATATCAAAACAACTCCAAAGTAACTTTTTTATTCTTAAATATCAGCACGATCATATTTTAAAAAAATGATGGTCATGTAAGAGTAAATCTTACATTCATCCCAAATCAGAACGCCTGTAAGTAACATCAAAATAAAGCTGTTAACTTCACATTCTCCACTTAAGAAACATCAGTTAGTTCAAAGTTCTCAAAAATGTGATCTCCACTCATGAACGTGTTTATTTGAACTCGTTCATGCTCAACACTGGTGAGCTGATGGTGCAAATTGCACCAGTCTGCTAGACTTGGTGGGCAGGATAGCCTCTGCAACAATAAAGGGTGGGCACAACAATTGGCCAGTATACCAGTTCAAACCCATGTAGGCTTTGACCGCTGACTGGGGGGAAGGAGTCGCACAGATTTTTATACACAGTTCTCCTGTTACTTGGTCTTAATGAGATGCGACAGGTGCTGCTCATTCCCTAAATGCTGTTTGTTCTAAAGGAAAATTCTACTTCATCAGAGTCCTCGGACTGAGACAAACATTTTATTTTTATTGTTTTATATTTATGCAATGATAAATAAATGACTTGTTGGTATCTACATCAAGTTATGCATAAGAGAGCTTGTTAGCTAACTATTTTTTTAATGAATATAAATCCTTCCCCAAAAGGTCTTTAATATAAGTGAGAATTCAGTCTGGACTATTTTAATGGTCTGGGTTGTTGACAGTTTCTCCTCTTCCAAAACTGCCAAGGCAGAGGCATTATGATCCTGAGCCTGCTTTTTCTGATCAAGGAATGTCATTTTTCAATTGCGTTTTAAATAAAAAGGTGTATGTTTTTAAACAGTGGACATTTTATGCATCTAACCTATAGTTTCCAGCAATCTGGTTTGAATTCATAATTTACTGCACATAGAAATATATCTAATTCCACCTGTTGTGAGATGAATTTAAATTGCTCTGGTTTCAAAGGATGATCTTGCTAAGACAGACAGATGGAGAGAGCAACAATCTCCACCTGACTTCACTGCTTGAGAGAACACAGCTTGAGCAACACCAGAGCGAGAAAAACCCGGATAATGTTGTGAACTGCTGTTTTTAAACATGAGGAGCGAAGACTGAGGCACGGCGTTGGTGTGTGTAACAGCAGGTGTTGTTCTCCTGCAGCGGACTCAGCCCTCAGCTCTCCCACTGTGGCCGGTTATTAATGGCTACAGATTCATTACAAGCAGCCAGTCAGCCATGCTGCCTGTACGCCCAACGCTATTAGTCACACAGTCCGCATGATAGATGTCTATGCAGGAGTACACAGGATGAATACAAAGTGTCTAACTTAAACACACAAAACATATGTCTTCACACAGGCCATAAATATTGCTCAGACACATACAGTGCAATTTAACTAATGTTTTACTTTGTTTTTCCTTTTCTTACGTTTGCCTGAATCCTCCTTTATTGACTCTTCTTGGATGGTCTCCATTCAGAGGACATCTTTATTCTACATGGGAAAGACAAGAAGAATCCTCTCATCTATGGCCTGTTCACAACTTCAAGGTATTTCCTCCATATTATGGAAACAATAGGAGTGGAGTCCTATTTAATTCTAATGTATGAACATCCTCACACGTGCTGTGTGTGTGTGTGTGTGAGAGAGAGAGAGAGAGAGTGTGTGTGTGTTTGAAATTCAAAGAAATTTACAGTGGATGAGCAGTTTGTCCTCCTACACAGGCAGTTGGGAAATTTGAGTTAAAGATATTTATTAGCTCTTTTTGCAGATACTGGGGCATTGAAATCCGTGCCTTGCTGCAACAGTGTATGGGAGTAAAGCCTGACTGTCAAAGGGAAGAAAAAATATGGAGTATTCAAAAACTGTAAGGGAAGTAAAACCATGAAACTACAAACATCAATCGTTTTGAAGGCCTGGAAAGCATCCAAAGGGAGGCACCTAGTCACATACCCAGACCACCTCAACTGACTACTTTCAATAAGAAGGAGCAGTGTTTCTACTCTGAGGATCCCCCAGTTATCAGAGCTCCTAACCGTAGCTCTTATACTGAGTCGAGCCAACCTACTATTCGGCTCAGGTCTTTCTTTAGAAACAGATCAGAGCTGCACCACGTGACTGTCAATGAGATCCCAATCTGTCTGTCCACCTCCAGGTTCCTTCATCCTTCCGTCATCACTCAGGAATAACCCCTTACATACTGACTACGTTCCGTGTCTGCTCCATCATCCGTCACAAATTGTGCCGTGCAGCAATCCACACTGGATGCCTTTTTAAGATCCAATCATGTATACAACAACAGCAGAGGCAAATGCACTCGCAAGATCTCAAGTTCACATGGGAAGTCGAGAGTTCACGGAGTAACAGCAATGAATATAAAGCGCTGCAAGTAAAGAAAAGACCTGTTGTCACTGGTTCTGATGTAATGCTCACCTTCTCATCATTTCTGTCCTCATGATTTGCGTCATATGACAGAAGCCCACACACTGTCTGTTGGGGGCATATTCTGTCAAGAAGAGCATCAAGTTATTTTTTTACACCATCAAATTAGAGTGTGAAAGCATATCCATTTGTACTTACCAATGCATGGTTTAATATTAACACAATGGGAATATTTATTATTCTCTGTATTATTATTATTATGTATTTACTTTTATGTTTATAAAAGTCAAAGGTCAAAGAAAGTCTTGGCGTCTGAATTCCCTCAAGACATCTGGTGTAGTAAGGTATACCTGCAGCTTTAGAGGTTTCTCTCCCTGATGCCATAGCACTCCCCTGCAAACCGCTCTTGGCCGGAAGACGCCAACAGAACCTCCATCATCTGCAAAAAGCAGATGAGCCCCTGAGGTTCCCGAACCAGATCCCTGCCTGTCCATCACTAGCCCTGAGATCCTGCTCATGAACACTATAAACATGATCGGCAACGAGGGACACCCATGTTTACTCCAAACTGGGAACAAGCTCAACTTTGTGTCTTAGGGTAAAAAGGGACATATTAGGAAATAATTAAAATCTTATCTAATCTTCCAAAAATTAAACCCAAACCTAAACCAAAGCCTTTAAGTTAATTAGCTTGTTCTTTTATTTGACAAAAAAGATTTGCCAGTCTCTTTCCAGTATGGAGAAACAGCTTTAAACAGTTTTAAATGGGCAGCCAGCAACACAGTGAAAAGCAGATTGGAGAGATGCATATTTGGTTTTACATGAGACTCTCTTCCTTTGGATTTAACTTTTCAGTCATTTGGTAATTAGGTTTAGATATGTTGCAATTTTACAAGAGTAAGCTGTTTCTGCTTTTGAGAAGATTTCAGCTGCTGTAGTCAGTTTCCTCCTGATTCACTTCATCATATTCTCAGTGGAAAACAGGTGTGAATTGCAGGGAGACCAGTCAAGCATATGCTGCACAGCCATGCAGAATAATGTGTGGGATTTTCCTGAAATTTTTTGCTGAAATAATCACAGATCCTTTCATCCTTAGAGCTGCATAATTTTTACCAACACGTTAATACTGGCTCCTGCATTGATGGTACATCCCCTTTTACCATGTTAGCCATGCTAGCCATGCCTGTCATGCGCACAGTGTGATGATGAATCCCCATATTGTCTCATCTGACCACAGAACATCTATACTTTCTGTTTTTGTGATTCGTAACAAAATTGTCATAAGGTTTAATTCATGCTTTACATAATTTTGGTTACATTTTTGGATACAGCCACAAACTGTTGATGGGGAATGTTCTCTTTGGTACTGCTGCGCCAATAAGGCTGTAGTGATCATAGAAGTTTATATGTGATTATGTTGTTTGAATCCAGGACAGATCAATAAATAATGTTGATAAATAATTAACATATTACAGTTTTCTAAGTCTGCGGTATCAGGATCTCCCCATGCTTTTTGGGTTCATTTTAAAATGGTTTGTAACCCTTTTGGAAATTGTGTTTGTAAACTGTTTAGACAAAAAATAAATACAATTTTAGAAGCTAATAAAAATATTCATGTTTTAAATGAAACCACTGGTTACAGTGAAAGAAACTATGTGGTTTTAACCAGTGAGCATTCCTGAACTGACCAGATGCCACTTGAAATATCTCTGACAACCAAAAGCATAAATTCCTGTGGTTCCTGAAATTCCCATTTCATAACATTTTGATCCTAACAACTGCACATGTAAAAGTCTTCCTTATGTGTCTGCATGTTAAGATCTTTAATGCATTTTGCAGAACTGTAAATGTTTTTCTTCCTTAACTTGAAGAAACAAGATAATGTGATCATCTTCAGTTCTGTATCATTTTTAAATTCTTAGCAAAAACAACATTTAGATTGTTCTGCATATTAGTCAATGTGACATGATGCTTCTCCACGAAGAGTGTGTCTGTGACAGGATGCGAAGGCCTCCTAACACATTGTGGTGCATGGCACACAGATGTTGGTGTCACGCGCTGTCGGTTACACACTTCTTGCTCTTTCTCATGTCACTCTGAGTCATGAATGAAATAATTGTTCATTCATTTGTGATAACAAGGAGCTCTCATCATCACATCGTCATCATCATCATGTGTGAACTGACTTTGGGGACCAGTCTGTCCCAAATTAGCATTTTTCACACATAAACAAACATGCAGGGCAGAGATGGAACAAAGTCCACAGCTGGATTTATATAAACAGACACAGTGCCTTGTAAAGGTATGTGTACATTTGTATTCAGCCCCTAATTAAAATTGAAAGCTACTATGTGCATGTTAGTTACTTAGATGGTAAATATAATCTGCCTTTCAGCTGTTGTTAGAAGACATTGGTGAACAAATTCCACCATGAAGACCAAGGAGCACAGCAGAAAGATCAGGGATAAAGTTAGGAAGACATTTAAAGCAGGTTTAGCTTATAAAACAATCTCCTAAGGTTTAAAATTTCTTACAGAGCCATGTTTAATCTACAATTTGAAAACTAAAAAAATATGGCAGCCACAAACCTACATATACACAATACTCAAAACCTGGCAAGGAGAGCATTAATCAGAGAAGCAGGAGGAGTTACAAAGATTCATTGCTCAGCTGGCGGATTTCTCAACAGGTCAACTTTTAGTTGGGACCTCCACAAATCTGAACTTCTTTCTAAGAAGCAAACCAATGTTTTGCAAACAGCATGTATGGGACACAGCAAGCATGTGGAGGAAGGTGGCTCTAGCTAACACTACGTATAACCCTGAACACATCATCCCTATGATGAAACATGGAGGTGGCAGCATTATGTTGTGGTGATGCCTTTATTCAACACAGACAAGGAAGCTGGAAGGAGCTAAATGGAGACAAATACTGAAAATGTTTTGAGGTTGCAATTGACATGAGACTGGGATGGACTGGGAGACTGGCAATGACCCTAAGCTCACAGCCAGAGCTGCATGGTTTCTAAGAAAGTATATTAACATGTTAGAAAGACCCAATTAAAGTCCAGATCTAAATCCATTTGAGAATTTATGGCAACAGTTAAAGCTTAAATCTATAATCTGACTGAACTTTAGGTATTTTGCAAAGACTGGCAAGATTTCTGTCCTTGGATGTGCAAAGCTGGTAGGCATACCCCCAAACACTTGCAGCTGTAATTGCAGGAAGAAAGAAATGAAAATGGCTGATGTAAGAAATAAAAACAGGCTCATGGAGACTTGGACAGATGTCATACACCAAAGAGTAGGCAGAGTCTGAAATAATGGTTTAGGAAAAAGTTAGTAAAAGAAAGAAAACATGAGCACCCTCGTGGCTAACTAAGGCAGCCTGGATTTCCTCATTTTCTCCACATTGCTGCTGGCATCAAACACTCTTAGAGTTAACAGCGTGTCTGAGCTAAACCCCAGAGCTCCACAGTAGCATGACTGCATTTGGCATGGCTGAGGAGGGTGTTGGCCTGTTTTGGGGGATTTGGAAAGTGTCTGGAATCTTAGCAGGGAATGGACAGAAATCCAAAGCATCGCACAGGGTGGGGTCCCAACCACAGAAGTCTCGAGTGAAGAGGGGTCACTCCTTCTGAATGGAAACTTGTCCCTGTGACAAAGTCATGATTGCTAACACCTTCTGACTTTATAATAAAAACTGTGAATCTGCCATCTGTTTTTTCCCTTTTATTATTTTTTTTCATTTTTTTATTAAGCTTCTAGGTTTTTTATTTTATTTTGGAAGCTACCCTACTGCTAAACAATGCTTTCTCTAACTTTATATGTCTGAATAGTGAATTTAGGTTTAATACAGTTTTTTGTGGCTTTGTAGTTATTATTCTTCAGACTCAGTGATGTGTCAGACTCTGACCAACTGGTTGGCAGTGTGGAGGAATGAATGAAAGATTCCTCCAGAGGAGCGTCAGAGCATACGTGCTGCATATGTGTCACCCAAATGACCCTTGGGAAACCATTCTAAGTCATCACAATGTGGCTCTCCACTCTGTCCTGTTTCTACTTTAGGGGATTTTTTTTCTTAAATAAGCTTTTGTAAGAAACCTTTTCCAGAACTGAAGATGGTGGCTGTAGTTGTTGGTATGTTTTGTGGTACATCTCTTTTCAAGGCAGCACATTTAAATATTTTGACTGCCGGCTTGAAGAGGTCATTGAAAGTAAAAAGAAAGCCACAATGAGTCACTTCTTTTCATATCCAGTGCCAGACAGATGTTTATTCACACTCATTATGAGCATGAATCTCATAGTGATTTAGGACTGATTTTTTGAACTGTTCTTTTTCATGGTGGAATGATCATAAAACAAACATCTGCAATTAATAAAAAAAACAAAAGCTAATTTAACTTGGTTGGTTTCCTGGTGCAAACCCAGCTTTTAAGCATTGGGCACACATTTTGAATATAACTGAGGCCAGGGCTATTCCAAGCTGATGCCAGTCTGCATTATCCGTTCCAAAACCAGTTCTGATATGCGTTTAAGGATCATTGACCCATTGGAACACCCTGTTGTGTCTAAGTTTTAACCATCTGGCTTAAACTGTCCCCATCAAATGAAAAGAGAACAATCCAAGAATCAACAAGGTTCAAACCTGCTTAAAACTAGTAGCATTTTTGTCAGTGAAGCGGGTTGCACTTCTCCACAGACTCAGATGGTTTCAACCAAAAAATAACATTTTGCCCCCAGTGAAAAGAAGTATACTTGAAAGAGGCCTTAAGAGCACGGTTTTCAGTGTTAAACATGGTGGAGAAAGCATAATGCTGAGGGTCTGTTTTGCTGCCAGTGATACGGGCCTATTACACAGATTGAATAATAAAGAAGTAAGACTACTTTCACCTTTTTCCACTTCCCCTCAAAATAATCCTATAACCCAGTGGTCCCAAGCTATTGCTCGCCCCCTGACTGGACTCTTCCCAGAACAACTCCCATGCTACGCTCGTCAGCGCTTCAGAAAGTATTAGCGTATTTATTGATTGCTCCATGGCCCAGCACAAGTAAACACACTGCCCCTGTGGTAGACGATCCTAAACACACATAAAATCTGGTTCCAGGATGGAGTTATCAGGCTAGAATTAAGCTTAATTAAGAAAATTTTTGCATAAATCAGCCAGATGTGTGATGAAAGTTTGAAAATGACGATAGTCAGCAGGTGGTGAAGGCGCAACTAGATAAATGAGCATTTATGCAAATATTTATTGGGATGTATGTATATATTTTAGTCTGTATGTATAATTTTGACCTTGTGTGGTTATTTTGAAAATAAACTTGTCCAGCATTGTCCAGTTGTTATCATTACACCCTGAGTAAAAGAGCAGTTCAAATACATCATTAAAAGCCCAAATTAAATTTAACATTTGTGGCCATGATGAGTGGATGTACACTGGAGCAGCACTGTATTGCATCACCTTCTGACTGCAGCAGCTGAAGTGATGCTGTCATTCATGCTGCTGGTGGGAGAATAATAGATGGAAATATTATCTGACATTGCCCTCTTGCTTGATCCTCAGTGACATCCTGAATGGTTCGGCGGTGTGTGTTTATCGAATGGAGGACGTGGTCCGAGCTTTTAAGGGCAACTTTCTGCATAAAGAGGGGCCTCAGTACAAATGGGCCGAGTTCACTGGAAAGGTGCCTTATCCACGGCCAGGAACCGTAAGTTACTACTCACAATTATTTTCTTCATGCATGGTTTTATTTGAAATTGATTTAAAAAGCATACAAGACAATTTAAGACAAATTTGCTTACTGCACTAATAAAATGTCACATTTTAAAATGACATCTAAAAGTTGCTTTGAAGCTAATGCAGTGCTTAAGTAATTATGCATTTTTGCTTTGCCTCACTCACAGTGCCCTAGCAGCACGTATGGAAGCTACAGCTCAACCAGAGAGTATCCTGACGACGTGATTTTCTTTAGCAGGACTCATCCGCTGCTGCAGGTTCAATCTCTTTATCATGTTATTAAATTATACCCGTTTAATGTAATTAGACTCTGCCCTGTTTTACAGAGAGTCAACTATGTTTTTTCTCTCTATTTTAGTCTAAAGCCTTAAATTAAATTAAGAAACTGAATTAGAGTGGCTCTCGCTACCTCATCATTGACATGAATTTTCCATCATATTAGGGGTGATTTACAAGGTTGGCTAACAAATGGCAATATAACGCTTTACATTTAATGTTACCAGTTTTTTAAAATGTAATTAACTTTGTTTTAGGAACACGTGCTGCCTCTGGGAGAGCGCCCACTTTTGGTGAGAGTGGGTGTTCACTATAAGTTTAGCAAACTGCTGGTGGACCGGGTGGAGGCTGTGGACGGCACATATGATGTCCTGTTCATCGGCACAGGTAGAGAGCAGAGGGAGCAGCTGGAGCATTTTAAAAGTTACAACCTGTTGTCCTTTATATGTTGAAGTTTATCAACTCTTCTTTAATTCTTCAGATTCAGGGCTTGTGCTAAAGGCTATCCATCTGCCCAGAGAGCACGGTCAGAGTCAGGAGGTCACTTTGGAGCAGCTGCAGGTTTTTCAGGTACAACAAACTATTTCAAACATTGCAAATTTGCATGTTTCAGTAAAAATGAAACTGCCTAAAATCTTAAAATCTACATCTTGCATTGCTTGCTGTGGAAATTGTGAGTGTAAGCATGCATGATTTCTGCCAGATGCGGAGTAGCAGCTATGCTTTGTTGAGTGTAAGATCTCAAAACCTCTGCTGGTATCGCAATATACCCCATGCTTTTGATATAGAATGTCGTAAACATCTTTATATTGTATTTGCAATCTGGAAAGATTTCATACAAATTCAAAAACTTACCTGCTTCATATCAAGGTTCAGGGTGGGACGGGAGCCTATCAGAAGAGTCAGCAGGTGAAAGGGCAAGAAATTAATTGCCAAGGAAACAAAATAGAACTACTTGGCATGGGTCAATTGGAGAATATGATAAAATGATAATGTTCTGCTAAAATACAAATAAAATACAATACTGGAACAAAAACCTAAAAATGTTTAACATGACCAAGCTGTTATTTAAGACCAACAATATACTGATTGTACTACTGCTGCTAATAATATCACATATTAATTAATATCTTAGATCTAATAGTAGTATTCATAATGTTTATTTTAATATTATAATATATATATAATATATTAGTTTATTTAGATTTTTATATGCAAATACGCATAATGAGCTATTTCATTTAATAATGACAATGGATTAAACTAAAGTCTGCCAGTTATAATTCAGCGATCCAAGTTGAGACCCCAGTTAGGTTAAAAGCCAGTTTTCTCTGAACACCAGAAAACCAGCAGACCTTTAAAAAAGTGATTGTTTTTAAACAGATGTACAACAGGGTGGTCTAAGAAAAATACAGACTAATTATCAATTATAGATAGGTGCCGGTCATTTTTACCCTTCGCCCATTTGTTGTTTTGTACCCCAACTTTTTGGGTACAAAAAGGACACAGGGACATTTCATGCCAACCATGCCTTGATTAATCCTCCTCTAGTGGGACTATTTTGAACCCAACTGATTATTTAAAGTAGTTTTCTATATCCTGCTTAAGGTCTACTGCCATGCAGTGTTGTTGTGTTACTTCATTAAATATTATCTCCCTGCTCGAGGCTACTCATAGTTATATTGGTTTGATCAAGGGTCATAAGTGGTCATATTCCATAGGAGTGAACTGGTTCAAACTTGGGTCCGAACCGCAAGCAGAGAAAATAGGATGTAATCAGAGATCTTCAGGAAATATTATAAGATTCAGTTAAATTATGCAATATAGGCGGAATATTGCTATAATTAAGGGTATAATTAAGGACAAGGGTCGTTATATTAGTGGTATTGATTTGTCTGTCATTATGTTGCTTTTTGTTTCTTTAAGAACTAAGAATGTTTCTCCTTTTTCTTTTCTCCCCTCCTCACAGCACAAATCACCCGTTACAACGATGGCATTGTCAAAGAAAAAGGTAACAAAATAAACGAGACAGAAACTCGCTGCCAAACTTCCAAACTCCCTGACTCACACACATACACACAGCCCTGCATGCACAACGTCACACTTATCACTCATCTCTCCACCTTGTGTCTCCAAGGACATCTTCATCACTAGTTGCTATGGTTACCTCACCTCACTCAGTGCCATAATGAAGTGATACCACACCATACAAACACACACACACACACAGACAGACATATTTTCACCTTGCATTATTGAAATACTCTGGGATCCTTCAAAAAGGCAAACCCACGGTTTTCTCAACAACAGATATGGATGTTTAGATTTTAAAAAAAGCTGTGACACGTTTCTTGCTTCCATACACAAGTAATGTGAATTAAGTGTGTTGCTTAGATTTAATGTCTAATTTCACTGCTTGTCCCTTGCCCCATTTTCCTTAACAATTCTTCATTCTTTTGTTTTCTCCTCAATCTGTTTCTTTCTTTGACTCAACCCATCCCCCATAGTGGTTGTTTGTGGGCTCCAGGGAGGGTGTGTCCCAGCTGGCCCTGTACCAGTGTGAGCTGTACGGTCAGGCCTGCGCAGAGTGCTGCTTGGCCAGGGATCCCTACTGCACCTGGGATGGACATGCCTGCAGTCCATACATGCCCACCGTGCGCCGGTAGGGAAGAAAAAGCAAATTTTTTTAATCTAAACAACACTAACATGATTACAGTTGTCAAATGTCTTTCCTCCAAGCGAAATGCATGAGATGCAATCTATAATCAGTCATCTAGAATTAAATTAGGATTACATCTGTTGATGGTTTGAAAGTTGATCACATTTAAACAGTTTTCCAGTCTCTCTTTTTAAACTTTAGGCATTTTTTCCACATGAATAACACTGTGGCCCATTTTACTAAGTGTTTTCCAGGTTTTTATGTTTGTTTCCAATCTAACCTTTTCCTGTAGTGATTTTGTGAGCAGATTGATTTACTTCTGCCAGATGATTCAAGCACTAGATGACCTTTTCTCTAGTGCCACCATCAGGATGGAATTTACATACTGACCTGTATTTGCAAAGCAATATCATCATTCTGATCATTTTCTGTGGTAAGCTTCTGGGAACATCAGCTAACAGTTATCTCTGTTTTGTCTGCAGGAGAAATGCTCGTCATTTGGGGGAGGAGGAGGATCCACTAACTCAGTGCGTCCGACAAGGAGGTGAGGACCAAATCCAATCATTTCACCAAGTTTAAATGTCCAGCTGTTCAGATATCATTGTGCAGGATACAGTTTTCTGCACTAAATAAATAGTAACAACAGAATGTATGTAGGCTAAGAAAAAGTAACAAAATTTTTATTGAAATTTCCCAACCTTTGACACCTGCTATTCTTAACTCCTTTGGTAGCGATTTAGAAAAGAGAAACGTGCTAACCTAGCATTCTTGGTAAATATGAAGCATGTGTTTTAGGGATGTATCAGTTTGTTTTTTAGCCAGGTAAGACCCTTTGTATAGCATTGCATCACTGTTCCAGAATCAGCTGTTTTCCTGAATGTCTTACAGCACCGACCACATTTACTGACATTCATGTTAAAGATGTTTAGGAAGACATGCACCTTTTGTTGCAGTAGTATTATCTCACACTAATTATTATTAATAAATAATAGTTTTTAATCACCATGGAAGAAGTTGACTTTGTGTATAGGGAACTATTGATCTGACTAGACAGACAGATAGTGAAGACAGACAGGCCCCACCCTGGGGCTTATATGCAAACTGCAGAGTCTTGTGATGGACACACCAGCGGTCTAAGGTGTGCCAGAACCAGTCTCTCCATAATCTTCATGATGTGCAAGATCAGTGCCACCGACCTGTATCCTCCAGTGCAGCAGGACATCCTCTTTTGGGCTCTTGGACCAGGCAGAATCATTTCCAGAGCACTGGTACTCTCTTAGGGTGAGGCTCAGGGTTGGAGAGGTGCTGGAGAACTCCACAGAACATGCCTTTAACACCTGAGGGCAGATGCGGTCCAGCAATTTTCCTTTGTTTGAGCCTCTCCACCTCTTTCCCCCCCTCGGTAGCTGTAATGTGGAGTCCAGATGGGGGGCTTTAGGGTGTGACAGGCTCTGACATGGATGATGGCAGTGGGTTAGAAGGTGGGGATAACCAGGGTGTTGCAGAGAAGTGTCTGCTGCAGGAGATGGTGGGGGGCTGTGACGAAGTCCTGGGGATGGGAGATGTGGAAAAGTCTGTGATAAATGTCAGCAAAGGAGTGGAGGTGGAATGGGGCAGGATTTAGAAGTGGGTAGTATAGTATTACTCGGAGCTCCTACGGCAGGCTCCACCTAGGACGGTGCCATGTTGCCAGATTCAAGATGACTGATTTCTAATTAGATTTACCCATTAGCTTTGAAAAGTTCAATAAAAAGTATAAATAAATTAATTTAAAAAATAGTTCTTTGATTTCTCAGATTCCAAAGATAAATTTGATATGAAGGAGGTACAAAAGACCGTGCCACCAGTAAATTAGTTATAAAAATTATTTAACTGTTATTTCTGAACATTCCCCCAGTAAATAAATTTACTCAAATTAAAAGTTTTTTTCTTAGCTTTTAATTATAAGATTATCCTAATGCAATACGAGATTATTTTTGTAAGTTTTTACAAACCTAAACCAGAAAATAAATATATCCTTTTGTGAATAAAACATTTAAAGAGGGAAAATAAAACACAAAAACAGAGCAAAGCTGAATTTACTAGCAGAAAAAGACCTTTTTAACGTGTGACTTTGCTTTCTTGATTTAATTCAGCTGGGCTGCAGGTGGAGGCGGAGCAGAGGGTCATGATGGTTGCAGAGGGTAACAGCACCTACCTGGAGTGTCTGCCTCGATCCAGACATGCTGCCGTCACCTGGTATAAACAAGCAGGAGAAAATAGTGCTGAACTAAACCAGGTAAATGTGACACATTTTACAACTTGTCAATTTGTTGTGAGTTAAAGCTGTGTAAATTACCTAATTAACTAATGAAATTAATATCCTTCCAGGTTTTGACAGGTGACCAACTGGTTGTGATTGAGCGGGGTGTCCTGATCCGGCGAGCTGAGCTTTCTCACGGGGGCGTCTACCACTGTCAGGTGGAGGAGCATGGCTATCACTGGACCGCAGTCTCTGTCCGCCTTGCAGTGTGGAGCCCTTCTGCCAATCGTGTCCTTGCGTCCTTGGCTGGTTTGTCCTATCAGAGCACAGGAACCCAGCCCTGGTATGAAGACGTGATGGCCCTGATTCACCCTGGAAACCTGGGCGAGCACTGCAAGGCCCTGGGATACCGTCCACCACGCAACCAGCGTCATCGCGGGGACTTTATGATTGCACCACACAAGGAGAAAGCCAAGGCTGAGAAGCACAAGCATGGTGGAGGAGGAGGAGGAGGAGGGGGAGGAGGCCGCGCTGCGGGGAGGAAGAGCAGGAGCAAGCCTCAACAGAGGGCACCGAGGAGCGCTTGATCGCAGATCTTCATTGACAGAAACACACACTGTGTGTAACCTACACATGCACACACTTAACTTATACTTTAGGACCCACACATACTGTATGTACAGAGACTACATCATGTGCATGCACTTATCTAAAATAAAAACAGCATCCTCTCATTTTAGCAGTCAAGTCAAACTCCACATAATCATCTGGACTTTGTACAGGACGGCTTGGACAGCAAAGCAGTGTTTGCTTGGAAAAATGACTTTGTGAATAAACTTCCAAAAGTTGAATAGCTTAGGTTGCATTGCATGTCGAATGAAGGACGAACAGCACAGCCAGACCAATCTGTGTTGTGACAAGGACATTTAAGTGGATATTTTAAATGTGGAGAAAGTATTTTTCCACAAGCTAAAATTCGACATTTTAAAAACATGTAACCCTACTGAAATGATGTTGATCCTAAGGGAAGACCTTTGAGCTGTATGCATTTGCAGTTATTAACCTAAAGGCTTTTATAAGAGCAAAAAGTGCAGCTGAGTGCAAAGTAATTTGGGTTGGAAGAAGAATTTTCTAATCCTTGGTATGTGTTGTGTTCAAGTTTGAAGCCTCTCCCTCTTCTGATGTTTGAGAATTAGGGATCATTCGGAATAAAGCAACTTATTCTCTACTGACGGAAAGAGTCAAAGCAAGACCAAGAAACAAATATGCAGACTGAGCTGAAAAGAACTTGGATGTTGTTCAACAGTTACCAATACATAAAACATAGTATGAAGTGCTAAGAGGAATGATCAGCAGTGGGTTGGTGATTGGGCCGTTGTGACAGTGTTACGGCATTCTGCCTATAATTACAAATACCACAGATTCACTGTATGTTCACCAAAAATTCAAACGAAAATGACATGATAAAATTACAACAGAAAAGCCACGGCTATTCTTTCTGCTGCTAAAATAATACTACGCAATAATTCTTACGGTTCTAATAATATAATTGATAAAATGTATTTATTGTTACTTTGATTTTGATGCACAGACTTAAAGATATGGAATAAACACGTGCTAAATTTAGCTATATTTTTGAAAGTGCTAATTTTGAAAAGTAACTGTAGTTCTGAAACAGTGTTACCTTAAAAAGAGCGATAGGTGGCACTGCTTTAGTTTCCACACTATGACTGTCTGTATTTTTCAAAACCTGAAATATTTACAGTCAACTTTGACGGGCAATGTGCAGCAGCAGGTGGGGGAGGGGTATCTCTGATTTACTCTAGGTGTATGAGTAATTGTTAAAAGTGAAATCTTGATGCCGGACCAACAATTGCCTGATTACCAGGGATTGCTAATTAAGATACAAAGTTACCTATCCAGACAGAACCTTAACACAACAATAACTTCCACAAACAAATTAAACTTCATTAGATTGTGAGTAGCAAAACATAAGACATCTAATTCTAAAAAAAAAAAAAAAAAACATGGATAGATGCTACCATATCCCACAATAGACTCACAAACCGTTCACGAACTGTTCGATCTTTAGTTTCTTCAGAAAGGTGCGGTTCCACCATAAGATTACTGCCTGTGACCACAGAGATGAAAAGCAGAGAAAAAGTGCAACATTTCCTTTGATGATTGACTTTCCCAGGATATCAGTGCTGTGTGATGCAGCTGTACCAACCACTACAAAAAGAGGTTCCCATTGTGTTTGCCTCAGTGTTTGGCACTGTAACATTAACTCAGAAGGTTCAGGCGCAGTGCTGCTGCTAATTTTATGCCATGTGGGGACAAAGTGAACGAAACAAAACATGTTCAATTCTATTTTGAAGGCTGGTTTAGTTCGTTTGGAGTCCTCATATTCCATAGATCTGGAAAACATGAGGTGTGTTTAAAAAAGTGTCACAAAGAAATCAAGAAATGAAAGGTTTTCCATTCAGACATGAATGCAACATGGGTCATAATTAGAATGTTTACTATCTACTTTTTGGAGAATTTTTATCGCTTGTTATTCAAATCATGTCTAAATGATTACATGAAGCATAAATTGTTTTAAGCTCCATATCTTAAGATCAAATCAAATCTGTCTGTAGTTTGAACTCAGTATGTTGAATTTTGTAAAATATGCTTTCAAAAGACTTTCCTCTTGTGTTTGATAAAAATACCCAAGACAACACAAGCTGATGAGGCCTCCACAGGCCGATAACTTTGTACAAAACATGCATGTTTCTCGAACAACAGACTGCAGATGACTTTGTGTGAGAAATCTACAGCTGGTTCTGAAGCTCCAGCTTGTAATTTTCTAACTGCAAGTGATGAAAAGGACCAGTGTGTGATAAATAAGTTTCTGTTGTGCAACCTGGAAGGAGGGGTGCAGGGTTCAGCAGGAATGGTGTCTGCTGGACTTTGGTTTGTCAGACAGGAGCAACTTCAGTGACTTTACAAAACAGTGAAATGTGATTTGTTTTAAATGTGCATATGCTAAACACAGCTTCTTCCATCATCTGTTTGATTTTCTTCTCCTGGTATTTATCAGTCCAACTTGAAGTAAAGCATCTTGGTTAGTAAAAGCTTGTCATAAAGTCCACACTTGTTTTATATGTGAGGTTCTTTGTCTGCCTGTCTTTTGTCTGTATGTATATCTGATGTCCAGTTGTTACAGTTTGCTGCTGTTAATACGCCTTCCCACTCCCTGTGGAACCTTATTTGTATTATATTCATTACGTCTTAGGTGAACATTCCCATCCTCTTGGTATTTAAAAGTTATGCAGTTTCACTTTGAGGCAGCAAGAACTAAAGAAGTATTTAAAACACTCTGTTTCATTAATATGTACATAACTTAAAAAGTTCATTTGAGGTAAAAATATTCTGTTAGAAGTAACTATAAAAATCACTTATTACATACTAGGTCTGTGGAATCAATAATGTAATAAAGATCAATGACATAGTACTTTGTCAGTAATGCTTTTAGGCCAACAACATAATTTGCCAATAATGTAATATGTTTTTATATTAATAGCCAGTTGGTAAATTTTTGGTGTAGTGTTACAGAAAATCTTCAATAATACCACAGACAAAATAATACATAAATAAGTTTTATATAATATGTAAATATTTTCTGCTGTTTTGGTTTTGTTGCTCATCAGAATTAGATGTAGCAGATGGCATTCAGTCATCCACAATGTAATATAACCTTTTTACAGTATTGGCAAAATGTTAGGTTCTTGGCTTTATTACATTTAAAATGGTCAAAATTACCATATTATGGGCAGGTATGATGTTATTCGCCATTATTGCATCATTGGTTGCTACAGGGTCAAAATCACACTAAACCTTAACTTTAGTGACTTTTCACATTTTGTCAACTGCAAGCTGTAGCGTGTTTAAATTTGATTTTGTGACTGACCAACGCAAAGCACTGCATATTTGTTAGGTGGAAATAAAATGATACATGGCTTTGAAGATTTTTCAGAACCATATTTTGTCATAATTGCAACTTTGCACATTTACAAGATGGATGTTTCACATATTATTCTTTACAAAATTGCTCAAACTCAGTCAAGTCTTGCAACAGATTCTCAATTGTTTCAGGACTGGACTTTGACAAGGCCAGTTAAATACATCCATATGCTTTGATGTAAACCACTGAGTTGTTGCTACCACTGTTTGATCTGTATGATGAGGGTTGTTATCCTGCTAGAAGGAGCACTTCTGCCCCAATTTCCTTTTTTTTTCAGCCTCAGTGTTTTCTTCCTGCTAGCTCCATTCATCTTCCCCCCACCTCTGACTAGCTTCCCTGTCCCTGCTGAAGAAAAGCACCCCCACAGCATGATGCTACCATCACCATGTTTCAGTGTGGGGATAGTCTGTCCAAACATAGCATTCTGCACATAGGTAAAAAAATATTAGTTGAGTCTGTTCTGACCAGAGTGCCTTCTTAAAGCATGTTTTATATGTCCCCTTCATGGCTTGTGGCAAACTATTACAATTGCTTTCTTCTTGCCACTCTTCCATAATAGCCAGATTTGTTGCGTGCACGTGCACAGACTCTCCTACCTGAGCTCTGGATCTCTGCAGCTCCTCAAGAATAACTAAAAGCAGTGTGTGTAGGTATCCAACCATGTGTTGGTAGGTTTGCAGTTGTACTGTTCTCTTTCCATTTTTGGATTATAGATTGTTCTCCATAAGATGACCAAAACTTTGTATATTGCTGCTTTAAAGTTCTCCACAATGACATTTTATAAGATTCGTAATTGTAACATGACGCTATGTGGAAAAGTTAAAGGAATATTTACGCAAGGTATTGTACATGGTGGAGTCCAAACATAGCAGCACTGTATACATGTTGAAAGTCATTCTTCTTGATGATACCGAGCATGGAGCTCAACCTGTATTATATCCCAGTTTAAATAATGCAAGACTCCTTTACGATTTTCCACTGGAAGCATTTCTGCACAAAATGTCTGTGTGGGCTTTAGCGTCTGTTTGACATTTGTGGGTTCTGAGTGAAAGCAGCTCAAGCAACAGTTCACAGGCTAAGTCAGTAAATTTGCCAAATTGGGACAAAGGACTGGAGACACTTGTGTTGCTTTAGGAAAAATAAACCAAGGCAGAAACCTAATGTGGGCTTGGCTTATGGCTTCCTGGTTTGAACCTTCTCAGCTACACCCACATTAAAGAGCCTACCAGCAGTGAGTTACTCACAAACACATGTTTGAGAAGGGAAAAGAAGGCAAGTCATAGAAACACAAGTACGAAACTGTGTTTGGGAGTGTGGATCTGACACCTTGATCCAAATGAAATCAACAAACTTCACTCTATGTTGTTAATAGCAGTAAATTGGTCAAATGGCATAAAGTCAAAACTGAAAAACAAAGAGTGCTTAAATGACTATCCCCTTTTTGTTTTCACCTCTAGTGTTTTAGGACATAGTCCAAGCCCTTATGACATCTTCTCTATCTAAGACTTTTGCCTTTCTATGGTTTTCATGTCAAACAGAATCACAGAAAGTTTTTATCTCACAGGTCGCTCTCTCCCACCTGGGCCAGAAAATTTTGTGAATTTTGTTCATTAACTATAACTTCACTTTTAATACCATAAATCCATTATTTCTCTCTGAGATTTGCACCTTAATGTTTCTTTATCCAATTAAATCGTGACTTCTAGACAGGCAGACCTCATGTGGAATGGATCATACATGACACCTAATGTACACTGCACCTCAACACTGGTATCCACCAAGGCTGTGTGTTTAGTCCCTGCTGTACAACAAGTTCACCATTTACTGTACAGCAAATCATAAGTTAAACACCATCTTCTGCATATCAGATGTCCTCAGCAGAGAAGAGTTTAAAAGAAGGCCCTGACATCATTGGGCTTGTTGTGGACTACAAGAGGCTGCAGAGAGGATAGTTGCATCAGGTTTTAAGGGTTCAACATCAGTAAGGAACTGAGCTAGTAAAATTTGTGTGGGAACTAAGGAGGTTCATCATTGACCCTAGAATGTTAACTAACTCAATCTGGTGCACCATTGAGAATGTTTTGGCAGGCTGTGTAACAACCTGGTACAGGTTTTCACAAATAAAACCAGTTTTTATTTAGATGAAAACTGGTGGCCTTTTTCTCATTGTTGATGGGGAAAACTCGTGTTTAGATTTTCTTTGTCCTTTTGACAACGAACAATCAACAAATCCCATTGTTTTTCCGACTTGTAACTGGGACATGGCTAGGTTATGTGCGGCATCATTCCCAGATCTGATTTCAGCACACGTTCAGGAACAAAATATAATGTAAATGTTTTAAAATTCTACTTTACATTTTTGTACTGAGCCACAAACTTTAAAATTATCCAGAATAGCTGGCCAGCCAGCTTAAAGGAACATGCATCGGATCCAACAATCTAAAAGTATGAACACGTTTGTGCTTGACCTTAGTCTGTAAATACTGTGTCTTAGCTTGTAGTGGGAATGTTTGTCTGATCCAAACAGCACACAAGTAAGACACGGAGCTTCCATGACATTCCCATGTTCACTCATTTTAAACATTCAGAGTTTCTGTTGAAGACATGCTGCAGGGCTGGTCCTCAATCATCACAAGGACCTTGTGTGTTTCACTCTGTTATGGTCTATTTACATCTCCATGCCAGTACTTGTCTCATATGATTTTCCAGGACTGCTTTTCTGCAGCTGAAACAGACCCATCTCCTCCGATATTTGCAAAAGTACCCATTTCCTTTGAACTTTTAAACATTTTGTCAAGTTACAGTCACAATCTTCCACCTTTTTTTTGAGACTTTATGTTATAGAACAACACAAAGCAACTCATACTTGTAACATAGAAGGAAAGTATTTTTAACATTTAGCTAAATCTTTCCAAAAACAATAAGGTAAAAGATTTAAGCTTGATTTGTTCAGCCTCCTTGATGTTGTTATGCGTTCCAGGGGAACCAACTAATTTCAGACATCACCTACTTTCTAAAAAGAGTTAACCTGTACATAATTTAATCTCAGCGTTAATTCAGTTGTTCTGTGAAGGCCTCAGAGATTTGTTTTACAACAGGTGCCAGAATCAACAAGTTGAACGTACACACAGGCCAAAAAAATTCTAAATTTGTGTTTTAATAAAAAATGTAAACAGTTTTATTGTGTGTTGTATTACCTCCTCAACAATAAGTAAACATGCAATATTTTAATAGAATAAACGGTGTAGCCAGACCTTTGAAGAAAATGGATCTATAAATGAATGTACTGTACATACAAAACATGAAGAATGAAATGCGGGTTTCCTTTTAAACACACTTGCTGTATTTAGCCACTTTGAATGAATGGGGGGCGGGGGTGAAAGTTGGCTTATGAGTTAAAATTACTGGATGTTTGTCCTTCTACTTACTATGAAATTAGAATAAAAGGAGAACAACGTAGTTAGTAAAAGACACTTAATGTTTAACTAACATATTCCATTTTAAGAAGATTTTAATTTGTCAGGCAAAACCTCACCCTGAAAAACGAAAAATTATGTCCTTTTCCATCTGTCGCTTGTGCTGGCAATTTTGTACAATGCTTGAATTGGGATTGGGGGCTGCACAAAATTATTCCAAGGGTCACAAATAGCCCCCAGGCCAAACTTTGGACAACCCTGATCTAAACTGACAGGCTGGACAAGGAGACCATTAATCAGAGGAACCAAGAGGTCCATGAGGCCCATGAACTCTGGACTAGGTGCAGAAATCCACAGCTTAGGGGTATCTGTTGACAGGACAACAACTAGTTCTGCACTCCAGTCCTACGGATCTTTATGGAGTAGTGGCAAGAAGAAAGCCATTAGAAGTTAGTATTTTGTTACAGAGGACACAACAACGAGTGGAAAAAGGTGCTCTGGTCAGTTGAGAGCAAAATTGAACATGGAACATGCTGCGTGTGGTGAAAAATTAACACTGCATATCATCCTGAACACATACCAGCATTATACTGTAGTGATGCTTTTCTACAGCAGTGACAGGTAATGTGCTTACAGTCTATTTTACCAGGTATGGAGCTTAATTCATGCATCCTGGAAGAAAATCTGTAAGTGGCTTCAAAAGATGAAACTTGGACAGAGATTCATCTTGTAACAGTACAACAACAAACATACAGCCATAGCAACTGGCTTTCCTTCAAAAAACATGTCTAAATTTCACACTTTGTGGAGTGGATACAACATCCAACACTGCCATAAAACCTCCATGAAACCCATTTTGAGTGGCAAACAAAGCGTACTCATGACTTTTTTGTCATCTTTCTTTTTCATCAAACTCAGAGGTGAGAGTGAACTTTTAACTGATAAAGAATGATCATTTCATTGAACCAGATTTGCAATCATTTGAATCTGATTCCAGTCTGAATTCAGCTCCCATAGCTGTTTTTCCCCTAACCAGCATGTTCAAGAAACATTTCTTTGTTGGAAGTTGTCCTGTTTGGACACACTGCAGTGGGATTCATTCCTTTGCTGTCATGCTGTTTTCAGCCTCTACATCACTGTGTTTACTCCAAACCCCTATCTGTCTAAACCAGCAGATTGATCACAACAGTATTTTATCACGCAATGTTTAACAAATGGATTGCTGAGCAATCATGTGTGTAAATAATACGTTCCAGTCATTCCATATATCCAGAGCCCTCCTCCTATGGGCTCTAAGGTTGACAAATACTGGCACAGCTATAGTTCATTGGTTCTCACCCTGTTATGTCTAATATTAAAGATAAGCCACTGTATTGTCCTGTTACATTTTAGTTTATACTTACAATCTCGACAAAAACATGAAAAATTGGAATAGGTTTGCAGACATTTATTCTTCGATGACAAATGCTACTAGTTTGTCAGATTTTAGGCTTTTTGAGAAAAATGTGCCGACATCTCAAAGATGAAGTGGGGTCCTTCTGCATCCTTTTGCATGTTTTCCCTGCGCATGTGTGGGTTTTCTCTGGTTACTCCAGCTGTCCAAAAACATGACAGGTTAATTAGTTATTCTAAATTGCCCTTGGGAGTGAATGTGTGCATACCTAGTTCCTTCTCTCATGTCTCTGTGTTGGCAAACGTCCAAGGTGTACGACGCCTATCGCCCAATGACTGCTGGCAATAGGGAGCAGGGAATAGTATAGACAATGGATGGATGGATGGATGGATGGATGGATGGATGGATGGATGGATGGATGGATTGTTTAACATTTTGCTCCCTGGAACCATAGTGCGTGCATTTTTGGATGAAGGGTGTAAAATTTACTCAATGCTACCACATAAGTACTGAACAAGCTACATTTTGCTGCACTGTCACCTACTTGTTTTTTTTTTTTTTTCCTTATTTAATCATCGCCAGTGGCACAAAAACATGACATTCACCTATTTCCAGGCAAACGTCAGATGTTTTAATAATGAGCTGAAATGAAAATGAGTGCAGCCCAACGTCAACATTATAGCTGGTGTCCGTGCATTTCTTCAGTTATTGGACCATGGCAACATGTACAGAATATACTGGGAAACTCATACTGATGTGAAAACTCTTATTTTACACACCAGAGACGTATGAAGAAAAATTAATAATTAAAATTAAATCTCTATCTATGCAGTTACATGAGTAGATAGTCATTAATAAGTTCAATGTGGTAGAGAGAATCCTAACAAGACACTTAAAAATGGCCAAGTGTGAACAGAGCATCTGTTTAATACCATTTTCTAGCCCAAGATGACGACTTTAGGTTTCCAAGGGGCATTGATTAAAGAACTGTGCTTGGAACTGTGGGTAGTCCTGGAGTTTGACAAAGGGAGGAGCAGTGCAGTGTCCGTACCCATACAGCTGCTGACCGCACTTGGGTTCTTTGGCCATGCCTGGTGTGTGGAATGGAATGGTGAGTAAATCAATTTAGTTATATTAATCCTTCCCTCCCCTCCTTGAACCGCCACCTTAACGTGGTGGAGGGGTTTGAGTGTTCAAATGATCCTAGAGGCTATGTTGTCTAGGGCTTAAATGCCCCTGGTAGGGTCTCCCATGGCAAACAGGCTCTAGGTGGGGGGTTTTCAGACAAAAGAGCGGTTCAAGAATCCTTCATGAGGACAAATATATCGAGGCACGTGATGTCGCCCGGTACGGCGGAGCCGGGGTCCCACCCAGGAGGCAGGCCTGGGGTCGGGACTCATTGGAGAGCGTCTGGTGGCCGGGTTGCTCCTCGCGGGACCTGGCCGGGGCCAAGGGGGGGGCCTGAACGAGAGACCGGGGGGGGCGAGGCCATCCCCCAGTGGGCCCATCACCTGCAGGGGAACCGTGAGGGACCGGTTGCAAAGAGGATTGGGTGGCGGACAAAGGGTGGGGGACCTCAGCGGCCCGATCCCGCTACTTAGGCTGGCTCTAGGACGTGGAATTTTTTACCGATCGCTGGGGGGGAAAGAGCCTGAGCTTGTGCGGGAGGTCGAGAGATTTTCGACTAAAAATAGTCGGGCTTCGCCTCCACGCACAGCGTGGGCTCTGGAACCCATCTCCTTGAGAGGGGGTTGACTCTCTTCTACTCTGGAGTGGCCCACGGGGAGAGGCGGCGGGCTGGGGTGGGTTTTGCTTTTTTGCCCCCCAGCTCAGCCGTGGTGTGTTGGGGTTTACCCCCGGGGGATGAGAGGGCCGCATCCCTGCGCTTTCGGGTCGGGGGGAGGTCTCCTGACTGTTTTTTTTTGGCCTACGGGGCCGGGTTAGTGGGGGATACCTTTTGGCCTTCCTTGTTTTCCCCCCGTCGGGGGTGCTGGATAGTGCCCCTCCCGGGGACTCCATTATTCTGCTGGGGGCCCTTCAAAAACGCCCACTGGGAAACGACAGTGAAAACCCTGAGAGTCGTGATCGGGAGGAATGGCCTCCCCCGATCTGAATCCGAGTGGTGTTTTTGTTATTGGACTTCTGTGCTAGTCAGGGATTGCCCAAAAAATGAACACCATGTTTTAAAGCATAAGGGTTTTCCCTCAGTGCACTTTGGCACCAGGACACCCTAGGCGGGAGGTCAATGATCGACTTCGGCCGCATTTTTTGGACACTCGGGGGTGAAAAAGGGGGGCCTGAGCTGTCCCACTGATCCAAAAACCTGGTGTGAGTTTGGATCCGCTGCAGGAGGAGAAAGCCGGACAGACTTGGGCAGGCCCAAGCGCCCCATAGTGAGGGTCTGCTGGGAACGCCTGGGGGAGCCCTCGGCCCAGGGATGTATTCAACCCCCACCTCCGGGAGGGCGGGTTTTTGGCCCAATTCCGGGGATGTTGGAGACATAGAGTCCGAGTGGCCCATGTTCTCCCATCATTGTCGATGCTGCTGCCCGTAGCTGCGGCCGTAAGGTCTGCGGTGCCCTGTCGCGGCGGCAAATCCCAGAACCCGGTGGTGGACACCGGCAGTAAGGATGCTGTCAAGCTAAAGAAGGAGTCCTATCGGCTGGGTTTTGGCTTGGGGGGACTCCTGAGGCGGCTGACGGGTACCGTGGGCCAAGCGTGCTGCGGCCCCGGGCTGTGGCAGAGGCAAAAACCCGGGCTGGGGGGAAATTTCGTTAGGCCATTGGAGAAGGACTACCGGCCCGGCCTCAAAACGATTCTGGCAAAACCGCCCGGCGCCTCAGGAGGGGGAAGCAGTGCTTCGCCCAACACTGTTTATATCGGGGGTGGGGGGCTGCTGAACCTCGACGGGGGACATTATCGGGCGGGGGAAAAGGAGTACTTCGAGGATCTCCCTAAACCCTGGGGCCATCACGCATTCCCCTTTTTGGGGGAAAACCCAGAGGCTGGGGACTCGGGGTTGGACTCTTTCATCACCCCCAGGCTGAAGTCCCCGAGGTGTTTTTAAAAAGCTCCGCGGTGGCAAGGCTTCGGGGGTTGGATGAGATCCTCCTTGAGTAACCTCAAATCTCTGGATTTTGTGGGGGCTTTTCACGGTTGGGGAACCACGCCTCTTCAACATTGCATGGCGGTCGGGGACAGTGGCCTCTGGAATGGCAGAAACCGGGGTGGGCCCCCCTTCATAAGAAGGGGGGCCCCGGAGGGTGTGTTTTCCAACTACAGGGGGATCACACCCCCTCAGCATCCCTGGTAAGGCCCAAAACACCAGGGTTTTTTTGGAGAGGGATGCCAGCCGATAGTCGAAACCTCGGCTTCAGGAGGAGCAGTGTGGTTTTTTTCGTCCCCCCGGGGAACACTGGACCAAAGCTCTATACCCCCCTACAGGGTACTCGAGGGCTCATGGGAGTTTCCCCAAACCCGGTTTTCACATGTGTTTTGTGGACCTGGAAAAAGGCATTCGACTGTTGTCCCTCGTGATGCCTTTGGGGGGGGGTTGCTCCAGGAGTATGGAAAATCGGGGCCCCTTTATTAGGGGCCATCCGTTTTCCCTGTACGGGCGGAGCAGGAGTTTTGGTCCGCATTGCCCGGCACTAAGTCAGACCTTTTTCCCGGGTGTTTTTGGACTCCGGCAGGGCTGCCCTTTGTCACCGGTCCTTTTTCCAAAAAACTTTTATGGACAGGATTTTCCTAGACGCCCCCCAAAGGCCCGGAAGGGGGTCTGGTTTTTGGGACCCCAAATTGGATTTCGGTCTCCTTTTTTTTGCAGATGACGTGGTCCTGCTGGGCCCCCTCTAGCCAAAGCCTAACGGCATGCGCTGGGGGGGTTCGCCAGCCGAGTGTGAAGCGGCGGGGGATGAGGATCAGCTCCTCCAAGTCAGAGGCCATGGTACTCAACCGGGGAAAAAGGGGGGGCTTTTTCCCTCTTCAGGTTTGGGAAGGGAGTTCTTGCCTTCAAGTGGAGGAGTTCTAGTATCTCGGGGTCTTGTTCACGAGTGAGGGAAGAATGGAGCGGGAGATCGCAAAACGGATCGGTTGGCGGTTTTCCGCAGTAATGGGGGGGCGGCTGTGCCGGTCCCGTTGTGGTGAAGAGAGAGCTGAGCCGAAAAGCGAAGCTTCCTCGATTTAACCGGTCACTCTAACGTTCTACCCTCACCCTTGGCCATGAAATTTTTGGGTCATGACCGAAAAAACGAGATCCCGGATACAAGCGGCTGAAATGAGCTTCCCTCCGTAGGGTGGCCGGGGGGGCCGTCCCTTAGAGATAGGATGAGGAGCTCGACCATTCGGGAGGGGCTCAGAGTAGACCGGCTGCTACTTCCACATCGGGGAAAGGAGCCAGTTGAGGTGGCTCGGGGCATCTAATTCCGGATGCCTCCTGGACGCCTTTTCCTCGGGAGGTGTTTTTTTCCAGGCACGTCCCACGGGGGAGGGGGGCCCCGGGGACGGCCCCCGGGCATGCTGGGGGGACTTTTCTCTCGGCTGGGCCCTTGGGACCCCTTTTGGGCTTCCCCTCGGAGGAGCTGGGGGAAAAGGTGTCTGGGGGAAGGGACGTCGGGGTTGTCTCTGCGAGTGGTTCTGCTGCCCCCCGCCCCCGGTCCCGGAAAATACGGGAAACGACGAGTACGAGTACGAGTACGAGTAATCCTTCCCTGTTGTCATGGCATCAAAACATGTCAGTGGTTGAATAGATGGATTTCCTGTTTTTTTTTTGCTGGTTAAACTGAAGTTTCAGAGAGTCTATTTTTTGCATCTGCAGCTTTAAGGATTTAGCAAGATTGAGATGAATAAATCTTCATCAGTGAAGACAGTGCTTCTGCAGAGTAGCACAAGACAATGTCAGGTCAGTGCCATGACATTCGTACCATTGACCTGACGTGATCTTATGCTACTGTGAAAAATCCTAAAATTCGTACAACATATGTGGCATCTCTGAGATGCATAATAGATTGATGAGAGTATTAACAAACAAAAAAATATATAAAATAATAGCAGGCACTGGACTTCAAATGAGAGGAAAAGCAGCCACAGTCCAAAAAAACCCTACGGAACAACTGATCGATGCAACTAAAGAAAGCCTGCACTGAAGCAAAATATATATAAATGAGGGATGACTTTTGCACTGTGATTTGAAAAAAAACACAATAGAAGTGTTGTTAATCTTTCTAAAAAATATATTTTTGGGTGAAAATTAATATTGAAATTTGGTACCGAAATCAGGCAAGCACTAAATCAGCTGTTAGCTCAAAGTAACTTTTCATATTCTGGCATTTTGAGAGCACTTAATAACTCAATAAAAACAAAGTAAATGGAAAAACGGAAGTGACAGCAATAAGGAACGCTTGGGTTTAGAGGAAATCTTTTGGTATTTGCTTCATGCAGCCTTTTTATTTTATTTATTTATTTTTTCTTTCTGTCTTGATAACCACAAAGATTTTTTCACACCATTTGGCTCATAAACTTATAAGAGGTTGTTTTACGCCACCACAGCACCCCCCTCAGTGAAATTCTCAGGCTGAACAGAATCTGCTTAAATGTTTAAAACCTAATTATATTGCCAGATGCCTGAGATGGGTCTACAGTAGGGCTCTTCAACCATGCTTCCATCAACAATTAAATCAAGGTTTTTGGAGACTGATCGGGTTTCCACAAACTTTAAATTATCCCCTTTCCTCTGTAAAACCACTGGATGTATTTTTTTGTTTCTCTGCACACAAACCACAACAGCCTTTTAAACATTAATCCTAATCGATCTTTCCAAGCCGAACATAAAATGTTGAACTCTTGGTTTTTGAAGCATCCCTAACAGCATTTCTGGTTCTAAATTCAAGTGCATTTTCATAAATACCAGAATTTAATTCAACATATGTGATTTTTGGTATTGATGCTGAGTCAGAACAATGAAAGCAAACTTTGCAGCAGTTATTACTTTTCTGAGAGATTTCAATGGAGCGCTGAGAAGCCTCGTTTATTTCACTGTATTTGTTTAATTGAAACAACACATCAAGTTCAGGTAATGGGAAGCCTTGCCTCCGAACTTGGATACAATTAGCAACAGGAATTAGTGGCTTGCTGATTTACGGCCCTTTACTGTAATTTTGGCCACCGACGTAAACCATGCAGTCTTCAACTTCTATAATGAAAAACCACATCTGTATGAAGCCACATGCTCTCAATTTGCTTCATATACCTCCTCGTCCTAACTGCTACTTCTCATGTGGGAATGCATTATCTGTTAAAATAGCTTCTTTTCTACTGTAAGATCCCTAAAAAGGAGAAAGAATTAAGTAATGGAGCACTCTGTATGGGAGCTCTGAAATAAAGGCTTTCGTCTGAACCTTGACTGTCTTTAGGTAGATTTCTAAAGCTTTGATGTTTGCTGCAGATGGAGAGGGAGCAAATGGGATAAAACTGCTGAATCCCCACTGAGGGCGCAGCTGGCCTGAATGGATGAGGTGGATTAGATATTTTACAAGATCTTTAGATGTGGCTGCAATGTGGGTTTTCAGTCCTCTTTTTACTTCTGCAGGGTTTGTCATTCAAAGGTCTCAAAAAGCCACAAGATGCTGGCTTTATTTCCACTGTGGAGGCACACTGGCCAAACCAAGATCTTCTCATTATTTTAAGCCTCTTGGCAGGTTATTTCGCTGTCATTTGAAATAAGTTATAGAACAATTCCCAAATGAATTAGGTCATGGTGCTAAGGCAAAAATACTGGGTGTTTGAAACAGACTCAGACATGCAGATTTCACAAGGGTTGTCTTTTTGCTCATATGGTACCTGTTTAAATGAGTGGATTGCAGTCATAAGAAAAAATTAGGACGGCCTATGAGTTTATCTAACATATTATCACGTATAACCATAGTTCCACTGAAGTTGGGACTTTGTGTAAAATGTAAATAAAAACAGAATATAGTGATTTGCAAATTCTGTTCAACCCATATGCAATTGAATACAATACAATACAAGACAATATTTAATATTCAAACTGATAGACTTTATTGTTGTTTTAAATATTCACTCATTTTGAATTTGATGTTTGCAACACATTCCATAAATGTTTGGGACAGGGGCATGTTTTCCCCTGCGTTACATCACCTTTCTTTTAACAACACTGAATAGGCGTTTGGGAACTGAGGCACTAATTGTTGATTGCTTTGTAGGTGGAAATCTTTCCCATTCTTGATTAATGTACAACTTCAGTTGCTCAACAGTCCAGGTTCTCCATTGTTGTATTTTGTACTTCATAATGTGCCACTGGCCAGTCAGGCCAGTCTAGTACCCACAGTCTTTTAGTATGAAGCCACGCTGTTGTAACACGTGCAGAATGTGGCTTGGAATCGTCTTGCTAAAATAAGACGGGACGTCCCTGAAAACGGCGTTGCTTGGATGTCAGCACATGTTGCTCCAAAACCTGTATGGGCCATTCAATATTAATGGTGCCTTCACAGATGTGGAGGTTACTCATGCCATGGGCAACCCCCCCCTACATTCACAGATGCTGACTTTTGAACTTTGAGCCGAAAACAATCCGGATAGACCTTTACCCCTTTGGCCCGGAAGACACAACATCCATGATTTCCAAAAACAATTTGAAATGTGGACTCGTCAGACTGCAGCACACTTTTCCACTTCGTGTCAGTCCATCTCAGGTCCAGATCTCGGGTCCAGAGAAACCGGCAGCATTTCCGGGTGTTGTTGATATATGGCTTTCACTTTGCATGGTAGAGTTCTAACTTGTTCTTGTAGATGAAGTGCTAAACTGTGTTAACTGAGAATGGTTTTCTAAAATGTTCCTTAGCCTACATAGTAATATCTGTTACAGAATGATGTTGGTTTTTAATGCAGTGCCTCCTGAGGGATCAAAAGTTACAGCCAATCAATGTTGCTTTTCAGCCTTGCCGCATACATGCAGAGATTTCTCCAGGTTCTCTGAATCTTTTAATGATATTATGGACCACAGATGATAAAGTCCCTAAATTCCTTGCAATTGTACATTGAAAAACTCTGTTCTTAAACTGTTGGACTATTTGCTCAAGCAATTGTTCACAAAGTGATTAACCTCACCCCATTCTTCCTTGTGAACAACTGATCCTTTAAGGGATGCTCCTTTTGTACTCAATCATGACACTCACCTGTTTCCAATCAACCTGTTCACCTGAGGAATGTTACAAACTGGTGTTCTCGGAGCATTCCCTAACTTTCCCAGGTCTTCTGTTGCCCCTGTCCCAGCTTTTTTTAGAAGTGTTGCAGACATCAAATTCAAAATGAGTGAATATCAGTGAATTTTATCCGTTTGAATATTCAATTGCATACAAGTTGAACAGGATCTGCAAATGATTATTTTCAGTTTTTATTTATGTTTTATAAAATGTCCTAACTTCATTGAAATTGGGGTATTAGTATTTGCATTAATGTTGTAAAAATACTGAAATTTTAAGCTATACAAATATATAATAACAATGAAGAAATTATAATTTTTTTCTGTGACATGCAATAAAAACAGATTTTTCTGGTGAGGAATAAATCAGGACCCTTTCCACCACCTTTATTCCCACCTTAACTGACTAAAATCCCAAACAGGCATTTCACATGAGGTGCAGATGATTAAAGCATCATTTATCATCATTTTGAAAGGGGATGCCCTGTTTAAACCATTTTGTTTGGTGTGCTCCTGGCCATTAAAGTGAGTGTGAACACAATGGTAAAATCAAAAGAGATGTCTGAGGCCGAAAGGCAGAAAGCAGATGGCAGTAGGTAAGGTAAGGGATTTAAAGAGGCCTAAGAAGAACTTGATATCAGTCATTCTATTGTATCGAAAATAGCACATGAGTAGAGGACATTAAAAACAACTGCCAACATCCCCAGGTCTGGTAGTCAAAGGTATTTAACACTGAAAGCAGATCACAGAATGCTGAAAAAGTATCTGAAAACCCTAGTATGTCATCATGGGACTTACAGCAAACTAGTGCTACTGTTGATGTGAAATTGCATGCCTGTACACCCAGAAAAAGACTGAACAGATTTAACTTTCATGATATGAGGGCAAGGAGTAAGCCTTTACTCCTTGCACTCATTGTACTCTTTGCACAGAAAAACATGTAGGCCAGACTAAAGTTTCCCAGAGAATGTAGACAAAGTCCAGGACATCTGGAATATTGGTCTTTGGATAGAAGAATCTAAAACTGAATTAAACCAAATACTGCATTTCAGAAAAAGAACCACATACCAATAGTGAAGCATAGAGCAGGAAGTGATATGGTTTGGGGATGTTTTGCTGCAACAGGACCTGGCCAGCTAACCATCAAAGAATCCACCATGGATTCAACCGTGTATCAGAGGGAGCTCTAGGAAAATGTGAGACCATCTGTAAAAAGATTAAAGCTGAAGCAGAACTGGACCCTGCAATAGGAGAATTAACCAAAGCATACCAGCAAATGCCCCAACGACTGGCTGATTAAGAAATGGGAAGTTCTGGGCTGGGTCAAAGCCCAGATCTTGATCGAACTGACATGTTGTGGGCTGAGTTGATACTAACTGTACGTGCAAAATATCCCTCAGAGCTGAACGTTAGGAGTAGGGTACACTTTTCTCAGACCAATGTCAGATACTGGTAGATGGCTACAAGAATCTTTACTGACGTTATATTTCAACCAAAAAAGGAAAGACTAGGTATCAGGGAGTAGCGTGTCCTAACCGTTTCCTTAATGTGAAAACACATATGTTGTTTTAAGAGTAATTAAATCACTTTCTTGCGATAAAAAAATAGATTAGACACCTATATGGGAACCTCTGAAATTTAAAAGTTATGTGCAGTGTGTATATGAAGAGAACCTATAAAAGATTTTACAGAGCTCTGCAAATTCAAACAGCTTAGTTTTTTATTTTGGATATTGGAACATTTAAGAGCAAAGGGTCAAAGTAGGTGTGCTGGTCAGTGATGGGGCTAGATTATTTAACAGTTAAAATCTTAGTTATAACATTTTAAAATAAGTCAATTGAATAGGAAGCAAGGGAAGAGCTAACAAGACAGTAGTTATGTGATCACACGTCTTAGTAACAGTGCTGATGTGCTGCAGCATTTAGAAGAGTGCAAACAATGCAGAGAGGGATTATCAAGACCAAAATAAGGAACATTACAGAAATCTAGACAAGACACTATGAAAGCATGAATAATTCCCACTAGGTCTTTACAAGGGATATATAGTTCAACTTCTGCTATGGTTCTTAACTGATTAAAACCTGATTATTACCACAGCATTTATCTATTTTTCCAATTTGAACGAGCTGTTAAAAGGAAATCCCAGACTCCTGATTGCAGAGCCACAGTAAGAGGGCCAAGAGTGTTAGAACAGTAATCAGTAGATTTTTTCAAATTTATTTTCAATGAGACTGAGAAAAAAAATGAAACAGCCTTTAAGTTCACTTCAGCGGTTCCAGTGAATTAATGTTGACCAGTTTGACAGAATCTGGATATTATCTGCAAAGAAATGGAAGGCAATAGTGTGTTTTCTAAAAATATGCAATATATATATATATATAATATATATATATATATATATATATATATATATATATATATATATATATATATATATATATACATATATAAGAGTGAGAGAGAGAGAGAGATCAAAAAGCAGTGGATCTATCGCTGACCCTTGAGGAACCCCATAGGTGAGGGCAACTGAAGAGAAGTATTTCACTATTTGAACTGAAAAACCTCTGCAGCAGCCTGTGGTTAACTGTTAAAAGATGTCAAATCTGAAAAGCAAACGGAGGAGTATAATAGTTCAATGGAGATAATGAAATTGTTCCAAGCAGGTGTCAAGATCCGTAAAAGTGCCCCTATAACCAGAAATATAGTTATGGTGACCCTTCGTACTTTAGGTCCAACAAAAAAGGCTCATCTTCCAGAGGATATTCAACCTAATAGTTCGTTTACTTATGTTTAAAGCTCCTAAAGCCAAAAACCTTCTTTGCCCCTGCAGGTTTAATATATATTCACTATAAAAATTTATTTTTTTTACCTACATGATCTTGGCACAATTTGAAAGCTTAAAATTTTTTAATTTAGGTTTCCATTAATCAATATATAGGATGTGAAGTGTACCAGGCCAGCTACATAACACAGACCCCTGCTCTGTGCTCTGCTTCCCCACACTTGGCATCGCACAATAACCAGCAGTGCAGGAAGTCACAGCCTCAGGGGCCCCTGGTGTTTGTCTCCATCTGTTGGGAAAACTGTGGTAAATACAACCTGAATTTAACAGATGTGGTCGTAGATAAAAATATCTTTTCTCATCCAGGATTAAATAGCATACATAAACGGATATAATATTAGTGGCACACAATGGCACACAATGCATCAGGTTTCTGATACAGAAATATGATGTAACTACATAAATACAGATAATTAACAATGACCCATTGAAAGCTTTTTATATTGAATCATTAAACTTCAATCCAAACAAATTGCAATAATTTTCAGAGTTACTATTTATATTTACATGATAAAGTTTAACGTTAATTAATAGTTGATATTTACATGTTTACATGGTTAACGTCCACGGAAAGGTTTCGTGGAGCGGAACGGTTCTTTGGGGATTTGTAGGGAACGATATATTGACCGGACTGGATTGTTACTTACATCTTACAGAATAGAAACTGCTCTGGTGAGTGTTTCTTTCGATGAATTGAGGTCTGTGACGTCGTTATCTAAAGCCTTTACGAGATGAGTTTGAATCGTATCTTTAATCAAACACCACTTTGTGACCGTGTCCGTTAAATAAAAGCAGGTTTGGTCAGATTTGTGAGCCGGAGGCCGTAGCAGCTAACGTTAGCCGCATCAAAACAGCAGCGCAGCTACTTCCTTACCGATGACAGGCTGTTAGACTTGTTCCCTTTATGTTTTTGCCTGAGTTTTTGTGTCATGCCAAGTCCTTACGTTTCGTGACTTGGTAAAACGAGCACAACAAATAGTTTTAATGTACGCCAATTATTTTAGCGGTAATTTGTCAGGGTTTTAAATGGCTGTCAGGATCCTACAGCTTTGGTTAACACGGAAACGTCTGGATCTATGGATGAGTGGAAGATCGAGGTAATGTTTGGGGATTGTGAATAGAAGAGTGGATCATCTGATCTTGAACTGTGGCAGTAAAATGCAGTTGCACAACGCCCTGTCATAACCCCAACGGCTACATTTCTTACTGACTTTGTTTACTTCCTTTTATTGGGAAAGATCACAGGGTTCCTACTCAGCTAAAAATTCAGAAATGTTCTTTCCAATGTTAGAGTAAAACGGCACAGAACATGGGAAAAACTATCTTATTTTCCAAATGATCCAAATCTGAATTTTCTAAAGAAATTTGTTCAGACAGATCGATAGCTTTTCACTTTGATTTTACATGTATACAAAAAATCCACCTTCATGGTTTTAACTGGTTTAGACCTCAGCATCTGGATTTTAGAGCCACTGCGTGATGCATGCTTGCTTGCACATCTGTACAGGTTTCACGGGTTGATTTCACTTAAGTGATGCACAACGTTTGCAGTTCAGTCCACTGAACCTAATTTTGTTGACCTCTCTTTAGACAAACCTGCAATCCCCAAGTTACGCCTAACATACATACCACATATACTATTTACTATTATACTGTCACTTTATAAAGGTGATCTGTCCAACAATCTTTTTCCTGACCACATCTTCATGGTTAAACTTATGAGTTTGTTTGTAGAAGTGCTTTAAAACTAAAGCAGTGGTATTTGTGTTTCAGGCTTTCTTGTTTCTGGAGTACTAGGTTGCATTTCAATATATTGTTGTGCTCAAGGAACATAGAACCTTCACATTTAGTTTTTCTTGTTTTTAAGGTAATTTGTTTTTCCCAGCATTTACCTCTGAACCACATTGAATGTTATGCCACTTTGAAAATGATAAAGTAAGTAAGTAAGAATATTTTTTCATTCAAAGCAATTGATGCATTTTATTAAGTGTGGTATAGGCTGTTGATATAATTACTATAAAACATATTAATATCACCCTGATTGCATAGACAGAGTTGATCCCTGAGAAGGATTTCGGTAACGCCTCTGTCCTTTTTTCACCAGCAGGTGGAGGGATGAGTCTCTCCCCTGTTATTGGCACTGAAGTGCCAGAAGCAGCTAATGGGGTGGCGACACCTGTGTCTTTGGAGAACGGCCCTCATGCACCAGTCTCAGTAAAATATGGTGGGAGCAGGTTACCTGGTAATGGAGCAGAGTCGATGGACGGGTCCTCTGGACTCGCAGAGAACCACGTTGATATGGGAAACAGACTGCATACAGTAGAAAGCACCTTTGACACTGAGACAAATATTATTGAGAGAACCTCTAGTTTATCATTACACAGCCCTCAGGTGGTAGACCCATCTGTCCATGATGGGACAGGCACAGGAAGCTCCGAACCCAAAGACACAGACATTCCTGAGGCCACCAGGACTGAAGATATGGTTCTCATGTGGGATTCAGCACAGCATGCAGAGCCCAAAGACCCATGTCAGCAGGGAGGGTCTGACATTGCAGAAAGACACCAGACAGAGGCTGAGAGTGTAGAGAGAAGGCTTGGAAGCAGAGGTAAAGAGGATGATGGAGAGGAAGAGAAAAAGGATATGGAGACTGATGAGAAGAATGAGAACAGTTGGAGGAACACAGGAGGAAGAACAGAGAAGGCGGTAAGTGGAGAGTAGGATTAAGTACAAAGTCATTGTAGCTGAGCCAATACGAATTAAGATTTAATGTGTAAATAAACATTGTGCTTCGGCTCTGGTTTGAATTTTTTTAAAATCTTTGATGCATGATTACAACCTATTAATTCCTCTTATTGCTCTTTTTTTCTTCTAAACTTCCCCTTCGTACATGTATTTGCAGCCTTCACAACACTACTCCTCTTCAGCCCCTGGTCCTAGTACCTCCTCCTCTTCCACTCCACAACCTGCTTTTCTCGCCTCAGACGACACCCCATGCCCTCCTCATGTTATGGCTCAGGTGTGGGTTCGCAACAATCGGGGGATGCAGGACAGCAAGAGTCTGGATGAAATCAGTCAAGCCTGTGGAGGTACGTTTCTGTCGGGGTTTGGATTATATGTTTTCAGTAGTCTGGTTCTTTCTTCCATTGTTGATGATGATGGGTTTTTTTCCCAGGTGGTCCAGGAGCCAGAGGAGGTGGCAAAGGTGGGCAGTCAGAGGGCCGAAGGGCAACAATCTCCTCAGCTCTGGAACTGGAGGGGACGGTCAGCCATGAAGGGGACCTCACCAACTTCATCACAAAGAACCTGGAGCAGAAGATTAAAATGAGCTCCAAGCCCAGTCTGGACTGCAGTGATTGTGAGTTACATTCTAAAGGCACAGGTTTTCTTGTTTTAGTAATATCATTTATAGAATTCGCTTAAATGTATAAAGAAATACAAACTAAACGAAGAGGATTTACATCCAGCAGACCAAGTGGCCCTGAGAAAGTATTGAATCCTGGTGAACCTTACTGCATTTTGCCAATGTACAGCTACATACTTCTATTTTGCTGGGATTCTAACTAACATCTGAGGGCTTTACTATTTACTAAGTAGGTGACTTCAAAGAGGAGTCAGCTAAACTGGATTTTATAGGGGATCAGAGTAAAGAGAACTGAATACAACTGCATGGCTCACTTATTTGTATAAAATTTAAAAACCATATATAATTTTCCTTCCAATTTCCTTTCACAATTATGCACTACATTGTGATGCATCAAATCCCAAGGGCCATAAATACTTTTGCAAGACACTGTATTTAGAGGCGTAAAGTTTGTGCTGATGGGGGAACTATTAGTGATGCACTCCACAAATCTGGCCTTTATGGAAGAGTAGCAAGAGGAAAGCTGCAAGAAGTCCTGTTTTGCAGTTGGCTGACAGTCATGTGGAAGCCTCAGCAAACATGCAGAAGAAGGTGCTCTGGACAGATGAGACCAAGACACTGTGGGGTGGAAAACCAACCTTGCACGTCACCCTGAACACCCCATCCCAACAATTAGACATAGCGGTGGCAGCATCATGCTGTGGGGTTATCTTAGGAAAATCTCTAGAATGTATCTTCTACTTTACAATTATGCACTACTTATTGTTGCACTGCTGCATGTAATCCTGTAAAGTTGGAAAACTTCAAGGGACGTGAATGCTTTTGCGAGGTTGTCATCAGATTATTACAATAAACGCACAGGAATAGAAAAAAACTCTTCACATAGACGACAATGATTTTTAGCTTTTTTTGGCCTGCTGTAGAACACAGCAAGCATGAAAGCGCTATGTGTAAATCTAGCCCAGAAATAAATCAATCCCTTGAAGTTGTGCAGCCTGACCTAATGTAGATGGTCCATTAGCAGCTATCTGTCATGTTTAAATTTCGTGGAGGAACACGCTGAAACGCTGCCCTTCACTCTGAGACTCCCCCGGATGAGAGAGACGGCTAAACCAGACATTTAATTTAGGCACAGAGACACAGTCAATATGCCCTGTGTGACAGCTCATTCCCTCTACCTGCTGATTCAATTAAGATGGATGACTCACTTTGTTTAGACTAGAAGGATTTACTATTAAGGTCCTGCTGTTGCCTGGATGAAAAAAGCTGTCGCTTTTTATTTTTTTAACATACTCTAACCTCAGATGGCTTCTGTATTTTAACATGTTTTGATATGTAGAAAAAGTCTGTTCAGTTAAAGTGCTTCTACAAACATAACTGATATGTTGTTCTTGTGTTTTAGGGTTATCTTCTTGGTTTTTATTATGTTGATTTAAACTTATATTCCATTAACCAAGAGAGTATACAGTACAGCCAAAAGTTTGGACACACCTTCTCATTCAAAGAGTTGTCCTTATTTTCATGACTACGAATATTGCTCAACAACAAGCTCATCAACAGAATGCCAAGAGTGTGCGTAGCAGTAATCAAAGCAAAAGGTGGCTACTTTGAATAACCTAGAATATAAGACATATTTTCAGTTGTTTCACACTTTTTGGTTCAGTATATAATTCCACATGTGTTAATTCATAGTTTTGATGCCTTCAGTGTGAGGCTAGAATATTCATAGTCATGAAAATAAAGACAACTCTTTGAATGAGGTGTGTCCAAACTTTTGGTCTGTACTGTATATAACCCCGGAGTTGTATATTAATGTCTGATTTCCCAATGTTATACCTGCAGCTGACTGTTCAGGTCCAATCTACCGAAGCCGAGGGATGACACGGAGACCAGCAGACATCCCACCTATTGACCCTACAGTTCTGTTGGACCTCCAGAGACACACCCAGGAGGTGGCGCACAGTGTGGAGATGATGATGAAGAGCCTAAACGGAACTATTCAGAATGTGAGTTGGTTTTATGCTTGAACGGCCAAGTTCATTTTTAGTATTTGTTGTAATTTTAGGTTGTGCATCATAGTGAATCACTCTTGTATCTGGATCATTTCTACACACATTGCTCATATCCACTCTGCTGGCTCCTGCTGCTGCTGCTGCACAGAAGCTCTTTGTGCCTAATTGTTTTTTCACTTGTACTTATTTTGTGCGTCTACAAAATTGACGGATCTGTCTCTCCGACTCTTTTGTTTCTTCAGATGACAGCTCTGAGTGTTGGCTACATCCAGACCTACAGAGACTCTGTTGACAGCCTGGGAGAGTCTGTAGACATGAGTATAAAGGTGAAACGTAGTGTGTGACACATCCGTATAAATCAGCCTGGAACTGATTTATAAAGTTAAAAAGTTCATGTGCTACTGCATCATAGTATTCTTTGTTAAATTGCAGACTTGTACACTGCATCAGTTGTACTTTTTCACAGTTACAACGTTGCAACCACAAACCTGTGATTTATTCAGATTTCACGTGCTGGGTCAGCAGGAAGTAATGAATGCTTGTGAAAGTTTTTATAAATAAAATTGTGGTCATCCTCACAGTATGATGCTGTCATTTCCACACTTTTTCTTCTATCCCATTGTCTAAATGTTAATTTCTTCCTTCTGCCCTATCTCCCCGCTATCTGTCCTTCCTTCTCTTCCTTGTGTCTTCCCTTCTTTCCATTCCTTGTGTCCTTTGTTTCCTTCCTGTGTCCTTCTTTCTCCCCTCCCTCTACTGTATTGTGTTCTACCTTATTCCTTCCTTGTGTTCTCCTTTCTTTCTTGCTTCTGTCCTTCCTTGGTTCTTTCTATCCTTCATCTTCATTTGTTCTGACCTTGCTCCCTCTTCTACTTGTATCCTCCTTTCACTCCTTTCTTCCTTCCTTGTGTTCCTTGTCTTCCTGCGTTTCTTACTTTTTTATACCCTCCTTCTTTTTTCATTGTCTCACCTTGTTTCCTACTTTCCTTCCTTTTTGACTTCTTCCCTTCCCTGTGTCCATCCTTCTCTCCTTTGTTGTAACCTTGCTTCCTTCTTTGTGTCCTTGTTGTTTTTGCAGATTTTGTATTTAAAGCCTGTCCACTGGAGAAATATTTGCTATAGTTTTGTTGTGAACGTTTGTATTTTTTATTTAAGGTGAATGCAAAGGACCTGGAGCTCTGCAAAGTTAAATCCGGAAAATTTTGGAATTTTTGAAAAATATGTTGGAATATGTGGTGGTCTCCCACAGAAAATCCCATTGAAATATATTGAAGGTTGTGGTTGCATCATGACAAAATGTGAAAAAGTTCAAGGGCTATGAATTTTTTCATTCTCTGTATTTTTAGACATATCGTTTTTGATTGCTATATATGTTTGTTTGTGCAGGGTATGTACACACTAATGGCTCGTTGTGAGGAGCTGGATCGCTCCATGCAGCCCATACACACACTGGCGGCTCAGATCCGTGACATCAAACGCACCCTGGATGCTCTAGAGGCAATCTGCAAATAATCCCCCTTCTGCCAGATCCGAATACAGCTCCAACCTGCAAAGATTCAACAGTAAAGCTCATCCATGAAAAGGATGACGGCAAGCAAACGCAACCCTTTCGCAGGTAGCACACACACATTGCAGCAAAGATTTGGTGCAGCTCAGGAGTCTGGAACCCATCGCTGCCTGGCATGCTCAGTGATTGCCACTCATAGCTCTTCTATTCGCCGTTTGAAGATGACCCGTTTTGTGTTGTGGACTCTAAGAAGAATTGTCGACTTTTGAAAATTAGCTGTTCCTTCTGTTTTTTTTCTTCTCATCCAAACTTCAAGAAGAAAATCTCACAAATTAACTTTTTTTGGTGACTCTTTTGCCCTGGATTCTATATAGGTCGCACCCACGCACAAATCATGAAGGTGGGATGCACGCATTCGTCATTGTTCCTCGTTAAAGTCTGAGAGGTGTGATGCTTTTATCCGTCCAGCCTGCGTGGTTCAGATTGCACTAACCTCTCCTCCACAGATGGGGGCAATATTTCTGTCTCTGGAGAGGCAAGAATTAACTGCTCAGAAGATGGGTGAGATTTGCACTGGAACAGAAAGTCTATTTTTTAATCTTATGCAACAAGCAGGTTCTTTCACTGTAGTGTAAATTGGTGCAGTGGGAGTGTGTCTCTTTATGTTTTTATTTATTCAGTCTGCTCAGCATGCGTGCTTGTTCAAAAACACTGCGTCTGTGTGTCGTGGGGAGCCAGCTAACAGTAATGTATGCTGTCTGAGCTCCTATCTTTACTGAGAGTGTTTCACTTTATCCACACCGACTCTCTCCTGTCACCTAATAGGTAGGTATCAACCGTTAAATCACAGGTCTGTTTACTTAATACCGAACCAGAATCTGCCATAAACCTCTGTCTCCTCCTCTGTGGCAGCGTAATACAAGATGACCTGAGGAACATAACCGGAAAAGTATGTTAATTGATCCTAAAACTGTCTTTGAATATTGTCCAAATAATAAAATATTTAAGAAACGTCAGAAATTTGACTTGATTTAAAGTTTAGGTGTCATCGTCAGACAAACTAGATATAATTTTTATGTTTCAACTTGAATGAAGCTTGAAGTCAAATTTTTTTTGTCATGGGATTGTAAATTTCACTGCAACTCCAATGATTTCTATTTTTTCCAAACAGCCCATCACACATGGTTTTAAACTATGCTTTTTAAAGTTCATCCTTAATAAGACCTACTTTTAAGTACAACTTGTGACAGTTAAAACTGAATGGATGTTCATAGTTCCCCACCTAAACTTTTAAAACAGTCCCAACATAACATAAAATAGTTCAGATTCAAATGATATAAATATGCATTTAGTTGCTGCATTTGTTTACATACACTGTACAAAAGAGACGCGAGATTTTCTTCTCTCGATCTGACATTAAATTAGACTAAAAAATATTTCTAGGCCACGTTCCTCATGAACACCTTTTCAGCTTTGCCAATAATGGTCTGTGGGCTTGATTTCAGCGTTTCGAGATGAAGACTTCAGGACACCAACGGAGGTGTCCTGAAGTCACTTTGTAAGTATTGTGGCGGTATGACCAGTCACTGTCCATTTCTGCCCAAGGTATGAACTTCCTGGCTATATCTTGAGGTTTTGCTTCAATATTTCCATACAATTTTCTTTCCTCATGATGCCATCTAATTTGTGAAGGGCATCAGTTCCTTCTGCAGCAAAACTCCCAAACACATGATACCTCGAACCCTATACTTCCCAGGTGGGATTATGTTCTCAGGTTTGCAGGCTTCCCCTTTCTTCTCCAAATGTAACAACGGTCAATGTGGCTAAACATTAAATCTTGGTTTCAGACCACAGGTTTTATCTAAAACTATCATCTGGCTTTTTATGTTGCTTTTTGCAGAATGGCTTCTTCTCTCTGAGTGGCCTTGCAGCCAATGTTGGAAAAGGACTTGTTTCATTGTTGATAATGACTCTGTGGTGGTTGGACATTCCCGTGGTGTTTATGCTGGCATATAGTGGTTTAAACAAATAAATGTGGCATCTGGAAATTGTTCCCAAGAATGAACCAGACTTGTGGAGGTCCCCCAATCTCTTTGTGGTATCTTTGGTGAGTTAATCTTTCCATGATGTCAAACAAGCAGGGAGTGTGTTCGAGGTGTCGCCTTAAAATAATTTCACTGGGGTGCCTCCCTTTAATGCTAATTTGGTGAATTAACCTATCAGAAGCTTCCAAAGCCATGACATCAACATCTGGGCTTTCTCAAAGCATACAAAGGCATATTACTCTTACAATATGTCAACTTCTGGATTTGAAGTAAGTAATAAAAAAATTGTCTCTCTCATTATTCTGACATTTTGCAAACAATTAATTTTGGAGATCCCAACAGAGCTAAAACAGGAGATTTGATTTGATTTGAACATCTGTCCTGTTATTTTGGCAATAATTTGTACTTGGTCAGAGAGCAAAGTTAGAAGTGACAGAATCCATTAAGGTGAGGATAGAGTCCACCTAAACTCACTCCCTGCCTGCAGCAGGCTCTTGTACAGTGCAAAAACAACTGTTTAAATGCAACTACTGCTTTGATGGCTGGGGCATTTGCCTTTTGTTTATATTAAGTTTAAAGTGAGGGGAGAGGTGTATATTATCCAATAAAGATAGATATGTTTGTGTGGAAACCTGACCACATATGCACGCACATGACAGTCACCTAGCTCATTCGTTTTTGGGCAAATGCTGCGACTCTTCCTGCAAACAGAAGCTAAGGATTGCCATAAAGGTTTTTCAGTGTATATGGCACCTTCACTCCCAACAAGAGCGCAGTAGGACGAGCTGCCCTCAGTTCAGTTCAAGTGTGTAAGGTAAAGATGGAAATTAAACTGCTCCTGCTTTGCTCTGTGTAATTTAAAGTCATTGTGACCCCTGAAAACACTTGAGTGTTGGATCTGAAATGTGAATTGGTCTGTTTGTGTTGATAAGCCTGATCTGAATAGATCTGCAGGTTGCAGAAAGTTGAGTTTAGTCTCCAGTCACTCCGCTGCCTCTTATCAACAAGCACAAACCAAGACATCCTACGTTATTATGAAATAAATAAGTTTAAGGTCCTAAAATATAATCTGTTTAAATTTGAAACCATATTGTTTTCTCTCATATTTTGGTAAATTGATTCTCGTTGTGTGGAAATTTTACTCACAGTCCTGTTAAAATGTAACTAATTATCTCAGCAGACAGCTTATCAAATGTAAAACTGAATTTAAAAGCTTGGTTTCAATATTTTAATCATCAATAACAGATCTAACCAGTTTAAGATCAGATGGATTTATCTATATTGTCATCCTCCACCGTGTTAGTTTAATTTTGATCAGATTCAGAACTGAAACTATACGATATAAATTGTAACAAAATTAGATAATTTGTGTTACATTTTCAAAACACAGTAAATTACATCCGATGCGCCTGTTGTCATTTTGCCATCATAAATTAGCTTCTAATTGTCGTTAATAAATTGTTGTTTTTGGCTGTAGTTGTCAAATGGTTGCTGTTTTAACGTCTACATTCATTTACCGTTTAATATATTTGTAAATAAAACTTTGAAAACAAACTCCAAAAACTACTTCACTTTTTGTTTTTTGTCTTTTACACATTTGTCATTTCATAGCTTTTGGTTTTTTCAACATGGGAAAAGCTGCACAATTTGTTTGGAAATCCCATTTTTCAGGATGAAGTCCAGACACACACACATTAGATTTAATTAAACTGATGTCAAAGATGGCTGCATACATGCACACCAATAATCTGAACACTCGATAATCTGGTCTCTGAACATGACGCTGATATCTCAATGTTTTTGTTGCACTGTTCTACATAACCTCTATGTGGAATTAGCTGAACACGTTAAGTGTTTTGATCCTAATTGCATTATGCAAATATCTACACCCTATTCTTTTTTACATTGACCTTGACGTTGTGCGGCATTTTCATCTTTGGTGTCAGTTTGTGCTGCTTTTAGTGTACCTGAGAAGTAGGTTTCAGTAAAAAACGGTCGTGCCAGCAGTGATAGGCAAAGTGCAAAACCTTCTATCTGTCATCTATCTATCATGTGTAATCCATTGTTCAACAACCGACAACAGATTTGATATTTATTTGCTCTCCATGCTTTTGTGAAACTATCCGTGAAATACTGATGTCAAAGCTGATGAACCTTAACTGATCTACTACCTCAGAAAGCTGATTCTGATGATGTTATCTTACCTTTTTCCCAGTCCAGCGTTGGATATTGAGTTTTCCAGTTTACATTAAATGCATCACGTGTCCCAGAAGAAGTAATGGAAAACTCCATTAGCAAATATCAAACTGAAGGTGTGACCTCTAAAGGTTTTGTGTGTGGGTTAGAAATACATCCCAGAGGGTTCAGAGCTTTCTCCGACTATATGGAGCATAGAGAAACCCAGAGCTGCCCCTCCCTCACCTATTGTTGCATTGGTCAGCTGACCTAAAGAAGAATAGTACGCATTTCGCTTGCTTATCAGATCAATAAATTTTTTGTTTGGAAATATTTTTAGTCACTTTTTTACTGTATGAACAGCTGGACTGCAAAAAGATTGCTTAAAAACTTGTACAAAATGCATTATGTTAAATTAGATTACCAGTGTCAAAATTGTTACATTTCTGTTTTATTATTTTACATTTTTGGTTAAATATTATGACACTATGAAACAGTTTTTATTTTGATCAAGGTTATTATACCCTGACAATCTCAGACCAACCAATGCCTACAATTCTGATAATTACTACTAATAAATAAGCATCACCAGTAGCACCTTAGTGTTGTTATTTATCCTAAAGCCATTTACATTCTCAAAATACTTCATTGGATTTAATGAAGGGAGAGAAGATCTCCTGACATGCTCATTCTTATTCTCAAACTTAATACTGAAGTAGTTTTCGAAATATAAAAGTTACAAAATGTTATATAATAATGTAAGCCACATGAGTACTCTGTTAAATCTTGGATGTAAAATTGTTTGAGGCCAAAAAAAAAAAGATGATCTGAGACACCTCAAGCAAATGAAGCGAAAAGCCTGTGTTTGGATGGCTTCTTAGTGAAATGTCAAAAAACAAATGTGCATATATACATAAAAGTGGAGGTGGTTAACAATCCACACTTAGCAGCACTTCTTCGCTCAGCCTTCTTTTACATTTGCTATAAAAATGGTTCAAAGGGCCGACATTAAGCAGCAACTGCAGCACAGGGCCTTCAATTTTAAATGATCGAATACACAAAGATTAAATACTTTGTAAACTGATCTAAAGCCAGCTGATTGGCTTTATCACACTTGTTTAAACAGTAATGGAAGAAATTTTTATAAGTTTGGAAAAGAGAGTTAAAATAAGTAACTAAGAAGACATTAAAATGTAAAAGCCTAAATGAGTATTTAACCGTAAATGTTTTTATGATACGGAAAGATATACTGACATGTTAGTGGTGTTTCTTTTAATTTGGGCCTTAAATGATTGTTTGTATATCTTTTTTAAATTGAGAGGAGAAGACATGGCCCTCTCTTGTCATTGGACATAATGAAATATCAATTAGCTTTATGTTGTACAGTTACACTGCCTGTCAAAAGTTTGGACACGCCTCCATACAGAGTGACGATATTAACACTATGAAGCAAAATATTTAGAATTATGTAGCAAACAGAAGGCTGCGAAATAATATAAAAGATCTTTAATATTTTAGATTGTTTAAAATAGTCCCTCTTTGCTTTGATTACACTTTCGGCATTCTCTTGATGAGCGTCATGAGGTCGTCACCTGAAATAGTTTCCCAGCAGTCTTGAAGGAGTTCCCAGAGGTAGAAATAAAAATAAAGACAAACCACTGAGTGAGAGGGTGTCTCCAAACTATTGATGGGTGGTATATCTGTGTACATAACTAAGTTGATTTTTATTTTTTGAGTTTATGTTAAAATGGAAGAATAAATAATACAATTTAAACATTTAGCCTTTTCTTTAACAATGTTGGCCCCCGAGGAGCGCTCCGAGCTGACTATGTTGACGGACCAGACTCAGAACATTTCTTTTTTCCTCAGTTTTTTGCATAACTGATGATCTGTTGTACACCGTACTGAAACTATCTACATCTGCTTGTGCTGATGTTTTAACAAGGTCCTGGTGTAGTTTCACCAAAAGTCAGGCAGGGGAGGCCAAAGATCTTAGAAATTCAGTATTTTTTATAGACAAGCCTTTTTTATGCACCTTATATGCATTTATGCAAAATCTGTAGCCCTGGGGTGTCAGATGTTCGCATTGTATGACTTTAACATCTGAACTGTTTATTACTGGCTGTCAGAATTAGAATGCCCCTTGATTTAAGTCTACTCTGGAAATTCCAGCTTACTCTCAACATTAGGTCATTAGTGATGCTAAATTTAACTTTGGAGTAAGTGAGCAATGAAAGTTTTTTTTTCTGTGACAGGTTGATGATCTATCCATTGTGTGACCTGCCTCTCTGCCAATGACATATGAGAGATCACCTTCAGTAATAACATAGTATCTAGAAAACAAATGAATTCGTTAAACCTCTGTATTTATAATGTATAATGAAGCTAGATATCTTTATTAGTATCTGTAAATGCTGCTGCATGTTTGTTTGAGTCCCCTTTTTAAAATATTTTCTTTCATTTTATTTATTTGGTTTTTAAAGTACATTTACAACAACCTCAAATGCAGTATAGTTTTGTACAGACAAAATAAATGTATACTAATAGTCCCCATACTTGTAGTTCATATGTCATATAGCGTTAAACGTAGAAAAGAAAAGTCCTCAGAGTGTTGAAGGCTAGCAGTTAGTCAGACTGACTCCCCCTTACCTATGTTTTGTTATCGAGTTATTGAGTGGTTACATTCTACTAAAAGGAAAGATTTACCTTGGAGCAATATCTTTTACATGATTCATGCGTTCATGTAACTTGTCCATTTTTTTTGTCCATTTCTGGTTCTTGTAATTTCATCCTTTGTGTCAGTTTTTCCCTTGAAAATATGTCCTCTGCTATTTTAGTCCATTGTCTCCTCGATGGTGTGTTTACTGTACCCCAGTTATTCGTTACTGCATTTTTAGCCGCTATCAGCAACGTTTTACCTAAATATTTTTCACTCTCGTGAATGGTACCCTCCGAATATTTACCTAAGTGGAGTACGTCAGGTCTCAGTGGGACCTTGTGTCCTACCACAAAACATAAGACATTACAGATCCATTTCCAAAACACAGACGTTTGGACACTTCTCAGAAAATATGTGAATGGTCCACATCAACATCTCCCCGTCCTCTCCAACACTTTACTCTTTAGCTGCTTGCTTTTTAATTTTGGTGCAATAAAAAATCTTATAATCTTTCTTCCAGCTAAATCCCCTCCATGTCCGAGAGCTGGTAGTTGTATGATGGAGCTTCCACATGTTTTGCCATTCTATATCCTCAATATTCAACTCTATTTCCCATTTTTTCTTTATGGCTTTAGTTGTATTTTTATTCATGTTTGCTAGAGCTTTATATAGTGCTGTAATTATTCAGAGATTGCTGTCCCCATAAGCTTTAGTTATAATTCCAATCAGTTCTCTTCTATGAAGTGGCCTGTCTGTTTTGCAGTTCTATAATATTTTTTCATTTGAAGATATCGAAAAATATTTCAAAGGAAAGGCCAGTAGTTATGGCTCTGGTCATACAAAGCAGGTTTACATTGTTATCATATGCTACCCATTTCAGATTTGATGATTTTTTCTGGATTTTATGTAACTCGAGTATTTTAAACCATATAGCTAGTGTGTGTTTAGTTATGGGGTCCAAATAAACTTTAGTCCTTTTCAAACATTTCCCTATTTCTACTCATGCTTTGAATCGGTTATACTACTGTTATCGTTTCCAATTTTTTTTTTTTTTTTACAATAACCTGGGTTAGACCAATTGTTTAAATATTTAACCTGTAATGGAAAATAGTGTTACCATAATAGTGGTAACGACATTACCCTTTTTCTTTGAGCAGCTGGAGAGCTCCATATCATTCCCTGGGTCTTTTACCCCCCAAATAAACCTAAAAATGGTCCTGTCCCATGTTGTAAATTGCGTTAGGCTGACCTCTCTAATGCTTGGACTAAAAACAAAAACCTTAGTTTGACATTCATTTATACAATCTCAATCCTTGAGCTAAAGTCCAATGGGAGTGCATTCCATCTTGCTGTAGCTTTTTGCATTTCCTCTTGGTCTTTAGTATAGTTTGCACTATTGAGGTCCTAAAATCTTGTGTTATTTCTATTCTATTATTTCTATGGTTTTATACTTTTATACTGCCTTGAATTTGTTCTTAATAAACTGTTCCAGTCAGGCTTCCATTTAATTTTAATCTAGCTGTGGGTTCATTATATGTTGTTTTTATTATGTCTATTGTTTTGCTGTTGAAACTCATTTTTTCTAGTGTTAGATAAAAGAATTTCCAATTCATTCATTAAAATACCTATTTGGTATCTATCCTCAAAATGACTGTACTTTTATGTTCTCTTTGTGCGCATTCAGTTGTGTAAAGAGTTCTCCTGGTCTATGGGCTTCAATGCTATATTAACTATGTTTGCTGGTATTTTCTCAGCTGAACAACATTGGTGTTACAGAGCACTGGTTGTACCTCTCTTCGTACTGGGCAGTCTTGGTTTCGGGGCCTTGTGGGGGTGTGTCCAGCTGCAGGGACGACCAGGCTCTGGGCTTGGCCTGCAGTGCGGGATGTTGCTGGAGTGGGTTGGGGGGTCTGGAGCCCTGCATATCTCTCTTTGCCCCTTTGACCTGGAGTCTGCCGCTTCTGTATTTCTCTGCGAACCTACCTCTATGTCAGGTCTATCCTGTGGAGGTGCCTTGTGTCTGTCTGCCTGGGGCTGCTGCAGCTTTCAGGGGCCCAGTGCTACTCTTAGGAGCTGAGTTTTGTTGGGTTTCTACCCTTCTCACCCAACATTGTACCTCCAGGTAATAGATTTACATACACATACGCACACACACCCACCTTTACACATCATCCAAATGACCTAAGGTCATACAAATACAGGCGTGTAGGCAACCAACTCTTCATGTGTTATGCCTGAAATGCAGAGGCAGCCATGTGAAACAACACAATAAATGAAAATAAAACATAGTCTGAATAGCAGTTAGCCTTCCGCCGCTCAGGGGATTTCTTCACTTATCCCTAAACCCACTACAAATTGACCTCTTTCTTCTACAGCTAAGGGAATTAATTGTGATAATAACCTCACAGACATCTCTTTAAAATAGCTGAACAATCCATTTAATAAGTTTTTCTTTAATTGTTCATAACCCTGGGTCAATAGGAGCTTGGAAATAGATCCAGAGCTTTGGTGAAGCAACCGAAACAGCACTTTCCCCCTTGCTTTTCAGTGAGGACCTAGGAACTTGTAAAAAGAGTTGGTTCAACAATCCCAAATCCTCGGTAGGCATGTTTAAATCATCAGCACACTGTGGTGTGCAAGTCGTTGAAGAGTTAAAAAGCGATAACATCTTAAAATGAATTTTGGATAACTTGTAGGTGGCAAAGTAGAGGCAATACCAGCCCGATACAAATATTAAGAAGAATCTGAATGTGAGGAGATAAAGACCTGTTTCCTAAAGTTCTGCCATGGTGCATAGACCTTCACATTACATAGTCTACTCAACAGGTGTTTACTTTCCCTTCTCTTCTGTCAGTGTTAAGGTCTCTACCACCGTGCCTTGGCACATTCAGTGATATCTGCTCCAAATATAATTTGAATTCCTTTTTTGAAAATAAAGTATGTAATTTAGGGTACCAATTTACAATAAGGCTCCCCTTATAGGTCACTAATAAATAGTTTACAGATATGTTATTAATTTATCTGTAAACACATTACAAATCATTGTGTTTATAATGCATTGATTAAGTAGAATATATAATACGCTACAAAATCTGTTTACAAATTGTGTTTACAAGGTGATAACTTCTGATTGATTCTCAAATGTTTAAAATGGCAACTCTACATTAAATATACAGGTGAATAGATTTGACAGATTTTGCCAGTCAGTGCTTTAAACTGACTGGCAAGAAACCAGTCAGTTTTGTCTCTTTCCCCCACTCTAATTAATGCATAATAAAAACTTATTAATGATTTGTAACGTGTTTACAGATTAATTAAAAAAATCTATTTATTAGCGATCTATAAGGGGAGACTTATTGTTAAGTGGTACCTAATTTAGTTACAAAGCAGCAATCCTACAGCTGTTAGAGACAAGTCTATTTAAAGGTCACTTTGTTGTGGTTTGTACTTGCAGTTATACTACAGACCCCCCTGGATGAACACTGGGTTAGTTTTAACTTTAAGGTCACAGGCATAAGCATCCAGCCCCCAGCAGCAGAAGCAAAGCATGTAGCTTTGGGGCACTCAGTTCAGTACCACTGTCTGTCTGTTCTTCCTGTAGAGCTGTCTGACTGCCCGTACCAGCAAAATCTCTTCCTCCAAAAGTAGTCTCAGAGGCACTTTTTGTTGCGGAAGCTGTTCTGGTCTCTGCTGTGTTTCCAGCGCTTCCATCAGCTTTTCCTCCAACAGACACCCCGTCTTTGGGGGCCTGCCGTTCAGAGATTTCCACATCTGCACTCTTGTACCACTGGCATTGGAAGTCTTTTTTCCAGATCTCAGCTGGATCCAGTTCAGCTGCTTTAGTGCTTGCATCAGGCTGTTCGGTGGGTTCTGCTCGCACTGCCTGAGAGAGAGAACAATAGCAGTGGTTCTTTTCAAACATTAATGTCATTATTTTATATTTTACAATATCCATCCAGTCTAGAGTAGAAATGAAAAACTCACATTCAAGCATGCTTAGTTGTATCTTTAGTTTTTTTCTGAATTGAATTTATCACACAAAAGGCCGTAAGAAAAAAGAAATGTTTATGTCTAGGGAAGGTTGTGACTGCTTCTGTGTATAGTTTACTGTAGTAGCAGTGGTTTGTATGTGCTTATTCTGACAGTAATTGAGAAGAGGAGCACGTCATCTAAATTGTGCTCTAAATATTCCTCTTTATTACCTTTTCTGTTGCCTTCTCTGCTGCACTGGATTGGGCTGGAAGATGGAGATAAGCAGAGCTATCTTGATTTTGACGAACACACCGACCCTTCCCCTGGCAAAGGGAGACTGAACAGGATTGAGTTGCAGTGGTAACGTTGACGGAGTAAGGGCCCAGGACTTTACGAACAAACACTGCCAGGTCTTGGCACTCTCTCTGGGGACAGATGGGCAGAATTACATGAGTGGATAATAGAAACAAAGGTGTATATAGGATGATAGATGCAAAAAGCTGAGCAAGTTTCATTTATACTTAAAAAGTTTCATTTATACTTATAAAGTTTGACAGGCCCTGATTAGTGAACTCTGATAGACATGCCGGATGACGTACAAATTGCACAAGAAAAAAGGTTTGAAGCATAAATAAGAAAGAGAAAATAAAAAAACAGTAAAGCTGTATGCTGAGCTGTTAACTTAAAAAATGATGAGCCCCGCACAGTGCCTTGCAAAAATGTTTAAACCCCATAAACATTTGAACATTTTGTAACTTTACAGCCACACCTTTCAATGTATTTTATGTAATGGCTCAACAGAAAATAGTGGAGGCATAATGATACATAGTTCTTTTTTACAAATAAAAATCTGATCTTCCCCACAGCCTAATGCCCCCACCACCGTGTTTCATGCCGGGGATGGTGTATACAGGTTTTATGTGAATCTGTAAACAGGACTAAGTATTGCTGCATTTGAAGAATGGGGAGAAAAAAAACTTCCAATTTGCAGTTTACCACAAGCCATCCATACAGCAAACATGTGGAAGGTGTTCTGGTTAGATTAGAACATATTTGAACTTTTTGGTTTGTTGTTGAAAACTCTCTCACCGCATATCAATTTAAATACACCATCCTATGGAAAAACATGGTGACAGCATCATGCTGTGGGGCTGCATTTCCTCAGCAAGGGCACAAAAGCTGATACGTTGATGGTAAGATGGATGGAGCCACATTGATGGCAATCCTGTACAAAAACCTGTTTGAGGCTGCAAAAGACTAGGGCAGAGATTTACCTACCAGCAAGAAAACCTTAAACATGCAGCCAGAGCTATTCAATTTGAGCCTTTAGATAACATATAGCTGGTAGAGACAAACCTTAAAAGACTAATAATTGTAGTGAAAGGTAGTAAGGCCGACTAAATGCAAAGGCAGATTTTGATTTGTAAAACAACTTTGAAAACCATGTTTCATTTCTATTAATCTTTACAATTATGTCCTATTTTGTGTTGTTCTGACACATAACATACCAATAATATATATTGAGGTTTGGATTGGATTGTAACGTGATCAAATCTAAGAATGTTCAAAGTGGTGGGAAATACCTTTGTAAGCAATTTTTATAGTGATTTTACATGGTTTTGTTTTATCAAGTACCTCTGTTTTCATTTCACTTCTATCCCAGATGACAACTCCTGCTGTTCCCATGGCGGCACTCTCTCCTATAGTGTTGATGAGGTCAGCCTTAAAAAAAATTTTTCCCAAAGTTTTGATCACTTTATGGTATTGCACTGGACCAACTACTGGACAGATAGTTTTTTATTTAATGTTATTTCTTACCTGCGATAAGAAAGTTTTAGTGGAAGCATAAACACTCTTTACCAAAGGAAAAACAGGTAGATCGAACTCTGCTCCAGCCACAGATGCTAATCGTAGTGCTTCTTTTATTTGACTCGATAAAAAGGACCTGGCTGCCACAGTCCCGCCCTGCAGAAAAATGTATATTTAAACAATAAACCAAGTAAAAAAAATATACATATTATTTTTGTAGCTGTCTTCTTTAGATCATATTTTATTGCCAGTTACGGCCCCTCAGGATGACTCAGAGTACGGACAGTGGACACAGGACTCTGTGGACTGGTGCCAGCAGAACTATCTCGTGATCAGTGCAGAGAAAAGTAAAGAGCTGGGGGTGGATTTCCGCAGGTGTAAGTACCTGGATACCTGGATGTTCACCTGAACAATAAACTGGACTGGAGTCACAACACTGACTCTATTAACATCAAGGGTCAGAGCAGACTCTACCTGCTAAGATGACCCATCTTTAAGAACCTTTATCCATTATTTTCCAACAGTGGGGACATTCAGGTGTATTGGCATCAAAGTGATAGGGAAATGGAAGCATGTACTCAAAAGTAAAAAATAAGAATTGGAGACTGTACAGTAAGGGAAACATTTACAGCATAAGAAAAAATAATTTACAGTTATTACAAATAGCATACTCAGATTAAAAGAAATGTGCAACTGAGAAGGGTAGTTTTGAAAATGTACAGAATGTTTGTGTATATTTGTGCATAAGAAGAACAGAATATTTACAAGAAATTGATAAGCTGAAAATAACAGCAGGGATGTGAATAGCTTGCTGGTAGAAGTGATGGTTATAAAGTCCAACAGCTGCTCGGTGGATGAATCTGCAATAACGCTCTGTTGGGCTCCTAGGGTGCAGCAGCCTGTTACTGAAGGAGCTCTCCGGTTCTGCAACAGTTTTATGCATAGGGTGGGAGGCATTGTCTAACAGTGATGTTATTTTTGCTAGAGTTCTTCTGTCTCCCGCCACCTGCACTGGTTCGAGGGGGCCTCCTAGGACAGAGCTGGCCTTCCCAATGAGCTTATCTAATAATTTTCTCTCAGCTGTAGATAAGCTGCTGCTCGAACAAACTATTCGATAGAAGATGGCTGATGCCACCACGGAGTCAGGAAAGGTCTTAAGGAACGCCCCCTGCACTGCAAAACATCTCAGCCTCCTTAGCAGGTAGAATCTGCTCTGACGCTTTCTGTAAAAAGCATCTGTGTTGTGACTCCAGTCCAGTTTATTGTTTAAGTAAACACCCAGGTACTTATGAGAGTCCATGATTACATACACATTTGCAGTCATGACAACGATTCACATTACTGAAGACACTTACACAACCACCAGGGGAGGGAAGCTGCCCTTCTTGGTGGGGTGTTATCTGTGTGGGTGCTCATGACATTTCCCATAGTAGTGAGCCCCCGTCTGGTGGCCTATGGCTACTGGAGGTGTGTTAGGCTGGTTGAGGGCTGCGTGGGCCGCGCTGGACTCTGGTGGGTATCCCTCCCTCTAGACCTCTTGGGACTTGCTCCCAAGGTGAAATACAATGTTTGCCTCTCCTACCTTAGTCCCTCTGGGTTCCAACTGCTGTGGTGAGCTGGTGCCCGCCTGACGTCTTGGGGGCTCTGGGGGGGAGTCTCCCCTGCTTGGTGCCAGGCGGTCTCGCTGCCGGGGGTTGGTGCGGCCGCTGGGCCGCTGGGGGGACCTGGTGGTGGCGTGCCTGGGTCTGAGGGGCTCAGTGTCCTGCGTCTCACTCTGTGCCTGTTTGTCCCTGGGACTGCTGCCCCTGTGTCTTGCTCGAAACCTACTGCCATGCTAGGCATATGGCTGCCGGGGCCTACAGCAGCCTTCTGGAGCCAAGTCTACCTGCCCTTTGCTGCTCTTATGTGCCGTGGATTGCAGGCCTTCTCCCGTTCTCACCACACTTAAAAATGTACAAACCTGCACTCACACACATACACTCAACACAAACACACTTATATCTACTCACGCAGTTAGGTAACTGTCTTTGATATATCCTTTTTGTAGAGCAAAACTGCCCTTGCACATGTAGACAACCATCTGCTCCATATTGTATTCCTGCAAAACCGCAACACAATATGTAAAAAAAAAACAAAATTGTGTACTATCTTGTTCCCTGGATGTGGACCGCTGTGAGTGTGGTGGGTCTGTTCCTGTGGAAATCCACCAACAGTGGCACCAGTCTACAAAGTCCTGTGTCCACTGTACTCTGAATCATCTTCACCTGTGATGAGACTGACTATGGCAGTCTGAGAGCTTCTGATAATGGCAGTCAGTGAAGTTGATGGAGAAGTCTGCAGTGTAGGGGGTGAACAGGAATAATGCCAGCAGAGTTCCCTGCAGGAGCCCCGTCCTGCAGATCAGCCTGACAGAGACACAGCCCTGTCTGCTCTCATACAGTGGAGAGCCAGTGAGGTAGTCCAGCATCCACTGGGACAGATGGTAATGGTCCACTCCTGACACCTCCTGCTTGTCCCTCAGAAGTCCAGGCTGGATGGTATTTAAAAGCACTGGAGTATTCAAAGAACATGATCTTCACAGTGCTTCAGGCTTCTCAAGGTAGGGCAGAGGTCGGTGCAGTAGGTAGATGATGGCATCATCCACCCTGATGTCAGGCTGGTAGGCGAACTGCAGCGGGTCTAATGAAGATCTCACCAGGGGGTGAAGATGGTTGTGGACCAGTCTCTTGAGGGTCTTCATCAGATGCAAGTCCATGCTACTGGCCTGTAGTTGCTGAGGTCCTTCAGATGTGTGGTCTCAGACACTGGTACCACACAGGAGGTCTTCCACAGCTGTGGTACTTTTCCCCAGCTTCAGGCTCATGTTGAACTTCTAGCCAATGATGACACACAGTTGATCCATGTCGCACCTCAGGAGCCTGCAGCTAATGCAAACTGGACCTGTAGCCTTTCGCACCTTGATCTTTCGCAACTTGTTCCTCACATTAAGTGTTGAAAGGAACGGGATGGTGGTGGGGGAGGGGGGTTGTAGGATGGAGTCCTTTGAAGTGGAAGGGAGGGTGATGGCTGAGATCTGAGAGGTGAAGTTATGTGAAGTAAAGCAGGCAGGCACTGAAGGTAAGGGGGATTACAGCAGGGGAGACTGCGCGGGGGGAGGGATGAGTGTCTGATCAAACCTATTGAAGTACTGGTCAGATTATTCATCCACCATAAATCTCCTATAGCTTGGTAGTTTGGTTTGTAACCTAAAATTTTTTTCACGCTCTTCCAACCCCCACTGATGTTGTTTACCTGCAGCTGGTCCTCCACATCTTCCTGTTTTTCCACCCCTGATCTTTCTTCTCAGTACTTTCTGCACAGCTCTCATCTCCTCGTTGTTTCCTGATCTAAATCTCTCTTGGTCGATCCAGTATTTGTTATTGGAGAAAGACTGTACCTTCATGGGGGCACAATGTTGTCTAAACAGAAGTTAATGTAGTCTGTTATGCAGTATGTGATGACCACCTCACAGTTCCCAGGACCTCCACAGCCAGTGGAACATTGATGGTTCGTGACAAATTTGGAACCTTAATATCATTTAAAAACCAATCATGAAACTTCTACCTACTTGGTACTTGGTATGTGCTGCTGTCCTGGCTATCCTACCACCATGTTAAAGCCATTTGCATCACATCTAATTATATATATATATATATATATATATATATATAATATATATATATAATATATATATATATAGATATATATATATATATATATATATATATATAGATATACACAATCAGTTTTAACCTTACTGTGGAGGACAACAGTCCACCCGCAACAGTTAGCAAAGATTTTTCTAACTTATTTTTTCTTTAGGGTTAGAAGACTTTTCAAAGACCTTGCAATGAGTATCCATATTCTGGTTGTTTTTGGGACTGTATTGTGATCTGAATCTGGTGTGAATAGGGCCTATGATTTTGATTAGCACAAACACATAAAACAGGATTTTGTTCAAGGAAAAATATGTTTTCTTCTGGTCTTTTCTGTCCTCAAAGTGTCCTGTTTGTCTCTTGCTAACGTTTGATATAAACCGTAAAAATATAATCTGTTATTTAAAAACTGCATAAATGAGGTAAATGATACCTGCCGCTTTTCCAGGGTCAGGAGGGGGAAGAGTGCGGAGCTTCTTTTCCACAGCCACAGAAGCTCATCGTTGAGATCCATCTCTGCAGGAGGGCACTGGCCGGTGTAATTGGCTAACTGGGTTTGGGTGGGGTCGCTGTTATAGCAGCTAGGGAAAGGAGAGAAACCCCACAATGCCTTGGGTCTCAACCTTTTAACCTCACGCAGAGTCTCCACCATGACTGACTGGGCTGCTGCCTCAAAGTCCACCTGTGGCAATATGGGAGCATCTGTCAGAAATGTCTAATCATTTCATACTTTATGACAAAACAATTGTAAATTGTAAAGGTACATCATCGCTACGATGTCATTTAAATATAAGGGATCCCCTAGACATTTTAGAACTAGATGTCAGAGATCCTTGAGCTTCGACAGGTAATGTGATAGTAACTCCTTTGTAGTCATATAACAGCAGCCTACATCCTATTTAAATTATGTTACACTCTTTTTCTGTCTTTTTTGTACTCTCACATCTATTTTTTTTTTCTGTTCTACTTTTTTATGTCTATAAATACTATTTTCATGTTTTCCTTCTTGTTTTCTCCTCTTTCTTTTCTTACATTACTTTTTATCCTTTATCTCTCCCTTTAAAAAACATTTTCCTGATCTTTGCTTACCTGTGACCACTTCTCCACTTCCTCCGGGGTCCATTTAGGAAAGAAACTCCTGAGCAGTTTCCTGGATGCCTCCAGGTACATTGTCTGTTTTTCTTGATTTCTTGACCACTGGGGGACCCACTCTGCCCAACGGAGGACCCCCAGGCCCAGGTACCTGGGGGCAGGTAAAGCCGCCTCCAAGTCCTGCTTCGTCTTCTGGACATGGCCATCCAGTCGTGTGTACTGTGGAATCCCTCCGTTGATTGGTGTGTTTTTGTCTTGAAAATATGGGTAGTTACCCAGCGAATCCTCGTAAAAGACAGCTACTCGACCCTCTCGTTCTATACCAAAAGATGTGGGGTTTAGGCGGCCGTCGCAGGAAGAGTCTGGGATCCCCCAGAAGATAATGAAAGGTTGTCCAGACAGGAGTGGAAGACGGGCAGGCTTTGCTGGACCAGGATTACAGGGACCAGCAAAGGAACCAATCACGATGAAGATCAGGGTGGATGAATAAAATAGAAAACTGCACTGTGTCTGTTTTGGTAGCGGCTGTGGATCTGGATGGAACTGTGGTTCATTCCACGCCATCGAAGCAGCTCAGCTGTTCAGGCCCTCGCAGTCAATCATGTTGCTGAAAAACAGTCACTTTTGCTTAATGATGGAGGGATGGGGGCATTTGATGAACAGAAAAACAGGATCATCACCAGTCAGAGCTGTTTTGGATCATCGGCCAACTGATCAGCATGTCACTACAGCAAGGTTCGGACCTTGTAACAAACCAATCCACAGGGAAAGCCTTTCATTATAGAAATACAGTTAACATTATTGAGTTATATTAGACATTTAGCTGGTCGAAGGCAGAACTACTGGTCTCCACAGTTACACTGCAAGCTGCACCTCTTCAGCAAACACAAATATCTTCTCAGAAATTTGAGAAATGGGACAAAGGAAATTCAAATGACATATGTTTTTCTGTGTACAGTATTATAATTGCTTTGGGTAAAATTATAGTGGTGTTCCTTAGCTCAGAATCACACTGGTTTCATTGTCTACTACGAACCTATTAGAACTGATCAATTTAAAGTTGGCTAATTTGTGGTATATATTAACGCTTTGCAAAATGTCTTTAAATTAATCTACATACTACCAGTATTGTGCAATCAGTAAAAGACACATGAGCTCTTTTTTTTGTTGTTGTTCTGTAACAATTTAAAGTCTTTTTAAATTGGTAAAATAAAAAGTCAATATTTATTGTCTTCCCGTTTGTTTACTTTCACCAGGAAACTGTCACATTTTGACGACAAAAGCTAAGTGCTTGTTAGTGGTAGCGACTCTCGTCGAGAGCACAAATAGCTGCATGCTTTCTAACAAGCCATTAAAAAAGGAAATGTCCCTCTAAGTGAGAAGTGACTGGCGGAGATATAATAGATACAGTTCTAACTGTCACGAAATCCTCCAAAATATGACACAAAATCCTGCTCGTTGACAAAAACACAGACAGGAGACACCAGCATTCTCTTCCTCTCATACCCTGAAGCACCTTTTCAATTATCCTGCCTCATTATATTGTTTTATAGGTGGTTTAGTGTTTTTATATAGAAAACATCATGTAATCTTGCAACCTAACTGGGGAGTGAATTATGTGTCAGTGAAGATGTATGAGCCATCGCTCACATTTGTTTGTATTCTTGTTATGCATTCTATCTAAATCATATTTTTAACACTGCTTAATTGATTTCTGACTGATTACAACATGTCTTGGATAAATTAGCGTAACTCACACCTTTCCTTTAAAATGTAATAACTTACGCTAAATCTCAATCCAGTTTTTTTAGGGAAGTGCCAGTGAAAATGTCAGTGTAACAGCCAAAGAACAGTTGTGGTAATGAATGTTAACAGGTGTCAAATAAGCCTTCAGACACCCAACATTATAAGCCACTAATTCCACCATGGTCAGAGGTCATGCTGTACATAGTGTCCTGCTGATGCCTTCTTTCTTTCTAAACCGATCGTGTAGAAAAATGTGGACAAAAAAAAAGAAATAGCAAGTTGGGTGCATATTCTTGCTGAAATTTTCAAATCAAGGAAATATAAAGACGATGTTAGTAGTGTTATTTCTGTTTTTGTTCACAAAATAAATGGATCTAACATCATTTTATCATGGGCCAGAAAAAAAAATACTGCGTGCATGTTACATGCAGGGGAATTGAAAAGAGTACCTTGGATGTGAGTAAAAAAAAACCTAAAATTATTAATTATTAGGTATTTTAAGTATTATGCAATCATTGTGAAAGGCACACACAGTCATTTTTTAGTGTTTTAATGTTTAAATGATTCTACAATAACTTTATTACTCAAACTGAATCAAAATGGAAAACGCTAAGTACATATTAAATACATAACACCTTTCAGATTTCTTCTGTTTTCACTTTTTTGTCACACTTATGTTTCAGATTTGCAAACAAATTTCAACTTCAGACCAACATAACCTGCATAAATACAAAAATCTGTTTTTAAATTATGCTTTTCTTTATTGAGGGTAAAATGCCTTTCAACCCAATCTGACCCTGTGTGAAAAAGTAATTAGCCTCTAAACCTAATAACTGGTTATGCCACCCTTAGCAGGTGTTTGGGATAATTGGTAACAAGTCTTGGGACGTCATGGTGGAGGAATTTTGGCTCACTCTTCCTTACAGAATTTTTTTAACTAAGCCACATTGGGGAGTTTTTGAGCATAACCAGCGTGTTTAAGGGCATCGATCCAACAGCATCACAATAGGATTGAAGTTTGGAATTTGACTAGGCCACTCCAATACCTTTATTTTGTTCTCTGAGACCCGTTCAGAGGTGGACTTCCTGGTGTGCTTTGGATCACTGCACTGGTGCATAACCCAAGTGTGCTTGAGCTAAGGTAAAAAAATCATACCTTAATCAATTATGGCAAGTTGTCCTGGTGCTGAGAAAGCAACGCAGCCCCAGGTCATCATACTGCCACCACTATGTTTGACTTTCAGTATAGTGTTCATTTTCTCAAATGCTGTTAGGTTTGCATAAGATGTAACAGGATGCACTCTACTTTGTCCTCCCCGGCCCACGAATATTT
>JAHHUM010000121.1:243921-256584 GCA_036173005.1 Crenichthys baileyi | reverse complement strand
GGGGGAGGCCAATGGAAAAGAAAACGAGTAGCCGCTTTATGCGACAATGCAGCCGTAGTCGAAGTAATTAATAAAGGCCGCTCCTCTTCTAAGTCCATCATGCCCTTCATGCGCCGCATCACCTGGCAAGCCGTGACTCACAATTTTATCATTACTGCCCGCCATATTCCCGGTCATCATAACTCACTTACTGATGCTCTTTCTCGATCAAAATTCCAGGTCTTCTGTCGTCTCTGCCCTTCAGCCAATGTTCATCCAACACATATACCACCTCTCGACTAAACTCATCCCTCATTCCTTTACTCCAATCAGCCAATTATTATTGTAATTCAGGCTTAGCTCCCTCCACTCTCAGGTCTTATTCCTTTTCTTGGCAAACTTTTTCAAAATTTTGCCTCGCTCATAATACTCCTCTTTACCTCGTCCGCATTCTTACCGTCTTAGCATTTATTACATATTGCTTCGATGTCCGGCATTTCATACTCCCTTACATTAACAGTTTATTAGCCGGCATAAATTTCTTTTCAAAAGGCCATCCCTTCGAACCCACTCCAAGCCTTTTCTCAAATCATTCCTTCAAACTTTTACTCAAAGGTCTAAAAAATCATATAATTCCTCAGCCAGAATCCAGGAGACCTATCACTCTTTCCATTTTAAAAGATCTCTTCTTATTGCTCCGTTCAGGCCCCTTTTCATCCTACCTAAAATTTCTTCTCTCCAGCGCCTATCTTTTAGCTTTTTTAAGGCTTCCTCAGAATAGGGGAATTTACTACCGCATCAAGCTCATTCGATCCTGCTAGAGTCCTAACAATTTCTGATCTTAAATTCTATCCCGATCATTTTAAAATTGATCTTAAACATTCCAAAGGAAAAAGTCCTTGCTTCATCTCCATTGCTCATTTAAACAGCCCATTCTGCCCTTTTCAAGCCATGTTTAAATTCGCCATCAACCGCCACAAACTCTTTCCAACCAGCTCACCCCTCTTCCTTACTAATGAAGGAGTTCCCATGACTGCTTCGTGGTTCCTCAACCATTTGAGACTATTTTTTTTTTATTTAAGATTTTTTTTGCAGCACTAGTGGCCTTTATTTTTCCACTATTTTTTGACAGTAGATAGACAGGAAATGGGAATGAAGAGAGAGGGGAAGACATGCGGCAAATGTTGCCAGGTTGTTGACAGCCGCGTCGAGGACTAAGGCCTCTGTATATGGTTCGCACGCTTAACCCCCTACACCACCAGAGCTGCGCCCCCAAGTCAGTTCTCAGGTCACTCATTTCGCATCGGGGCGGCCACTACAGCCGCCACACAAGGAGTTTCGACAGCTTCGCTCCAACAACTCGGCCGCTGGTCGTCTGCAGCTTTTTCTTTGTACGTCCGTCCTGACCTCCAATCTGTCTTATCCGCGCAACGATATATCAGTTCTTAGGTAAGAACTCTCACATTTATTGGTGGTGGTTGGCCTTATCCAAAGCTTTCCTCTATCTAGATAGACCATTAACCTTTCTTCATTATACCTGGATCTCACATCTAACCGCTTAAACCTGAATGTTTTATTCTCTCATTCTAATACAATTATCACGTTTTTCTAGACAGTTTCCATTTCTTAGCTTCTTTTCTTTCAGACGCATCCGGATCTTCGCCACTGGCAGGCATATCCAACCATGCCTTGACAGGCTCCTCATTCAGCCTTTTAGGCTCATCTACATCTACGCTATTGGCAAGCGTATCGAACTATGCCTTGGCAGGCATTTAAATCCAGCCTTGTCAGGCTCATCACTATCTACGCCATTGGCAGGCGTTTCCTAACATGCCTTGGTAGGCATTTCATTGAGCCTTGTCAGGCTCACTCACGCCATTGGCAGGCGTTTCCAAACATGCCATGGCAGACATCTCAATCCTACGCCTTGTCAGGCACTCATCTAGCCTCCTCGATGCCTGGTCAGGTGCAGCCCGCTCTTCGTCTGACCTGTCACCGGGCATCTATGCCTCTTCAGGCTTAACTCAGGTAAGCCCATTCGGGCCTAATCCATTCAAAAATTTTGGTCTGAGTTTTCACTCCCCGCTCATCACAGATCATTCATAACTAATTTCTATTTCCTTCAGTACAGCCTCAGCCTGGCCTCGGCCCTTTTGGGGGAAGACGTACCTAATCATAATCCTAAAATGTTTATTCAAACCAACTTCATCCTCAATGTTTACGTCTTCCTCCGGGGTCCAAGCACCAAAGAAATAATCTTTCATTAATAAACTCTCAAACTGTCATCTTGCTGTTTCTCCATTTTGTGAGATTTTCCAGGATGTATCTCAATTACATTCAAGTCAAACTGTTGAAGCAATATGTCATTCTACTTATAAAACTTTATTGGCCTTTAAAAAGAACCAGTTTTGTGTACTTCTGATGCTGCTTCTGCTTCTGCAGCCATACTGACTCAATGCATAGCAATGGTGCATGTGTGTCATGCCGTAGTCACGTAATGTCCAGTCCAGTATATAAATGGGTGTAGTATCTCAGTTATCTAGTTCACCATAATCCAAGGTGCTTGGATGACATTTTTTTTGTTTTTGTTTTTAAACTGACAGATGATGTCAAATAGCATTCAATTTAAACACATACCTCCTTTACTCTCCAAAGGCTTTTTATTTAAAAAAAGGGTTTAATGGTAAACATGCACATATCATGTCACTAATAATACACTGTAGGAGTGATTGAAATTGGATGCTGATCATTTAGCCTCTTTTTGGACATTTTGTACCAAACCTAGAGCCACCTTGAGGATATATTTCATACTTGAGAGCCAATTGTTTTAATAGATTTTAAATCTACTGATTGTCTATTTTTTAATGGCTATGTTACCCCAGTATTTATTATCTAGCAGGAGTAGATTCCGTTTACGCATCGTTTACAATATGATGTGTTTCATGACAGCTGAAATATTAAATATTCAGAAAATACTACACAAATTACATTTCAGGAAATTTGAGCATTATATTATTATTTATCTCCATAGTTCATCAGAATACTTAAATAAGAAGAGAAGTAAATTATTAGGCAATGGGCATGAAATACTTGTTTTATTTGTTCAAAACAGATTTAGGTCAGGATTAAATAGCAACGTGTGGGTACGAAGAAGCGAAGCTTAAAAATGCTCACTTTGATAATGTCTGCAGAAAGTAAAAAAGGGTGTAGTTACCATTTGCCATATATTCAGTGATGATGTAGATTGGCTCTGTCTTGGTGACGACGGCGTAGAGCCGCACCAGTCTGTCGTGGTGTAGCGTCTTCATAACGTTGGCTTCATCCAAGAAAGCCTCAACTGTCATAGTGCCAGGCTTTAGGGTCTTCACCGCCACTTTGGTTGTGTTGTTGTAGTAAGCTGTAAGTGCAAAGCAAGAAAACAAGACATGGGGAATAGGTAACACTATTACAGATCCATAAAAACAAGAGCATGGTTGTTTATTCACACGTGGCTTCATGTGTTTTGGTTCCACAATGAGACTTTGGTAGTCTGGATAAGGCTGAAGTACTGAACTGCACACAATGTATTGTTTCTTTTCTTCGGCCATGGGCTGTAGTGAACGTCTACTGTGTTAAGTGTAAACCACAGGAAGGAACATTGTGATTAATGCTATGGGTGACAACTGAGAAAAATATCTCAAGGGAACACTTGTGTGTGGCTCTAAAAACTGAACACAAGGCTAACATATGATTCTGTGTCTCATAACGACAAAACATTACCATAGAGAACTATAATTCATTATAAGCTTTATAACAGGCAATTTCAAGGATTTGGTCAAGTGTTTGTGTCTGATGGTGATCAAATTCTCTAATAAAATTTTTTTGTTTTACCTGAAGAAAATGTAGTGCTGAATGACAGTGAAGTTTGCAGTATGCTTCATTTCCTTTCATAACAATGTAATAATGAAGTTATAGCCATTTGTCAGGTAGACAAATTGCACTGCAAAAAGTCTCCAGTTTAGGTGTTACATTCATTATCATAAAAGCTCATGTGACATATTTACATGTGCCGGTTTGTATTGCAATAGTGGGTCCCACAATAACTTGTTATTCCACAGTACAAAAATAAAAACAAAACAGAAGAAACATTTAAAAGCATTGTTAGATCAAGAAATTTATAAAACAAGGTTCTGGTTCTGAGTAGGTAATCCAACATCGGCCCTACAGTAACTTTATGTCCCCTGAACTTCAATGTAAGACTGTGATCAATCTTGTCTGTATACCTCTGACATGCTTAGAGGGCAAGACAAGGGAGGTTTACCTGTATTGCAGCATTCATACGCAAGGTAATTTCAGAATGCTTTACAATAAAATAAACAAATAGGCAATACATGACAGAAATAGGTTTGAAAGGGCTAATTTAAAAAATGAGAGGATTAGACATAATAAAAAATAAACTAAGAAAATATGGCTAATTTAATGACAATGACATTACCTTTATGGAGTGCAGCTGAGAGCTGATCTCTAATCTTTCACTTTTGGGACAAAAAACAGTAATTTCTGTTTTTCCTACATGAAGCAGCAGGAAACTGTCCCATCCACTTACTGACGTTATTGACAAATCGACTCATTGACTGTAAGCGACTGTGGTCATTTGGTGACATATGTGTCATCAACTTAGGTATGGTAAGAGAAGTTGTAATGCTTTAAAATCAGATCTAGGGAGGAAAAAGGAAAATGGCCAAAGAAAGGAGCCTTGAGAAATCCCTCTGCTCTGATTTATAACTGCATAGAAAATCTCAACCACCTTTCCAGTATTTCAGTTTATATGTTACGACAGGGTATGAGGGTATGGTGAGGTTGAAAACCTAATTGGATAACACCTAGAACCTTGCTTCATTGACACACAGGGCAGTTTGCAATAATATTTGGCTGAGCTGAGCTCTGATTGACCTTTAAACTGCGTTTGTGTGTCAAATAAAAGCAGAGACTAAAGTTGTGCTGACATATGTTGATTCAATAAGATGGGTCTGGACCAAAAAACAATACCTCTGCCACATATCATAGACCTCTGCTGAAGTCAACCTGCCAGACAATTTCCTCTTCGATACAAAATGTAATGCTGAGTAAAATGAACCTTTTCTTGACTTTACACTGCTGCGAAGGTACTGTGCTCATTTATTTAATATATTATCACTGGTCCCACAAATGACAAAATAGATTTATATGATTTTGTATGTGACACGTGTGCCTTATGAGCTGCAATCAACTTGACTAACAGGGTTCAACTGCAGTTCAAGTCAGAAATATGCAGCAGTGAGAGTCACTGGTTTTTAATTTTTCTTAAGAAAATCACAAGATACATACGAGACGTTAAATTTGTCTCAGTCTACAGATCAAAGCTGTAAGATATATAGACATATTCAATGAATTCGAATATTATTGAAAAGTTCAATTCAGTAGACTGCTGGAGATAGGCACCAGCTCCCCTGTGACCCACTATGGAATAAGAGATATAGAAGATGATGAAAAGTTCATATATTTCAGTAAGTCATTATATAGGGCAACACACAAACTGATGTTTTTAATCCTTTATTTCTGTTAATCATGATTCTATTCATTTTCACCAACGCATCTGACACTTTGCCTTTTACTTGGTGATTTAAGTATTAGATGCAGCTGCTTGGTCATGACAACCTGTTGGATGAAACTCTTTATGCAGTGTTCATAAGGTAGTCTAAAGGCACTATACTGTCAAGAGTATTCACCTATCCATCCAAATTATAGTATTCATTTGTTCCAATCACCTCTATGCCCAGAGGTCAGCACCTAGCCACCTAGTGCAAAGTTAATTTATTGTTATGTACTTGTTACAGAAATTAACTCTTGTTAGGAAAACGTAAGAATCTTGTGAGTTTCTGAAATCTCCTAATTTTATTTTAGGAAGCTTATTGCACATTGAAACTTTAAGATTTTTTGTCGTCCCAAAGTTTTTTTCATTCTTCAGATTTTTAAATCGGAGTTTTAAAATGTAAACATCCTGCATCTTACATTGAAATAAATCTCACAGTTATAATTTTCTTAGAACCCACAAAGAAAACACAAAGTTAAAAAATACACCTTTTTACAAATGTCACATATTGTCCTTAACTTTTTGTTGGGAAAAGTTTTAAACTGTACTTCCAGTTTCTGTTTTTCTAAACATTGTATTGGACTGTTTCATGAGCCTCTCTCAATGAAAATGTCAATGCAAATAAATCTTTGGGTTTATTTGGTCTATGATAACATTAATCTATTCTTGAATATGAACTCCTAAGCACAGATGCAGGGATAGACCCATTTCTTTAGATTCTCAGACAAAACAATCAAACAGTAATGAGCAACTAGTGTCTTGCAAAAGTAATTATACCACTTGAACTTCAATGTTTGGTGTGATAGATCAACGGAAAGTAGTTCAGCATCCCCAATTAGGGGTATTTGAGAAAAGAGGGCTGAATACAAATGCCCACCACATTTTTCAGCTTATTATTTGTATTGAAAACAAGGACACCCTGTATCCTTTTATTTCACACTTTTGTGTGATTTTGTGTGGATCTATAACATAGAGTCCTAACACATTGAAAGTTGTGGTTGTAACGTGACAAAATGTGGAAAGGGTCAAGGTGTATAAATACTTTAGCAAAGCACTTCAACAGGTAACATGAGGAGGAAGGCATTACAGGAGAATAAAACTTCCCTGATCTCTTCTGAAATTTTACATTTATGTTAAGGTAGAGGAAAACAAATGAGTATAACAACTTTCTTCCTATATCCTCAAAGTCCAGATTCCGTTAGGTAACATTTAAAGATGCTTTGTCAAAAAAGTATTTCACAAGACGTTCAGGTCTGCTATGTATTGACACCCAGAGAATACTTGCTTGTAAAGTTGTAAAATCCATGTGTTTTTGTCTTTACCTTTGAGAGCTGTAATGTGAGACTTTTTGGACTCGTTGAAGCTTTGTGTGTTTTTTTTTGTTTTTGTAGAGTAGAGTTTCAGTGAAATGATTCTCAGAAGCAGAGCAGAACTCTGTTTTTAGGCACAGGGTCATGCAGCATGAAATCATTAAACACCCCATAGATGAGCTAATTATTTACCATTAACACAGCTCTCGTGCTCTTTTTACACACAAGGCTTCACAATAGGATGTTCTCTAAGGGGTGAAAAAGCTAATCAGCCACAGAATCTAAACCACGACTTGTCATACTGTTGTGCAGGTCATAGGAAGCTGACCAACAACATTGCAAAAGAAGAACATTTGGCAATCCTCCTGGTGGCACCTACAGTACTTTCTCCAGGGTTAAACGTATTGTGTTCAACGACACCATTTTGGTGCGTAACCTTTTGGAACATTCTTCAGAGACCAGGTTAGTTTAATTGTCTGCTATTTCTTTCAGGGTCCTAATTTAAATGCAAGTGCTGTAATTGTTATTATTATTTAGCTGAGGAGTGTCATCAACATCTAAATAATGTTGATCTGTTGTATTTCATCCAAGTAGTTGTCAAGCATCTCAGTTACCTCTGAGAGTCATAGTCTGTCTTTGCTTCTTTTGACCTGGCTTGTTTTAACCTGTGCAACCGAATTAAAAAATCTTTTTGCAATGTAAAAGAGTAAAATTAGCATCATTCAAATCTCCTTTCCTGTGGTTTCTATTAATAAATCTCTACAGGTGATGCATGAAGTCGCCTTGGGGTGCTCAGATCACTTTGCTGTTTGGTGCTGAAGTACTGCTTTTGGAAAACCAAGCACACCCAGATAATATATGATGTTTTCATATCATAGCAATGATTTACTTTAACTGCTCCAAAGTCAGGACCACAATGGCCTGGGTGAAATTCAATTCCAGATGAAAAAATTTCCAAGTCAGATAGGTCTGATTAAGTCCAAGTTTTGCTCCTTACTTACCCATCCAGACTTCTCCAAACTGTCCCGCTCCCAGTTTCTTCACCATTTTTATTGAATCTTTGGAAATCTCCCAGGCATCCTTGTCCCACGGCCTCTGGGCTTTGGGTTTTACACATGGATTTTCCAGTTTACGACACAGGCCATCTGCCTTGTCTGCAAGGCACAAAGGAACAATCTTTCATTTCACTGTTTTGTATTTTCTGGTGACAATTAGGACTATGCAAGTTTAAATCTAAGCTTCATTTAAACTTAATACCCCCTTCTTGTCATGAAGTCCCACTGACCGGAACTAAAAACCCATTAGCCTTGCAAAACATAAAAAGCGAAAACACTTTGGATTAGCAAAACTGGTTGTTTAGGAATTTTGTCATGGTATTTTGTTTCTAGGGAAACAAAGACTTTCATACATCATTAACCAAAAACCAGTGGTTAATGAGAGTTAATTCCTAATTTAACAAGGGAATCAAATAAATTCTTGTATAGGGCCAGGTTGGTTTGCATAGCTTTTTTCCCTTCATAAATAAAGTAATTGTTTGGCATTTTTGGTAACTCAGTTTTTCTTGGTTTAAGGATCTGAAACATTTAGGTGTGACAAAAAAGCTTAATCAGAGAAAATCTGAAAGGGGGAAAATACTTTTTCAGTGTACTGTCTCTAAACATATAATAGTTAACAAAAACTGTTTTTTGAATGTAGCCTATACATTTACTTCCCACTATAAATTTAGGTGTAACCAAAACAGCACAACAATTTATCTGCAGTCTTGGCCAGATATGATAAGATAACATTTTGTTTTTCAATTACAAGTAAATGAGTAAAAATATTTACACAGAAAGTTACTGCCAAAAAGCTTTGAAAATTTACAGGAATTAGAGTACCGCAATATTTAAAAAAATTGTTTATGACTATGCTTCCTGCTGATCATCACTCTAAAAAAACAGTTTCTCTTTCTGTCTTTTCTGCTGCTAGCAATTTACTCAAGACTGAGTCAATAGCCATGACCTTACTCTCAGCTAATTTCAAGTTTTTTCTCTTAAATTCCCAATCCATACTCACTGTGGTAATGTTTGATCATGCTGGTGATGTTGGGGAAGGAAATTTTGGGAGAGACATAGAAGCCACCATTGTCCAACTTTCTAATTTTATAATGTTTTACTGAATCCATTCCCTGGGCATCAACATCTCTGATGGACAACGAGAAATTCCCTGTGGGAAAAAAAGTTCAAGCTGAATCCCATCTCAATTACTCATGCTGAATGTGAAGGGATTTTATGTGTTGTAATTGTTGTACCTTTCGATGTTTCGCTTTCCCTGATAAGATAAGAGCCTGGTTTGTTTGCCGGTGCCAACAGCTGCCTCTCTGTATCCTTCCTTGTAATGTCTTTGAAGAACCACCTGAAATAATTAAGGTATGCTTTTACAGTGTGATGCGCGGCCTAACTAAGAAGACACAATACTGTTAATTAAGGTAAGCTGAAACTGACATCATTGTAACCCCAACAAGATTATACTCACTCCTCTGTTTCCATGGTATTAATTTGGGCGACATAATTGGATGGGATGAAGCCTTCTTTGTTGGTTGTTAGAGACATTGCTTTCCACCAATCACCATGTCTTTAAAAAATATGAAAAAAAAAATTCAGATTCATGCTTATGTGGCAGATTTTCACTTATTCAGTGGCAATTCAGTGTAAACCACTGACCTAATAGTAATGTTTTTGGACTGTAGGAGGAACCAGAGTACCTGGGGGAACCCATGAATGGACGAGGTGAACATGCAAACTCCATGCAGTAAGACCCCAGGCTGGGATTCAAACCCAGGATCTTGGCTCCAACATATGGGGCTACTTCTCCATGTCTTTAAAGAGTTTTGTCCTGCATTTTGTACACTAAATTAGACTAACTTAACCTGAACTCTACTTCTACACTCAACAGAAATTCTCTCAAAAGAAACTCTTTCAATAGTTCAAAATTAGTTTGGTTGTGTGGGAAGCAATTGGACAACATGGCCATGTCATGGTGTGAAGAGGCAGGGCAGGACCAAAGCACAAGCAGGAGGACGCTACCTGCATGGTGAGTTAAAAAGTTTAATAATAACTGAACTAACACTTACAGTAGGGAACACAGGCAGGATAACAGGAAAGAACACAGAGACACAGAAACAGGGATGTCAGCAGTGGATCCGACAGAGAACAACGAGAACCAAGAGGTATTAATACTGAGGAAGGTAGGAAAATGGACCAAAAACATGGGAATCTAATCAGAAGGAATGTGCGGCAGCTGGTGACCAGGAATGCAAGGTAACTAATGGAGGAAGGTTGATTAACACAGAATGATCAGGGAATCTAACAGGGCAGAAGATAAGTAAACAATGGAATGAACTAGAGAACATTAACAGGGAGGAACCAGATCTATCAAGAAATACAAACTCAAATAACACAGGAATCCAAGAAAGTAGTCTAAACACAAGAATAAATCATGATCCTAATCCAATATGAACTGTAACTTGAAGAACACAGACAGGGAAGTGCAGAGAAAACAACAAAGAACCAAAACTGAAAACCTAACACAAACAGTTTCAGGTCTGCTAGGTCAGCCAGGCTTGTTTGTGTCTGATTTTCATTCTTCCTGACAGAATGTTTAAATAATAAGTAACATTTTCTTTAGCTGATTTAGTCCACATTAACAATGAAACCACTTACTCTTCAAGGATTTTCATCTTTTCTCCTTCTGAATCCTAGGTCATGATGATGTATAGCTTCATAAGGATAAAGGCCAATCACCACTTTAACAGTCCCTTGTTTCTCTAAGACAGAAAACACAAATGTTAACTTGTTAAACACCACATGATAGAATAAATGTTTTTAACCAATAACAAAGAAGTCCCATTATAGTACAGAGTGCATGGTGATAAACCAAAAAGTGGAAACTACAGAGGATATCCCTGCTTGTTAATTATAAAATATTTAAGTCATCCGTTTTTATTTGCATTTGAACAAAAACATTTTATTTCTTTATATTATTTATACCCTCAATTGTCAGTGTAGCTTAAATGAGCTGTATATTGTCACTTCAGATTTGCTTTAAGGAACTTTCCCAAAACTTTGTCTCAAGTTTTATCTTGTAGAACTAAATTAGAAAAAAACAGGGAAAGAGATATAAAAGCCCTAGTAAGCATGCTTTAGACTTCAGTTTACTTGGCTCCATGTATAATGCAATGCTTTCACCAGAGAGTAAAATACCTTCCATCTGCTGGAACATTTGACCTGGTAACAGGGAGTTAGTCTGTGAACAAAAGCAAAACATGTTATATGATATTTCTACTTAGTTTTAATTTTTTTTGACACAACTGTGATTTTAAGTTGCACACATTTAGAATGTGTTCATTTCATTTTGCCAGACATCATCATTTTGAGAAAGAGAAGTTGTGACTAGTTAGAAAATATATTAGTCACCCTATTGCCAAACAGTGGAAAAATGTTCTTTATTTAAAACAGAGGTTCAAGGTTGTTACCAAAATTTTCATCTTAATATATAAAATATTTCAACTGTTTTAGCCATGGTTATGGCATATTAGAGTCCATGGCTCGATTGGGTTCTGTCCTTTGGGCTCAAATTAGTATAAGGAATCAGGATTTCTACATGGCTCAGCTTCCTTTCTGCTTACTTTGTTGTCTCTTGTATTGTGGGTGGGGTCCCTGACATAATGTCTTGACTCAGGTTGTGCAGCCTGCCCTCCGATTTTCCGCTCCATATCGCTCGTCAAACCTCCGTTCAGCGTGGACTTCAGACAGCCCATCCTGCCTGCAGGGGGAAGTGAGAAAAGGGAAAAGTGGGCTAGACTGTTGCATAACAGCTGGGGGCTGTGCTTCTGTGCTTCACAAATGCCTTCTGTGCGACCTCATCCCAGGGCAGTATGGCTGGCCTGGGGTGATTGCTTATGTATGCTGCCGCCTTCCGGAGCCGAATCCACCTGTCCTTTGCTGCTTTTGGGTGCTGTGTGTTGCAGGCCTTATACCATTGTTGCCACTTTAACAAATGTGTACTCCCCTGTGACTGACTGCCTCACATACATCCACTCAACACAAACACACATATTTCTACACGTAACCACCTACAAACACACACACGCACACATACAAATACACGCACTCACATCGATCAGTAGTAGAGATACAGATTTTGTCTTTTAGTTTTTATTTTAATTTGTTCCTGTTTTTTTATTTTTTTGGATACCAGCGAAAGGGAACAGAGAGATAGAAGTACCGGATTAAATGAAAGCAAAACATACAAACCCCATTCCAATCAAGTTGGGACGTTGTGTAAAACATAAATAAAAACAGAAATCCTGTTCAAACTTTATGCAACTGAATACACTACAAAGACAAAATATTTAATGTTCAAACTGATAAACTTTGTTTGCAAAAATTCACTAATTCAGAATTTGATGCTTGCAACATGTTCCAGAAAAGCTGATAGCATATTCGTGACATTTGCATGACCCAACCTGTATGTACTTTTATAGCACTTATATTGTGGCTTTTGCTTCCCTGTAATACATAACCATAAGGGCAATAAATACTTTTATAACCTTCGCTTGTGTCCAGCTTTATTTGCTGTACAAATCACAGACTGACATTCCTCATAAAATTGCCCATGTGGTTAAGATTAGACCTAATACTCCAGTTAAGCATGAGAGGAGGGGTAACCAAAAATTACAGTGTCTGTCCTCTCGTCTTAAACATTGAGTGCAAACAGAGAATT
>JAHHUM010000121.1:0-243081 GCA_036173005.1 Crenichthys baileyi | reverse complement strand
CAAAACAGCGGTGTGTGTGTATTGAATCAACCAGCAGTTATGGCAAAAGTGGAAATATGACAAAGGAATGTGGTTTTGAACGAAGTTTGGAAACAGCCCGCCAGATAGCTGGCACAGCGGGACACGGGCTGTCATAAAACCCCCAAAGCAAAGTTGTAAACTCAGCTTAGACAAAGAGTCATAAACCTTTTGGCGGCAAGTTAGCAAGCAGTAAAGTTGGAACAAAGAAAATGGTAAATTTCACCACGAGTTTACTGTCGTAGTCCAGTATTACCGGCGCTCCGGTGTTCGCCCGGTAAAGACACAACTTGTGCGACGCGGCGGCCTCAGGACTCAATACAATGTTGCATGCAAATACAATTTCATAACATCAGACTATAAGTTGCGATTCTGATCGCACTAAAAATCCTATCTCTCTCTACCCTGCCCAGACTACTTCTAATAAAGAAATCAAAGAAAATAATAAAAGATGGGTATTACTTTGTGGAGCAATTCTTCAGGGCTGCCTGCGTGAAGGGGAGAGGAGGAGGGGGAAAGTTGGAAGTTAACGTGTGTCCACGGTTAACTTCGGGAAGAGCGGTCAATCTTCGTCCTTTGGCCTCCTTGGCGAAAAGGAAAAATATGTTCTGACCGTCAGCAGTCGACTAGAACAAAAAAACAAGGTGGCGATCCGTCTCCTTGAAACTCCGTGGTTTTTTTGGTTACGTGTTAAACTAACACCTTCGATCGGTAAAGTTGAAATTTCTGGCCTTCTTATTCCAGGAATTTCTGTCATGAACGTTCTTTTCGTGGCCAACAAAGGAGAATAAATGAAGACTCCACGTGGGACCTCTTCTTCTCCAGAGGATGCTTCAGTTGCGTGGTAATCTGTCGAGATCTCCAGCTGAAAAGCAAGGTTTAAAACGCCCCCCTTCCATATATAATCTCGTGTGACGTCAGACCTATTGTGACGTCAGACTTGGGACGTCCCCGTCCTACCAGCCGCAGTGCCCACTGGGATTTGTAGTGGCGGGCAATACTGGATACAAAATGGCCGATGATGTCGGAAGGCCTGGTGGTGTCCAGCAATGTGTAAATGGTCCAATATTCAGCAAACAAGTGGTCCAACAACATCCTGCCACAAACTGGTAAAGTGAATACCATCTATGACTTGCACTTGTAACAGATGTAAAATGGCAAATATTACACTTACTACTATATCAGCCAAATTAAATTCTTTAGCACTTCTGTTTGTCATAATCACTTCAGAATCAGAGGAGTCTGAGGTACTGCTGAGCTGTGAAATACAAGATCAGACATAAGAATATAAAAAAAAAATAGAATGGACCAATGTACTTCAGATACAAATCAGTTCAAGAGAGGCATTTTGTATGGTTAATCACTTAAGAGTCACTTACAGGGGTTGGACAATGAAACTGAAACACCTGTCATTTCAGTGTGGGAGGTTTCATGGCTAAATTGGACCAGCCTGGTAGCCAGTCTTCATTGATTGCACATTGCACCAGTAAGAGCAGAGTGTGAAGGTTCAATTAGCAGGGTAAGAGCACAGTTTTGCTCAAAATATTGAAATGCACACAAGATTATGGGTGACATACCAGAGTTCAAAAGAGGACAAATTGTTGGTGCACATCTTGCTGGCGCATCTGTGACCAAGACAGCAAGTCTTTGTGATGTATCAAGAGCCACGGTATCCAGGGTAATGTCAGCATACCACCAAGAAGGATGAACCATATCCAACAGGATTAACTGTGGACGCAAGAGGAAGCTGTCTGAAAGGGATGTTCGGGTGTTAACCCGGATTGTATCCAAAAAACATAAAACCACGGCTCCCCAAATCACGGCAGAATTAAATGTGCACCTCAACTCTCCTGTTCAATGGTCAATATACACGGCCGGGCTGCCATAGCCAAACCTTGGGTCACTCAAGCCAATGCCAAACGTCAGTTTCAATGGTGCAAGGAGTGCAAATCTTGGGCTGTGGAACCCGGATAACCCGGATAGTGACCTGGCCACTATCCTACAAGAAGAATGGCTTAAAATCCCTCTGACCACTGTGCAGGACTTGTATATGTCATTCCCAAGACGAATTGACGCTGTATTGGCCGCAAAAGGAGGCCCTACACCATACTAATAAATTATTGTGGTCTAAAACCAGGTGTTTCAGTTTCATTGTCCAACCCCTGTACAATCGGTGAGGAAATCCTCAATTGTGCAAAGATAGACTGTGATGCATTGGTAAGAGAGAATGCTGTTTCTATCCCTGGTGTATTAGTTATCTTTGTACCATCAGGGTAGAGCAGAAAGTAAGGACCACTTTGTACATTTTTGTTAGAAGCCATTATTTTTTGTTCTGCATTTTTTTCATAATTGCTCTGCATCCAATCCAGTTGGAACAACAAGGGGTAGTACCATTCCTCTGAACGGTTTCAGCACAAATTTTAGACCACATTACACCTACTGAAATCTACAGGGAAACATAGAAGTAGGCTACTGCAAGCTAGCTCATTGAGAAACTACAAATACATAACAGAATTCAAAGAGGATTTACCTTCACTGTTTTCCTTCAGTGTCTCTTTTTTTCTTTTTGAAACATGTTTGTCTCTCCTTCTCTTTTAAACTTCTGAAGGTCTGGAATGAAGCCAGTTCACTTCCTCCTGAGGTTCCTGCTTCTGATAGTAAAATCAAGTATGATAAAGACAGTGAATGGATTATTTTTAACCCTTTTGTTCACTCATCCAGCGTTATGATCTATACTCCTACAAAACAGCACTGAATATGGACTGCGTGAGCCTAATAAAAACATAATGACTCTTTGAAACGTTACTTTCACTTGGGCCAGGCTTATCAGCATCATAGATGAATTTGATCTTCTTGCCACATGAACTGCAGAATGCAGTTTCAAAATGCAGGTGACATCCACAGAAAGGACAACGCATTGTAATCTGTAATAAAAATCAGAACCATTAGGCTAGTGCCCAGAATATAAATGTCAATTCACTAAACATTAATGATGTGGCACCTTCATAAGGAAGCAATTCTGTCAACGGGATGCATCTGCCAAAAGAATCTCTGATCTTTTGCGGTTCATCGTCAAATTCATCAAGAATTATGGAGCAGCCTCAAGCCAAACTAAAGGTTTCCGCCATGTGGGACCATTTTGATCTCATATTGGAAAATAAGGTATTTATTTTAATTTCCTTGTCGTTTCATCCTGGTCCTCTCAAGAGTTTCCACTTGATCTATCTGAATTGAAATTCATTTCAAAGTGACTCTTGCTTTGATGCTCATATTATTTTCTGCAGGTTAAATGTCGCATTTGTTTGACTTTCCTATTTAAACAAAAGCACCTCCTCAATGCTGAGGCATTATAGGGCCAGGCATGAGAATGAAGTCCCAGATACACCCAGGGTAAGCTCAGGTATACAGCTTAATTTGTACTGCACTTAATTTGTACACATCTACCCATCACTAGTATACATAATAGAATACATATAACAATGAAAATAAGGACACTAAATAACACTGATCATTTGTGACAATCACATAGCCATAGTGATCATAGTTAACTAAAGAAAAATGTTTCACTTACCTGTCAAATGGGCTAGATTTGTCTCTTCTCTCTGCATGCAAAGCTGCATTTTCAACTTCCTCGTGTTGTTTAATGGCGGTTGGCAAACAACTTAAAGGTGCCTTACCACCACCTTCTGGAAAGCAGTGTAAGCTCCATCTCCCACCGTCTGTGAAAATCCGGCACCGTTACTTCCGCTACACTTCATTTCCGATGGGGCTCTTGTTTTTGTGTTGTGGCTTCTGCATTTGTGATGCGGCTTTTGCATTTGTGTTGTGGCTTTTGGGTTTTACATGACACCTCTGGGTCACCGTATGTCCGCCATGGAAAATCGCCCACTCTTCCACTCCCTCTGTGCAACAATGGTGCAACAATGATGCGTTTAGGTACCGAAACATGGTATCGTTTGATATTACATGAATAGCTACTCGTTAGTACCTAAGGAATTCGGTCTGTATCTATAAAAGTACTGAATTCGCTACCCATCCCTAGGTACAACCATGTCCATGTGTAAACTTATCACAGAAACACAGCATAAGTAATATTAACAACAAAAAAAACAATTTCTTCCAGCATCCTTTGCTGCACTAGGCAATTGCTAATGTTGCCTACATGGTCTTGGAGAGCAGAATGCATTGTTTCTTTAATTGCTTAAAGTTGTTCAGGTTCTATATAATCACACTTCTACCACCATGTTTCACCGTCAGTATGATGTTCTTTGTCTGAAACCCTTGGATCCAAAGTAAAGGCTAATGCTACAAAATTTGTTTTGGGCTGTACTTTGAAGTTGTGACAAACTCTTTTTCATTGAGTGGTTTGAACGCCGGCAACGTGAGCCATGTTTCCCCTTCCTCTTCTAATACTAACCCAACTAAAAATATGTCTGCACTTTCTTCTTTTTCTTCTGGCTTTTCCCTTTCAGGGGTTGCCACATCTGTCTCCATCTAACCCTATCTCCTGCATCTTCTTTGTTCACACCCACTACCTTTAATTTCTTCTTTCACTCAATCCATAAATCTCCTCTTTAGTCTTCCTCTAGGCCTCCTGCCTGGCAGTTCCAGCCTCAGCATGATTCCACAGATGAACTTACCATCCCTCTTCTTTACACGTCTAAATCATCTTAGTCTGTTCTCTCTGGCTTTATCTCCAACAAATCAAACATGAGTTGTCCCGCTGATGTACTCATTTCTGATCTTATCCATTCCCGTCACTCTCAAAGAGAACCTCAACATCTTCATATCTGCTACCTCCAGATCTGCCTCATGTCTTTTCCTCAGTGTCACTGTCTCTAAACCATACATCAACAACACTAGTCTCACCACCATCTTGGACACCATGCCTTTCATTCACGCTGATACTCTTTTATCACATAATACTCCTGACACTTTTCTCCACCTGTTTCAACTTGCTTGGACACATTTCTTCACCTCTTTTCCACACTCAACATTGCTCTGGACTATTGACCCTAAGTACTAAGTAGTAATCCTCCACCTTCTTCATCTTTGTTCCCTGTAACCTCCCGGCTCCATTTGGGTCCCTCTTGTTCACACACACATTCTGTCTTGCTCTGGCTAACCTTCATTCCTCATTTCCAGGGCAAACCTCTATCTCTTTAAATTTTCCTCCATCTGTTTCCTGCTCTTGCCATACCTCACAATGTCATCTGCAAAAATCATAGAATTCCTCTGTCACACCTACAGCACACCTCACACTGTCTTACCGCTCTCATACATGTCCTGCACCGCTCTATCATACTTATCTGCTACTGCAGACATTCTCACACACCACATACCACAGCTCATCACTAAGCTTCCTGTCATATTGTTGTGCCCCAGCCATGGATGAAACATGGAGTGAACTGTATGTTGTCAAGTGGAAATATGGAACAATACAACTGAATGCCAATAGTGTGCTGTTTCCTCACTAGTGACCCTGAAGGTCAACAGGAAGCTAAGAGAAACAGGAGGTAGTACTGCTTTGAGTGCATGCATTTCATCAGCTCGCGATTTGGTGGTTCAAGCTAACAAAGGGTAAATATATAACCATCACAACTTATGTCCAAAAATAGTTTAGTCACTATAATCACAAAAACACAGAAAATGGATTTTTAGCTGCAAATGATGTAAGGATGCTTTTGATAATATTAGATCTGTTGAGAGAGAATGGTTGCCGGTGTGTCTGCCGGATAACGCATCCAAGAGATGCTGAAAATCTTTTGTTTTATTTACAAAAGTTTGTATGTAATGCACATAGTTAAAGTATATTTATTTTCTAGTTGTAGTATTTCACTACATACTTGAACTGTTGATTTTACCTGTCAGTTTTGAGCTAATTGAGGCTGAGTTTGTGAGTATTTTCACTAAATTGAAACCATATGTAGTCTTGAGCACTGAATGTCTAATGTAAGCTTAACTATGTTGTTTGTTCATTTTTCTTATGTATTTGCATACAGGGCCACTGCAGTTGTTTATGCTTATTATATGTTATATTTTTGTTTATGCACTTTAGTGAATGCATTCCCAAGCAGAACAGTTTATACATGTGAAGTTCATAGACCTTGGACTTGCCTGCTCAGAACATTTGTGTCACCCATTTTGTTTTGTCGAAATATTGAGCAGTTGCTACCACTCAATATTTCTTTCAATTTAAAACCTTACTGTACGCACTCCAAGCTTTATTTAATACTGTTTCACGGTTGTGTAGCAGCTTGGGAATAAAGATCCCAAAATATATTCTGTGTCTGCTCTCCCCCTAATTTTTCCAGCTCCCATGTACACAAAGAAAGACACTGGCAAAAACTCAGAATCCCTAAATGCACTGCATTAACCTACTTTTAGTGAAGGTCAGGAAGGTGGAGTCACAGCGGGAATCCCCGTAATGTCATGGAGCCACCAACAAAACACTTGTCTGAGCCACGCTGGGGAGGCAGTGCACAACCACCTGAATGTCTTTAAAACTCACTGGCGAGTAAGATGGTACTTCCAAGAATCCTTGGATCCAAAGTTGACTACAATCTGACTTTAGTGTATCTGTCAGAACAACCAAAAGTTAACTGATGATCTGCTGTATGTGCATCCAGCTATCATGGGGTAGTTAAGATGAGCTGTTGTAAACTTCTCTTTCTGAGCTTCTGCAGAAAAGGAATTGAGCCAGAGGTTCTAATCATGTCAAGTGAATTTCTCGAATTCTAAGATTTTTCTTAGAATTGTCCTTCGGTAAGACAAACGTTATTCACAAAACATCTTAGGCCTTAAGAGAGCTCCTAACATGAGGACACGTTAAAGAGTAGTGAGGAGGACTTTTAGTGAGCTTAAGCAGGCAATATGGCAGAGAGAAAAGAGAGATATTCTCCATTCAATGAACATCAAATTCATAAAACGCTCCCGTCTATCGGGATCTACCCCCATATAGTCGAGTAACTGAGCACATAAACTTTTATAAAAATCATACAATTATTAATACAGAGATAAGATAAACTTTATCATCCCCCTAGGGTGAAATTAAATAGTTTCAGGGGCAGAACAGATTAAAGGTGCACCTCTAGTCAAGTCAAGTCAAGTTTATTTGTAGTGATTTTCAGCAACAAGGCACTCAAACCGCTGTACATGAGGAAAAACATTACAATGATACAGAAAATCAAGCACAGAAAAACAAATCAAATGACATTAATAATCCTTGGGAGTTTACTGGTAAGAGCTGGTTCTAATCCAATCTTTCTAATAGAGGTAATTAGCTCATTAAGTCATCTGTGGTAAGGAATTCATCCAATGCTAGAAGAAAAATGATAATATTAATCCTTGAGGTTGCTTGTATGAGGCAGCTGTGGTCCCATCATTCAAATAGTAACTGTCATAGGCACTCACTGAAGTCTAAGTAGAAAAGCTGGGTCACTGGTAGGTCCAAACTTTTTAAATACTAATAATGTTTGGCTTTCACTGGTATGAAATTGTTATAATAAAATCCTTCTAAGAAATCTAAAAATCTCTGGTTATTGGTGTAAAAACAGCTGTAGTCAAATTTTGAAATACTAATAATATTTTGCTTTTGCTGGTAATCCTTCTAAGAAATCTGAAAATCTATGAAAAGTAATGAAATCACATGTTTAGGTAAAGTAAGATTGGAGGAAAAAAGAAATTTTATTTCAGACTCTATTCTTAGCAGAATAGAGTCTGAAGTAGTACAAAAAACCTTAGCAGGGGTAAGCAACAAATACATAGGTAAAGATTTAGCAAGGGTACGGTGGAATCTTGAGGGTGCAAATGTATAAGTCTGAGTGCGTTTGCATGAATTAGACTGTCAACACTGATAGAAGCGCCATTGTCCTTGAGAAGAGAGGTGGAAGTTTTATCAATCGGCCGCATGGTCCTATCAGCACACAGCTGGTAGGGGAGTGCTGGGGAAGAGCGTCGTGTTTATATAACATCCAGGAGATATTTTGTCGATAGCCAGTTAGCACAAGTTGCCAAGGCCACATTGGGGCCCCAGATTTAGAAAAACAATAACTGTTATGGTTCAGGCAGTTGTGAATTTCCAACTACCTTAAGAGTTTTACTGGTATGTCTCAATTGCAAATCAAAATAGCCAAATTTCTGGTACTTTCCGCAGGTCTCGAGCATACAACTTCTCCAAGATTATATCCTTTAACCTCTGAGTCCAACTGCTGCCAGGCTGCAATTCTGTTCAAGAATCGTGTCCAGCTTGCGATTCTGCTCTCTTAACATTTCAGTCTGAGTGTTGATCACTCTACAGACTCCATTCAACATCGCAGCCAGCTTTGGAATGCTTTGAACAGCCGCCCATGTTTTGCGAATCACTTGATAAGCCAGGTAACCACCAACTCCAAAAAGCAGAAATCCTGTTATTAAAAGTCCAAATATGTGCACATCTGTCAGAGCCCAGAGCACAGTTTACAGACAGTATTTAAACAGTATGTGGGTGTTACCTCAACTTAAAAGAGTTTGGAGACATGGTCCTCTAGACCCCACCTGGGGTCAGAGGCAACAATATTATTTACATATGTCCTCGACCGACATCGTAGTCAGGCACACAATCTTCCACTGCTGCCAAGAATCCAGAGAAGAACGTCCCGTCTGGACAAGAGGGTTCTCCTTTACCCTGTCTTCCCATCGAAACAATTTTATCAATTACGTTGAGAGACCAGCTGACCATATCCATAATTTACAAGTTTGGGGGATATGCAAAACTTCAATGTTTACAGACTGTAAAATGTTTTCAAAAAAAAAATTTTGAAAAAATTGGAAAGACTTGATCAAATATACATAAATGCAAACTCTAGACAAGATACAGTAAAATTATCTAAGCACTATATACATAGAAGGAGGATATAAATGAGGTGAATACGTATTTGTTGTATTGTACATGATGATGTCAGTAGCCTAAGCCTAAATGGTCATCTGCAATGCCCCCATCTGTGGAGAAAGTTAGCTGGTGTGCTGCAATCTCCTGACTAGCCTCTGAAGACAGGTACCAGAGATTCTCACAGTCTAGGCTGGTGTGTGAAAGCAGAGGGAAAGACAGTGAGCTGCTTGGAAATGCCTGTTTATTTGCACTGTGATTGTTCCTCTATTTACTTCGGTTTTCTCCAACCTTTTTTCTCTCCTTTTATTTTGTTTTAGTCATTTTACCAAACTATACCAAATTATACAAGCAGACAATGACAGTAAAATGCTGAATTTTAATAATAATATGAAATAATTAATATTAAATAGATGCAGTATGAAAATGACCAGCATGGCGAGTAAACATAATGATAAGCAAATTAAAATAATGATGAGAATGTAAATAAGCTAAGTTGATGCTGTCTGACAATTAAATTTTGCTAAATAATCATCATGATTTACACATTTCCTAATCCATTCTACATTCTATCGTTGGCTAATTTCTCTCCATTCATTACTAGGAGCACATTTGTTTTTTTTGTTAATGTTCATTTTTATAATAAATCACAGCTATTAGAAGACAGCGTCACACCTAGTAACAAGGTCAAACACACCTCCTCACTGGGATAGGAATTTCTGTTGTGTCCTTGCTTAGAGTTGCTCTTAGTGAAGGGTAGATGAGACGTCATGAAGTGATTCGACACATTGCCAAACTGTATTGATACTGTGTCACTGAATACTGACATCTGCTGGACCTTAAAAATCCCTACAGGAAACCTAGTTGACAGACTCACCTGACACTGATTTGATGACCTAGTATACACAATAATATAATTTAAGTCATTGTATGTTATATTGTATTATTTCATATCTTCATTTAAAATATCTTTGATATTTTTAGATACAGTCAATAAATAACATGTATCATAACGTGAAAATCTAAGTGAACATGTGAATGAGGATGCTTGTGGACTGGGAATTAAACAATTTGTTTTTCAAACAATTCGTTTTTCCAATGTTTGAAGTGTGTGTTACGCTTTTTTGATACAACTTCTCCAGCTGTAGAAAACACCTGCTCACGCAGCACAGATAAGGCTGGAGTACAGAGAAGTTGTAAGAAAAGGCAGAAGAGGTTTGGATAGATTGTCTTTTGGTTGTCCTAGTATCTCATTGGATCCTGGGACCTGGCAATATCGCTCTGCCAGGTATCTCTTCACCTCCTGGATTGGCTCTTTTGTGCGTCCGATTACAGACGCACATTCAGACTGCAGTCTGCTGATGGCCTCATTGCACTTGGAGGAACTGCGGAACCCAAGTGATTTAGATCTGGGGTCTAGAAGTGTTGCTGGGGTCAACACACTTAATGACTCCAGACTGAAAGCAATGTCTGTGACTCTACGCTTGAGTTGTTCAGGTAGGTGTATGGCTGCCTGTGTGTGCAAGGTTGAAGCATTACGGTATAGTGCAAGATAGTGCAAGATAGTGCAAGGGATGACCTTTGACCCTGACACTCGCCTCTCTTTAGACAACTCCACTGTAGCTTGATGGAAAGGAGCAAGCACAAGACGTGTTTCTCTTATGATAGTATACTCATCAGCTGTAAGTGGAGTCAAATATGTTTTTAGAGCGATCAGAGTTACCCACACTGGTTCCTTCGCATCATGTAGCCTTGACAGCATTTCATATGTGCTGTGCCAGCATGTCGGCACCTCATTGACTTCTCCTTGGCAAACTTCTCCTTGGCTGTAGTGCTTGATCTGAAGTATGTGACAATGTGCCTGGCTTTGTGTCTGATGGATGTAAGAGTGGGGATCTGATCACATGATTTTCTAACTAATAAATTGAGACTATGTGCAGTACAAATTAAGTGCCGAATTTGGAGCTGTCTAGAGGATGCAATCATGTTTGGTGCTACGTTGGTCACAACACATTTTACTTCTTTGGTTATGGCCCAGTCCTCCATCATGCCCATTGTCAGCAGTGTGACTTTGTGGAAAGTATTGCACTCCCAACACAGATGTACACAACTGCAAATTCTCATTAATTTAGTAACAGGTAAGAGCCAAGTAAGCCTCGATGTTCACAAATGTCCACACCAGCCGTTATACTCACTGCCACAGCGTGCTGTACTTCCATTTTCACTCATTTCCGCTCCTCCTCGTACTTTTTGGCCACCATTTGTTTGATGGTCTGAAAATTACACCAAGTCAAACCAAAAACAAATCAAAATATTTAAGTTAAAGATTAAATAAATTGGATATATCAACTACTATTTTAGATAATTTCCACACAAACCTTTCTGGTTGGCTAAACATATGAGGGCTGAAGGACCTGAACCAGTTCCCTGAACCCTTCCCTCTCCACAATGCTGAGGGACTAGCAGTCCTTCAGGATGAAATTCAGCAGAGCCTCATCCAGCATCTGCTTCCTGGAAGCTTGATGGTTAAAAATGAGATGAAGAATAAATTAAAGGAATTAATTATCAATAAAGCAACTGTGAGTAAGTTGTAGAATGGCTGTATACCTGAGTTTACCCTATTATTTCTCACAATGCACAAAACATCTTCATCAAAAATTCCAGAAGTTCCCTGCCTTCAGCTCTTACAGGCCGTTTTTATACAAATACAAAACATTTGTGAGTATTTGGACCTCCTGACCAATCAAATTTGCCATCTTCATTTACGCACAAATTCTGGCACACACAACATTGATTCTCAAGCACAGTTACGGGAATACAAGACTAGCATCACATCTGCAGGAAATCAAACCGGTCTACGTGACAGTTGTACCATAACAATTTCATTATTCGAATCAACTCCTCATTCCAGAGCTGAATTGGACCACTGTTTTTTCCCTTTTTTGGCCCAGCAAGATTCACCTTGGGCCTCTTTCCAGGAACATTTTGTCTCAGACACACAAATACTTTTTAACCACATAAATCTCCTCCACAGATGTCCTGCAGCTGTGATCGATTTCTTGTATTCCCGTAACTGCGGCTTAGAATTCAATGAGTGTGTGCCAGAGTACGAGTATGAGAATAATGATGCCCTGACTCGTGTCATGGATTTGGGATTCTTAGGGATTTTGTATTATTAAGATGTATTCAGAGATGTGTTCTGAATAAAAGGTCCCCTCACGTTGGCTTTGAGTGGAAACCAGTTGTCTTTTCATCATTTTTATATTAGTAAACTTTCTTCTTCCACACTATCAGAGTCATTATCTCCAAAGATGAGTGTAGCACACTCAAAGAGGACCAGTATAGGAGAGGCACTATACATCTACTAGGTTCTGCCAAAAGTAGCGATGAGTCACACCAACTGAATACTGAACGGATTATTTTATTGCCTCCAAACAGAGCAATTACAACCTTTATTTACAAATACTGAAAATCAAATTCAATAACCAACATAAACAGAGCTCTTTCCCCCCTTTAGGAAAATAAAATGAAATGGAGTCCAGTTCTTAGCAATGTTGCTACCCGGGTAGTGTTGTCTAAGGGATCTTATCTGCAACCCAAATGGCTGTTTCAGATTCTTGTGAGAGTTCTTCTGCGAATGGATACCCGGCAGGCCACACCGCTTATCCCCATCCGCAGTTCATTTGGGCTGGGGTCGGCATCAAAATCAAAGAACCCAGCATCACTATAAAACCAATCGGGATTTCCGCAAGCTATTACCCAACAAGTGGTCATCTCAGTCGCTAACTGGAATTCCACAGATAGTAAGTGGTCCCTTCTGTAGCTTCTAGACTAGTCAGTAGGTTCACAGTTCAACCAGTCAGTGCACATGTCAAGAGCACGTCTCAGAATCTCTCATAATGCAGGTAGAAAAAATGATCAAAAAACACACTGGTTAACTCAAGTCAGTAGAACAATGAGCGCCCTCTGGCGGACCCTTCAGGCATTACAACTAGATTACAGAGGTGGGTTTTGTAGCCCACTGTTTCATGTGGGTTATATCCTCCCCTCTCGACTGGGCATGAGTCCCTTCATGTTCTGATTGGTGAATATAATAGTCACTGTCACCAAAGGTGTCCAGTGCCTTGTTAAAGCTATCAATGAAATTCTGGGCAAAGGAGATTAAGGGTTTTCCCATCTGAAAATAACTAAAACGATCGGGTGGTCGTCGTGCTCTTTCTGGCCTTCGGGCAAAGTCGGGTGAGCCTTCAGCTTGACCAGTTTCCCTCTTGGTTTCCCCCTCAGGGTTTTCACAGTCAAGTGCGTAGTCCGATTCAACGTCCGTATACATTTCTGCTATAATAGAATTTTTCTTATTAAAGTGGGAGAGAAATTAACTCACAATAAGAGAAAATCCGGACTTTGTCTTTATAAGTTTTATTCAAAGGCATTTCTGCGTTTGAAGACCCTGTCACTGACGAGTCAGTGAAACAGAGCCCAGAGCACAGTTTACAGACAGTATTTAAACAGTATGTGGGTGTTACCAAAACTTAAAAGAGTTTGGAGACATGGTCCTCTAGACCCCACCTGGGGTCAGAGGCAACAATATTATTTATGAGGACAGCCATCTTCTCTTCCTCAGACACAACCCTCCAGGATGTGTTTTAACCATTAAACTTCTGGTAATGGTTTAGAGTCCATCTGCTCTAAATAACAGAACACTAATAAAAACACAGAGGTCAGAGGAGAGAGATTAATGAAAGTTCAAAGCACTTTGGAATACTTTGGAGCACTAAATAAAATAATTTCCATAACACTGCATTCATAGCACTTGGTTGATTGTCTTCTCCATCAGTATTTGTCACATCCGGTGAATTGTCATTTCCACTGTTTGCAAGGTTTCCTCCACATTGGTTTTCTTTAAATGTTGATTCACAAGACTCTTGCTCAGCTAATTCTGGAGCTGTTTGAACAGAACCAAGTAGGTCAAGGACCTGAGGCTCAGGCTGGGAAGACTGAGTTTGAGAAGTTGACTGACTTACAGGTAACTGCCTTGGAATAGTACATACTTGTGTTAACCTTTCCTCATGGTGACAGGTACCAGAATGGTGCAGTAAAACTGCTCAGCATCAGACTCAGGATTTCCCTCATTTGTTTGAGGCTGATTGTGTCTCCTCAGCGGACAAGGTCTAGGTTCAGGTTTTTCCAGTTCCTCCTGTTCACACAGGTTACCACAAGCTAGTAGGTGATCTCTGTCCAGGGAATGAATGGGACCATCCCCACTGGTGGGTTCTACAGTGTACACAGGTAAGTCTGATACCGTGGATACTGCCAGCTCCACTTATGTGCGAGTTTATGTTTATTGCGCAGGCGAAGGTTCATGACTAGAACCTGATTGCTGGCCTCCAAAGTTGATTCTCTCACTGCTCTGTCAAACCGATGTTTATTCTCCCCCTTTGGGCATCTCTGGTGGCCACCTGGTAGCTCTTCTCCAGGCTTGCTTTCACGTTTTTCACATACTGAGAGTGAGATTTTGGAGAACCATCCTTGACAGGCAAGTTGAAAGAGATGTCAATTGAGAGTTGGGGCTGACACCCAAACATAAATTCATAAGGACTGTAGCCTGTCACCTTACTTTTGGTGGAATTGTTGGCATGGGTCAGTGGTTTCACAAAATCATGCCAAAGACTTTTGTCTTTGTTTTTAAGGGTTCGGAGCATAGAAAGGAGGGTTCGGTTGAACCGTTCAACCGGATTTCCCCTGGGGTGATAGGGACTGGTTCGGACTTTTGTGATCCCAACTAGAACACACAGCTCTTTGATAAGTTGGAACTCAAAGTCTCTGCCTTGATCACTCAACAGACGCTCTGGAAACCCATAGTGCACTAAAAACTGTTCCCATAGGTTCTTAGCAACTGTTGAAGCTTTCTGGTCTTTTGTGGGTATAGCCACCGCGTATTTAGTAAAATGGTCTGTTATGACCAAGGTATCCTTGGTGTTATGGCTATCTGGCTCTAGAAAAAAATTCATGCACACTAGTTTCATGGGATGAGTTGTTTGAATGTTTATGAAGCACTTTTCTCAGGTGTTTTCCTTCTGACACATCGCCCACATGTTTTTATTTTTTGCTCAACATCTACTGCTATTTTCAGCCAATAAAACCTTGATCTGGCAAGGTCAATCATTCTTTCAAAACCCATGTGCCCCATATCATCGTGGAGTCAACTGAGTATGATTGGCCTCAAAGAAGTTGGGACAACAAACTGATAACAGATGTCACCTTCAGTCTGACAAGCTCGATATAGTAGGCCATTTCTTAAGGTAAGCTGTTTCCATTCTCTGTACATGGGCTTAAGTTCAGGAAAGTCAGTATGAGAGTCGACAATGGGTTAATTTCCAGCTTCAATGAGCTTGATGACAGTATTAATGACTGGATCGGACCATTGGAGTTGCTGAAGTTCTGTCTCTGTGTAAGCAGGTAAGGTGGTGCAACCTAACATTTCTTCACTTGCGTAGAGGTCAGGTACTGCATTTGCGTGAATTGCAAGCGACTCTACCAAGGTGACTGAAGGTAGAGTGTTCTCAGTTTGGTCTAGGAGAAGCCGTTGACACAAAACATTGACTGGATCAGCTGAGAGTAGTTCTTGGCTCTCTTCCACAGATGCAGAGTTCCTGCTTAGTGCATCATGAGGGCGCCTAAAAAGACCATCAGCGTCTTGATTGATCTTGCTAGCATGGTATTTGATGTTGAAGTTGAATGTTGAAAGAGCAGCCAACCAGCGATAACTAGCTGCATCTAACTTCGCCGACTTTAGAAGGTAGGTTAATGGGTTGTTGTCCGTTATAACTGTGAATGTTGTTCCATAAAGGTATTCCTGAAACTTTTCTACCATCAACCACTTTAGAGCTAAAAATTCTAGCCTATTGCGAGTTATAGCCTACGCTAGATGATCATAGGCTATAACTCGCATTTCACCTTCGTGTTCTTGGTAAAGGGCTGCTCCTAGACCAAAAGCACTAGCATCAGTGTGGAGAACATACAGTAACTTGGGGTTGGCAAACCCAAGTACTGGTGCTGTAGTGAGTTTTTCAATAATTACTTCAAAGGCGTGTTGGCAGTCAGGAGTCCACCTGTTGGCCAGGGACTCTTTGGGGTAGTAGCACCTTTCCTGGCAAGGGGTATCTCTTCTTCCCCTCTTGAAAGGTTGTAGACCCCAGTGAGATCGTTTAGGGCCTTGGAGTAGTTATGAACAAATCTGCGGTAATAACCTGCAAACCCCAAGAATGATTTAAGCTCTCTGAGTGTCAGGTTTTGGCAAGGAAGAGCGGCAGCCTTTTCGGGGTCAGTTTCGACACCTTTGCTCGAAAAAATGTGGCCCAAATACCTAACGGATGTCTGAAAAAATCGACATTTAGATGGGGAAAGTTTTAAGCCAGTCTCTCTCATTTGCTGGAGGACTTGTACATGCCTGGACTCATGTTCTTCTAGTAAGCTGGAAAACACTATAATATCATCCAAAAAGACTAGTACTTCCTTGAGGTGTAGGTTGCCCATACACTTTTCCATTAAGTGTTGGAAGGTACTAGGGGCATTGGTAATGCCCTGGGGCATGCGGTTAAACTCATAAAACCCAAACGGACAGACGAAGGCAGTTTTTGGCTTGTCATGCTCCTCCATCTCAATTTGGTAATAGCATGATTTAAATCCCATTACCGAAAACCATTTTGAGCCAGAGAGAGCAGAAAAGGCCTCTTCAAGATTGGGGAGCGCATATGCATCGCGTATCGTCAGGCTTTTTATTCTACGATAATCAATACATAAGCGGACTTCCCCATTCTTTTTCCACACCCCTAACATTTGGGAGGAGTCAGGGGATTCAGATTCATGAATTATTCCTGCCTCTAGTAGGGTTCGTAGGTGCTTCCTCACCGCCTCATAATCATTTGGGTGAATTGGGCGAGATCTTTGTTTGAAAGGTGTGTTGTCTTGTAAGTTTATGTGGTGTTTGACTTCCGTTGCATGGCCGAAGTCTAGGTCATGGTGGGTAAATACATCTCCATATTCATTCAGTTTCTTTGTTATTTTGCCCTTCCATTCTTCTGAAAGAGGAGACTACCAAATTCAAAGGTTAAGTCAGGCTTGGAAGTTTGTTCAGTGAGCTCAACAGTGGCAGCAGAGCATTGGACTGAATTTTTTACTAGTGGTAGCAGGTATATGATCATAGATGTGCTCTGGTGTGTGGAGCTCTGCTATAACACAACTGTTGGGAAGTGTTATGTCACACTCAGTTTCATTCCTAATCCAAACAGACAACTTTTGCAGATGCTGCTCAGGTAAGTTCACAAGACAACAATACACAAAGATTCCACCCGGCAGTGAAGAGAAGGAGGGCTGCTCAACGACTGCACATTCGCCAGTACTATTGGTTTTGATGCGCCCTTCCAGAAGAACTCTTCCTTGAGCAGGGATGACTTGTGGCACTTTGCTTCTCACTATCACTGAGCCAACTCTCTCAGATGAATTCATTGTTCTCCTCAGTCTGAGTGTTCGGAGGATTTGTCTATAGCCATAGATTTCAGACAATTCACTTGGGTCTTGTCCATCACAATACTCATCATAGACTACATCAAGCACATTGGTACCAATAAGGATGGCAGATAGCAGTTTGAACATATATCTGGGACGACTAAAGCCAATGTAGAGACTTCCGGCTCCAGTTTCACAAAGTCTCTGGGGAACTTCAGGCTTAGCTCAACCTAGCTCAAATATGGGACATTCTGACCACTGGCATCCTCAACATCTAGAGATGTAATGGGGTGCTCTGACAGGTTTGCATGATGGAAGGATGAAGACACAGTGGTCACCTGAGACCCAGAGTCCAGGAGACAATTACACTGGACTCCTAATACTGTGATGTTAGCTTTGCATCTTTGAGGCTACAAGGCTTTGGGTAGCGGTGTTTGGTTGGTTTCAGTAGTGTGAGAGAGAATGAGTGGTATAGTGTGTTCTAAACCTGGTTTGGGACGTTCTGTAAGACTTTCAGCCCCTTTATGTCCCTTGACAGGAACTGCAGTCAGTTTAAAGACTGTTTACAGTGTTCTTCATAAGCTTGTTGTTTTTGTTTAAACTCTTTGCGTTTGGTTTCAACAAATTGTGGGTTTGGATCATTGCTACACGAGAGCACTATGTGGCCACCCTCACCACATCTGAAGCAGTACCCAGGTAGGGGTCTCCTTAACGGCTGCTTTCAGGTAGACAGGTTTTTACCTGCACACAGGGATTGGGATTACCTGGGGTTTTGTTTTTGGGTTTAGGCTTCTTATGCAGGTTAGTAGATGACTGAGTGGCAGTGTTGGACAGAGAAGATTTCAGAGAGGAGATTTGGGCTTGGAGCTTAGCAAGCGACTTTTCAAGTTTTCCCGTATTGGGTGTGGAGGTTATTTCAGTGACAGTTGTATGATTTGCCTCGTCGTTCGAACAGTGGCTGTACTGGGATGTGTCATCTACAACGAGTGAGTGTGCCTGAGCTTTGCATTTGAAAGTGCCAAAATGTCGTTTCAGGCCAGTTGACTTAGCTGCTTGTCTGTCCTCTTCTACTCTGAGCATTAGAAGTAGCTCAGAGAACAGGGGTGGTTTGTCTCTCTTCTGCTCTAGTTGAAGGCTTGTAATGATACTGTTATTCCAACAGCCTCTGCAGAACTGCTTCAGCAGCTGACGAACTGAGTCGTTGGCAACTATGCCACCTCTTTTAACTACCTTGTTCAGGGATATCTGTAAGCGCTATAAATATTCCGATGACTTTTCTCCTGGGTTTTGATTGGTATTAAGAAACTTTGCAAGAAGTTCATCTCCATCATCAACTGTATCGAATGCTGAATCAAGTAAGTTCAGGTAGTCATGAGGGGTTGAATTCGGCCCAAGGTGCTTTACAATGTTGGCAGCAGGTGGGGCAAGGCTCTCAATGATTTTCCTGACTTTCTGCTAGTTGGATACATTTGGATCCAAGAGGAAAAATTCCAGAGCACTGCGCCATGTATCATAATCAGATTCTGGGTAAGAACATGGTATTTTCCCTGAGACGGGTCTGATCTTTACATGACTGTGTGAAGGTAAGTCAGAGTTTCTTATGACATACTCAACAACTACTTTTTGGGCTTCAGGAGTAGTTAGCAGTTCAGAACTTTTGTGTACTGTCTGTCTACTAGGTGAAGCAGAAGCTTCCACCCTCCTAACAGACAGAGGTAGGTCATGTTCAGGCAAGTTAACCAGACGGTCATCTCGTCTAAAAAGAGAACTTCCATTTGTATCTCGCTCTGCTAAAGCCACATTGGTCGAGGGCTGTGGTTCTTGAGATGCAACAGACCCATCTGTGATTTCAGGATCAGTGGTAAGACCAGTGAGACTTTTTCAAAATTTACACCAACAAGTTTAGCCATACCTTGAAGCTCAGTGAGATAAGCACTAGTTATGCTTGCACCTCTATCAGTAGCATACAACTCTAATAACAACTGAATATTATGGACATTAGGATCACTGCTTGGTTTGTCACAAGGTAACCTCTCCTCTAAAACCTCAGTAGCTTGACCAGATTTGAATTCAACTATGGCAGAATCTTTAAATTGTGGATCTTGACTGGTTACTTTGACAACCCTTTCTACAGAACCTATCCCTGCTAAATACTCCAGAACTTCATTCTCAAGCTCAGTACCAGTAATAGGTTTCACCAAGACAGAGTTAGGGACTTTAACATTCTGTGTCTGAACAACTTCCATTCCAAATGTTTACCTTTTAAAATGTAAATTTCACAGGTGAAGCAATAAAACAACCTGTTAGAAATAATTGGAGGTATTTGCAATGTCTGTATTCTTCTCCTTCTCCTCCTGGCTGGCTGGCTCGCCAAATTGTGTAGTGCACTTCAGTTTAAATTCAGTTTATTTATATAGCGCCAATTCACAACACATGTTGTCTCAAGGCACTTCACAAAGTCAGGTACATACATTCCAATTAATCCTAATCATTGAACAGTGCAGTCAGATTCAGTTTATCATTCAAATTGGATAAAAAGTTTTTCTGTCTAAGGAAACCCAGCAGATTGCATCCAGTCAGTGACTTGCAGCATTCACTCCTTCTGGATGAGCATGTAGAGACAGTGGACAGCCACTGGCGTTGACTTTGCAGCAATCCCTCATACTGAGCATGCATGTAGCAACAGTGGAGAGGAAAAACTCCCTTTTAACAGGAAGAAGCCTCCAGCAGAACCAGGCTCAGTGTGAGCGGCCATCTGCCACGACCGACTGGGGGTTAGAGAGAACAGAGCAGAGACACAAAGAGAACAAAGAAGCACTGATTCAGGAGTACTTTCTATGGGAAGGAACAGGTAAATGTTTATGGATGTAGCTCCTTTAGTCGTTTCACCTAGAAAGAAGGTACAGATAAACTCTGAGCCTGTTTTCAAGTTTAGAGTCTGAAGAGAGCACATAGAGTTAGTTACAGTAAAAGCTCAGTCAGTAGCTATGTCTAGGAGAGAGAAAGGGTTAAACACTGAAAGACAGGGCCATGTGGATCATCGATAGAGGGTGAGCATTAAGTTGTTGCGAGCAGAAGCTCGGACGATGCCCCTCTCCAGAAAGGTGTCACAGGTAGACACAGAGTCAGGCCAGGTGTAGCTTCTAGGAAGAGAAAAGAGAGAGAACAAAGTTAAAAGCTGAAATAACAGCAAATAATGCAAAATTGGAGAGCAGTGTGAGAATGTAGCGAAGAGGGTGAAAGTGGTCATTATGTCCTCCAGCAGCCTAAGCCTATAGCAGCATAACTACACAGAAAGTTTTAGTTCAGATTATTTAGTTAAACAGCGCTTATTTTCAGCAATGTCGTTTTAAGGCACCCCACAAAGGGTCCCACTGATGGTCATTGTTATACTAAAAACCACAAGGATTGGGGGAAAACCTCTCTCTGTCAGACTGATTATAACCACTGGAAAAGGAAGGGGTCATAACGGTAGCAGAAAGGGGGGTGTGGTTTTGCACCTCAACCATAACTGAGCCGGGGTTTAGGCTAAACCTGACTCCCCCCTTACTCCATCCAACAGGGAGGGAGGAAGGCTCCCTCCCTCATAAACTAAGCCACTCTAACTATGAGCTTTATCAAAAAGGAAAGTTTTAAGCCTAGCCTTAAAAGTAGACAGGGTGTCCGCCTCAGGGACAAAATCATGGTTCATAGCTTAGTCGTCCAATCATGGTTCATAGTTTAGTCGTCCAATTTCCATTAGGCACTGGAACCTGCCTGTGTCATTGGCAAAGGTTGTGCTGTGAACCGTTGGGGAAATGAATGTGAGGGCATCAATCCTGACTTGTAAACGCTTGACCTGCCTGTATGCGTTGTGTGCCATTCCTGCCGTTACGACCCACCTGATTACAAGGAGAACTACAGTAACGGTCATAGTGTGGGTTTCTGTCCATTCTGTTCTCCTGTGGAATGGAGGGAGAGGTGTTGAGCTTAACTCTGCAGGGGTAAGGCTGAACCTAATTAGTTTGGTACCTTCCATTAAAAGTTGTTCTTCAACACTAGCATCAATGCTGAAATTATATCCTTTGAAGGCATCCATAATTTAAATTTCTGTATCATACCTGTCGAGATTAAGGTCATGAAGGAATATGTCTCCGGGGGAGGATTGCACCCAGGGGTATGGAGAACGAACATCTTTGGGTGGGGGCAATTTTATTCGGGGAACCATGTCGTGCTGATCGTAAGATAGCAAGGCTTCTGTCACTGGTGTCCTTACAAGCCATCAATTACCCGCACATCCGACCTTGGTTTCTATTCCTACTGTTATGATTCTGGCCCATCTGCCTGCTCTGTCTTCATGTAATCGGCTAATCTGCTTCACCTGTCTGCGTGCCCCGGGAGGGGGCCATCACAGTCATGCCATGCACCTTTTTTTTCTGCAGTTTTTTACAGCCCTCAGACAGGCAGACGGTGCCAGATTTTCGAAAACCCCCATTAGTAGATGTCCGGGTTTTCCCTTCCTGCCTGACCCTTTTTTTTGACCTTTTTGCATCTTGGATTTCCCCTGTCTTGCCTGACCCTCATTGGATGTCTCTCGCCTCTGGATCACGACCTCGTTTCTGCCTCTGGACCAAAGCCTCCTGCCTCGCCCCTGGATTTGTCTGCCTGGGTCTGCCTCCTGGTTTCACCCAGTTACTGCCTCCCCTGACCACAGAGTCTTGGGTCTTCCCCCCTGTCGGCAATCCGACTTCTGGCTGCGGCGTGTTCTGCATCGACCCCCGGTCCTGAGATCGCCAGAACCGCACTCCGCAAAGGAGTCTATTCTGTTTCCTCCGCCCTACACAGACTCTGTTACGGTGGGTGGCTTCTTTGGATTCATATACATTTACCCAAGCTTTTTCAAGCCACAAACCGCCTTTTCCCTTTCCCCCAGTGACCCGGGGGTCCCAGGCTGGTGGAGTCCTGAGTATCTGTGCGCTGTTCTGAATAAATCTTTTAACTTTTTATTGTGTTTCTGGCTGAAATTCTGGGTCCTCCGTCCTGAACCTTACACCTACGTCCTTTAGGGTCACTTTAGCCTGACAATTTTATTCAGGAGATCCCTCCCTTAAGCCACACACGTAATCGGTGACATCTCTAATAAAAGGATTACTTGGGCACACCCAGTGAAGGTCTTTGGTTTTGGTGCACAGATCTAAATCGGGAAGTAGATAAAGTTTTGGATCGGCATCGTGGTAAGCTAAGAGTGATGGGGTTTTCAGGTCTACGTGTCTACTTCCAAAACCCGATATTTAACACTGTTTTAAGCCTGTACACATTTCATCCTTTGATAATAGGGAGATTGAGCATAAATCCTATCTCTAGGTTATCTGGACTGACGAAAATTGGAATTGCGCTGCCTAAGGTATAAGCTAGGTGTGTTTGTGGAGGTTGCAAGGTGTTCGTCATGGTGGACTTTAGGATTTTCTCTTCTGAATCCAGCGGAACTAGGTAAGAAGGTATCTGTCCTTCGGTGAGGCTGTCTACCAATGAACCAACCTCTCTAATCAGGTCTTGCATCAAGTCTCTTACAACCTGTGTGTAAATCAAATCATTCTTGACCACCTCTGTGAGGGTTTGCAGTGCATGCAGGGTATTGTTTATAAGAGTTGAGTGTAAATTTACAGTGACAACTGTGCCCTGGAGGTTCTTAGTTTATACTTCCAATAATCTCTGTTGTTAGGAGGAGGTCTCTGTTGGAGTTCCCCGGCATTTCTTCATCTAAATTTTTGTACCTGTCTCTGAAAGTTTTTTTGGGTAAATGAATTTTCTGCTGAAAGGCCAATGGGGAAAAAAAAGATTCCAGGGCTGCCCCCGAAGGCTATCAGTCGACCTAGGAATCTCTTTGGGGGGTTTTACTGCCACTGAGGGTCCTCTTCGGTGACCATGAATTTCTGCAGTTGTTTTAGGATGTAGATTGTAGTTTTTTTTGGCATGGTCTTTTGGTGTCGTGGGTTTTAGTCCCCCGCGGTCTTCCTTCAGCCCTCAGTGGAGAAAAGGGGGATGTGTTTGCGATACATGTCCCCGGATCTAGACCCTACGAAAACCCTCTGCGTATGAAGTCCCACAGTATGTAATAAGGAGGGGTCCTGCAGACCCGTGCCCGGGTTTGGGGGTCCTATCTCTATTAAAACCCCTTGGCAGAGCGAGTGATGAGCCCAACAAGAATGCCAATCATCCAGATGCCCCCATCCTGCAAAAGAGAAATCCTGATTATAGAAGGGGGCTTTATGGGTGGAGTTTTTTAGTGATTAGTGCATGTTAGTGTGGGGTTTTTTTTAAACCAATGCCCTATCTGTCCTGACCCTACGCACTAAAACTCTCCTTCCTCCTGTCCAGAGGGGAATCCTGTTCCTGTGGAGAAGAGGGTTTTTGTAAGGCTTGATCCGGTTTGCATGAACCCATTTGTACACCGGGGCCTGTTTGGATTTTGAGATTCTTATCCTGTAGGCCACTGGTAAGAGTTTCCCTACAATTTTGAAGAGGCCTGCCCACCTTGGGAGGAATTTCCTGGAACGCCTGGTTGGTTGAGCAAATCTGAAATAAAATAGTTTTTCGCCCACTTCGTATTCACGGTGGGCTGCTTTTCGGTCATAATATGCTTTTGCGAACTCTACGCTGGCTTCGAGGTTCTTTTGCGAAAGTGGATCTGAGGTGCTCCTTCAAGTCTGAGACATATTGATGTGCTGTGTAAGCAGTTTTCACACTCACATTTTCGGGATGGTACAGCAGATGGAGTGGGAGGGTCATTTGCTGCCCAGTCATCATCTCAAAGGGGGTTACCCCTGTGGACCGTTGGGGGGTGGACCGGATGGCCATCAGGACCAAGGGAAGTTTAATTTTTCTTTCTAATTTTTCTTTTTTTAATTCTTTAGCATGGCCACTATGGTACGGTTCATCCGCTCCACCTGACCCGATGATTGTGGGTGGTAGCGAATGTGAAATTTTACCTCCACTACCAGAATATCAAAAAGTGCTGTCATGACGCTTGAGGTGAAATGTGTTCCTCTGTCTGAGTTGATGGAAAGGGGAAGACCCCACCAGCTGAAAACATGGTTCAGCAAAAGAACAGCCGTGGTTACAGCTGTGTCGTTTGGTGCAGGTAAGCATTCAACCCACTTAGTGAAGCTGCACATCACTGTTAGGAGGTATTTATTACTTCTGGTTGATTTTGGTACTGCTCCAACACAGTCGATTCGCAGGTGGGACCACGGGAATGTAACCCCACTTCGCTGAAGTGGAGCCCGACCGAGCAGTTGGGATGGTTGAAACTAACAACAGGTCAAACATCCTTGGATGTAGACTTGGGAGTCGTGAGCCATCAAAGGCCAGTATGCCACCTGTTGGAGGGTATGAAGTGTGGCTTTAAAACCCATCCCGCTACCATTGTGGGTGTAGACTAACAAACCTTTCTCCAACTTCAGATGGGACAGGTTACGTCGGAGGGTCTGCAGTTCTTTGGGCTCACCCGTCGCCAATGGCAACACTTCAGCTGACAGACCACTAGCCACTAGCTTTCTGATGGTGTACAGGTCAGGGTCTTGGTCCTGCATGGTTGCCAAGTCAGCATCATTGGGTTTACGTCCAAGGTGGAGAGTCTCCCTAGAGCTTTGGGGGTCTTCACACCTCTCCCTCATCTGTCGTGATGGCACAGACGGCATTGGTCTGAGAGGGAGGGAGCCATTGTTTTTGGAAACCCCACGGGGTTTCATCATTTCCGTCCTTGTCTGGGCCCAATGTTCGGAAATGACCCTTCACCTTTTTCCAGTACACTACCAGACCCTGTTCCGTGATGAGATGGTCACATGCCAGGAAGAGTTCTGAATGTTTTACCTCTTTATTCCTGGCATTCTTCATTCCATTCTCTTTCCACACCGGGAGGTGGGAGATGAAACTGTGCCGAGCATAGTTGGAGTCGGAGCAGATCACCAGTTGTTTGATGTCCAGGGCTGTAGCCTGCTGGAGGGTGATGAGTACTGCTGCGATCTCTGCATACTGACTTGTTTTTGGCCCCATTTGGTAGTGGTTTGGTTCGTTGGCGTGGTGTCCAACCCAGATGATGCCCACACCAGTTTGTGGTCGACCTTCATGAAGGAAGGCGCACCCGTCAATGTAGGCTCTTGGGAGCTCTTCGCACACGTTTTCATCGAAGTAGTGGTGACTCGATGAAGAAAACTGGGATGTGGCAGGTGTGTCAATGGTGGTCGCTACAGTGTCGCATTCACAACCTGCCCCAACAGGATTTTATTATTCTGACCGTACCTCACAGTCTGAGAACCCAACCTCTACCCCCTTGGTCAGGCGAGCACGTGTTTCCCACGTTTCGTTGTCCGATGAGCTAACCCCTCCCTCCTACTTCCCTATGTCTAAGGTGATTGCTCAATCCAGCTCTCCATCCTACGGGTCCGGACTTCCCTACACCTGAAAAGTCTTACTAAGCAGGTTCACTGAAAGTTCAGTTTAAGCTGGTGTCGGGAAATGACTCGCCTAGCCTCTGACAGCCTGCATCCAGAAGTCTCGCCCTTCTTCAACCGGAGGTCTGGACGACTGAGTAGCCCACCGCAGTCATTCACAGTCCAACAGTCACTTCTGTTCACGGCTGCTCATTCCCTAATATTACAACTGGCTCTTGGTATATGGGCTAGGCTGATTTTAGAGACTCGGCACGAGCCCCAAGGGCGTTGTTTTAACAAACTTGGCTAAAGCAACCTATAAAAACCTCCTATAATTTCTTAGAACCAGGCAACAAGACTTTTTACTACCAACGAAAAACCAAAATTAAAGTGACTCAAATAATTGGATGTCCACAATTTATATAGAATTTTATATGCTTTCTTTAATTAGTAACGCTTTTGCAGGGATCAGTAAAAGCTTAAATTCAGCAACACATAATAATTTCAATAATAGAGATAAATCAATCAACTCAACCTGTCTTTCCCTGATGCTGAAACTAGTGAGTTTGGAGAGGCTTTGAAGACGGAGACGCTCTCTCCAGTCAGCCCTTTGTTAGGCTTCTCAGTTATTGCGCAGCCTACTTCGCTCAGCTCCTTGGTTATTGCTCAATACTTTAGTCATGGTCATCGTGACTTCTGATACTATGTTTTGGCCTTGGAGATGCCGGTATTAGCCACACAGCTGGCTGTAGTCGCATCCTCCCTTCCTCCCATTGGTCTTCAAAGGTTCGCTGTCACCTACACCGGGCCCTTCGTCCTCTTAGTCATCCTGCAGTTCTCTCCCTAACCTGCTCTGTCTTAAACTTTACACAGTTTACACATTCCATTCTCAGCTTTTACATTTACTTTAAGACAGTTACAAAAATCATCACTTCATTCTTTTTTTTCTACATCAAAATATCAAATTATATGTCTTTTATATAGCTGATTGAGAATTTTAAACCCTTAATGTTTTTTTTTATTATTAGTTCTCAATCATATTTCAATCATACGTCTTTTAACTTGATAATCAAAGATTACTCATTTCATTTTTTCTTGTAAAAAATGGAAAACTCATACATCATTTCTTTGGATACACTTGTTTATATTTCTGTAAAAGATAAGACAGTTTTTTCCCCCGGCCTCTCCAGTCTAGTCAGTCCCAGAATATGAGAACATGCTTGTTTCACTCTCCACTGCTTCAACTGTATATTTTAACAATTGTTGCATGGATTACACAGAAATATATTTATTGCAATTATTATGGATTTAACTATGAGTAGTTAATGAATGTTGCATGGATTACATGTAAAGATCTCACCTTATTTTGACACCCCCTTCTTGAGATCAGACTGTATCCATGCCAAAAGCCCAAAAGTCAGAGAAAATCAAAGTCTGTATCATAAACACACAAGGAGAGGACCTCAACTTCCAAGAACTCTGAGTAATATGGTGATTGAGGGACTTGCGGCGGGGACCATGCGTCGAGAAATTCGTCGATGAAGTCAAGGTGCATCAAAAGGGGAGATGACACAGGCTCCTTCTGGAGGACAGGTGGTGACGGAGACCCATCAGCTGCGGGGATCCGCTGCCATCCATGTGAGACGTGTCAACAGGGCTATGCATAGGCAAGAGGATTGGGGGTAGGGGCATAGGGGAGGAGAAGGGTTGAGGAGGGATTGCCGACATGACCTCGGCCAGCAAGCCATGAGACAGCTGGGGAGGACCCGTTTCGTCTTGCATGGCATCACCTGTAGCAGAAGTCTGGGAGATTAGCTCCTCCAGCGAAGCAGGCTGGTGTTGCTCTTCATCATCACCAGCAGAAATTTGACAGGTAACGCTCTTGGTAGTGACAGAGGTTTTTGCTGCCTTCTGCAGTAGTGATTGACACCTGGCATCCTTTGACATCGGTGCCTGGAGGAGGCGAATCAGTTTTGCGAGCCAAGTCCATTTGCCTTTTCGTTTGAGAGAGAGAGTTAGTTGCCTTAAATATGCGATGACGCCAAAAGCTAAGAGTGCCTCCATTATTGCAGTTACTATCTTAGCAGGTGCGCGACGGGTGGAATGAGGTCCGCTCAGCAGTACCTCAAGCACTAAGGCAATAGTGTCAACACAAGGCCACAGTGCTACCATCAGGCTTCTTCTCCAGTCAATGTTGACCCTTCCCATAAGATAGGACGCAAACAGAGACAACGGCAGTTCCCATCTGCGTATCCAGAAGTGGCCAAAGACTAGTTTAACATATCCCTGAAGCACGATAAGAAACCGTAATGGTTGGCTGACCGACCAGGACCCGGTGTGGCAATAGCATAGCCATCCACAGAGAAGTGCATAAAACTCCACTGTACTCACTTGGACAGGCTCGGAGATAGTGGTGGAATTGGTAGTCATGATGATAAGCGACTGCAAAGGTTTAGGCTCAACTGCTGTCTTCAAGCCTGGAACTCAAAGTGACTCAAAACTCCCCAAGCCTTATACCCGGGGTGGCCCCTCCCTCATGGGGAGGGTGTGATAACTCCTCCTTCCAGGGGTGAGCATGGACCGAAGAAATTGTTGCGCAAGGACTTTACATATTATGACTACAATAATCACTCCCACAGCAGCAAGCAAATAAGGCCAAAGCATCATAAACAAATTAGCAATCCAGCCTTCAACTACTGAAACCCCTTCCCCTATAATGTGTCCAGCTTATTGGGCAACTGTAGTAACTACATTGCTGACTGAGTGTCCTAATGTCTCATACCAACTACAAGCATGCTGATATGCTCCTTCCCCATAATTCTTCTAGGTTTCTTTAGGTGGCTTACATGTGAGGTTGGAATAAAAAAGATGATATCCTACCCAGTCTAAACCCTTATCTATGTTGCCAGAGCATAAGTGCTGTCTAAAAGCATACAATTCAGCTAGAGCAATTACTAAATCACGAATGAAAGGCACAATAACATCCATGATGCTTTTCCTATGCCTCAGATTGTGTCCCAGTACGATCTCGGCACAGGTCGAGCCTCCACCGAGAGATCTTCTCCACACTCCTCCATTTTTGTTCCACACAACTGCATGTGCATAGGTGTTGTACTTGTTATCATAATGGGATTGGCATAATTCAGTCCAACCTGTGAGCTCTTGGCAGGCTCTGCGGGCAAGGCCTATGGTGCACTGAGTACGGGCACAGTTACACTCCATACGCCAGGGTCTTGGGTGAACAAATCTTTCTGGCCAATAGAAGGTTTGCGGCCAAATGTCTCGCTCTTTGGAGTAAATCGTTGCTAAATATTGGTATTTGACCCAGTAGTTAATGGTTTGAGACAAACAGGGAGTGAACCATTCCTTAACTTCATACTCCTGCAATCCCCACCAGGTTCGGGACCAATCTCTGCTGTGTCCTTCAGCCCAGGCCTGCAGGAGCATCTTTGCTGTTTTGATTTTATTTAGGACGGAGCAGTCATATCGCCATGTTCACATGACTGAAATGTCAGCTTGCCACAGGTCACATCGAGGGGAAGCTCCATTGCTTGACCACACAGAGTTGTTAAGACTGTAAAAAACTTGTTGTGCCACACACTGGTCAATTTTGTGAAAATCTCCGGCCGTTACATTCAGTAGTTCGTCTGGTTTAGGTAGTTTTTGAACATACATATCTGCATAATAAGGTCGTTTCAAACCTTCATGTGTTCGGCTTTCACCCTCTGGGAAGTCTCCTTTGAAGTGGGGTACACCATATGCCTTCCATACCCAGGGAAACATCGTGTTCAGCCATTCTTCGTGTTCAGTCCAATTGATTTTTGACCAGGAGGTTATGAAGGAGAGATAGACTCGATGAGTGTAAAGAGGGGCTAAGGGCAGATAGTTCTGAGTGAGGCATTGAGTGAATATGTTCCAAAATACATTCCAGCAGGGCTTTTCGATTCCGAAAAGCCAACAGGTAATTTGTGCAGCTTCTGGCTGACGAAGTGTTTTTAGGCCTAGAAGTGGCAGGAATGCGTGTGCGATTCTGCACTGTGGCGTTGGATCCTCTTGCGGGAATGACAAGGCCCCCTTTGGTGTGGTTGCTGGTCTGCTCGGAGGCGTCTGGTTTAGTGGATGCATTCTCGTCACAATTTAACTGATATTTTCCCCAAAATTCCCAACGGGGAAACCAGGCTGTGCATCTCACAACCCTTGAAGGAGCCTTGTGGATAACTTCAGGCTCCCAATAACCTTGGCCTGTAAACTGTACCAAGGGCCGACAGGCCCAGTCGCAGTGCCACTCCGGGACCCCTCGTACAGGGTGTATCCAATTGCAGCGAATTGTTCGGTGGATGAGTCGGTGCAGGATTCTCACCCATATTATTACTCCTTCGTCAGTGAGTTCAAGGTTGGAGATAGACCAGTTGTGGTTGACAAGTTGTTCGGGTGGAAAGGGGGTCGTTAATCCATGCTGGGGTTTCTCTCTAGAAGCTTCTTCAGTCTGGGGGAAATTGGTGTTTTGGGGTTTCACGCAAGAACACAGACTGGTTCTTTACGGGAGGGGTATTCTGTCCAAGGCAGAAAGATGTTCAGAGAGGTTGTGTTCCAGCACATAAGGTTGGCATATTTTGAAGAACCATGAGCAACCTTAACATGGGTTAAGTTCCATGGTCCCACTCCTGCTTGGTAAAGTATAATTAACAAAAGAATAATGCCGATAAGCAAAGCAAAAAGCCTAAGCAAGGCCTTTTAACAAGACGCTCTATCCGTAATCTTTATCCGTTTCATAGCTTGGGTCGAGTAGAGGGACTTTGTTTTGTCAGGGTCGTCGGGAGGCTTTTTCGTCTTGGGCTTAAAAAATTTCTAAATAACTGAGGGAAATCATGTCTGAATGAGTGTCTGGCATGGTTATCCTCGGGAAAGCCTGCTAATTCCTGTTGATCCGCTTTTCTTAAGTTCTGTCCACTCGTCCTTTGAGCAGGGTTAAAAATGGTGTGGGTAAGGGGAATCCAGGTTCCAACCCCTTCCTCACCTACTTCCACTGGTAGACTGTCCAGTAGTCAGGTTATATCTGTGGTCCTGCAAGGGTATATCCGTCTATGGTTCACCTTTGTCTATACGTCTCGTAAGCCAACCCTACTTCTGACAGGGTACAGATTGACGTGTACAGTGGGTGGCCGTGAATCTTGAGTTCAACTTGACGGCCTGGCCAAGCCGGGGTGGTCCAGTGTGGATGTGGAGGGTTAGGGTAGACCATGCTTTCTCTCACTGAAATAGGTAATTGGGTGTTGTTGAAGACATATCTGCCTGGTTGGCACTCTTTTCCCTTGACTTCTTTTGACATGGAGGGTGATGTGGCCCAAAATATAGTTCCGGCCATTGAAATGTAATAATTTATGCCTTGTAATGGTTCTTGATAATGTGGTCCCCATCTGATTCCCATAACTGCTCCTCTTACTCTAAGTTGGACTGTATTGAATATCCATTGCAGGCTTTCGGGCCCTTCTGGTGAGGTTACAACTTCAGTATCTAGCGGGTGATGCCCTTTTTTGCCTGGCCAGGACATTGTGCGATATGAGGGGAAAAAGTTAGTCCCATGGCAAGGTTTGGTCTTTTCCAGCATGGTCAGGCTTTTGCAGATCTGCTTCTCTCTGATACTCTATATTGGAGACAAAATAACTTTCTGAAGATGGATAGAAAGGGGCAAAATCAGCTCTCAGTGTGTCTAGTAGAACCAATCCTGATGGCAATTTCAGACACGGGATTCCGTGCATCAGGCCATTCCAGTTGTTGGGGCCCAAAAAAATTTTAAAAAAAAACCCCCCCCTTCACATCGGGAAACCCAATGGGGGAAAAACTTCCTCCTTCCGTTTTTTCTTTTTCCCTTTACGCTTGACAATTTTTACCCTTTTTCCTGTTGGTCCGTCAGTTTTTTTTCCTTTCTTGTCCATTTCCCCTTCTTGGCAAAAAGGGGGCCAAGGCCAGGAATGTGTGGGTTTATTCATGTATGCTGCTGCAACTTCTCCTCTTCCGGGGCTACTTTCTGCTGCTCTGGAATGACTGTTATGGTTTCCCCGCACGGAGTATACACCTCTAAATGGAACTACAGGGGTTGGACAATAAACTGAAACACCTGTCATTTTAGTGTGGGGGGTTTCATGGCTAAATGGACCACCTGATAGCCAGTCTTCATTGATTGCACATTGCACCAGTAAGAGCAGAGTGTGAAGGTTCAATTAGCAGGGTAAGAGCACAGTTTGGGCCCAAAATATTGAAATGCACACAAAAAAAATGGGGACATACCCAGTTCAAAAAGAGGACAAATTGTTGGTGCAAAAACGTCTTGCTGGCGCATCTGTGACCAAAACAGCAAGTCTTTTGTGATGTATCAAGAGCCACGGGTATCCAGGGGAATGTCAGCATACCATCAAAAAGGCGAAAACCCATCCAAAAGGACTAACTGTGGACGCAAGAGGAAAATTTTTTGAAAGGGATGTTCGGGTGCTAAACCCCCCCAGAATTTATCCAAAAAACATAAAACCACGGCTGCCCAAATCACGGCAGAATTAAATGTGGCACCTCAACTCTCCTGTTTTTCCACCCCCCGAAAACTGTCCGTTGGGAGCTCCACAGGGGTCAATATACACGGCCGGACTGCTATAGACAAAAAACCATTGGTCACTCATGCCAATGCCAAACGTCACTTTCATGGTGCAAGGAGCGCAAATCTTGGGCTGGGGACAAAAGTGAAACCATGGTTTTGGGGCTCTGATGAGTCCACCTTTTACTGTTTTTTTTCCCCCCCACATCCGGAGAGTTACAGTGTGGAGAAGCCCCCCAAAAAAGCGTACCACCCAGACTGTTGCATGCCCAGAGTGAAGCATGGGGGGGGGTCAGTGATTGTTTGGGCTGCTATATCATGGCATTCCCTTGGCCCAATACCCGTGCTAGATGGGTGCGTCACTGCCAAGGACTACCGAACCATTCTTGAGGACCATGTGCATCCAATGGTTCAAACATTGTATCCTGAAGGCGGTGCCGTGTATCAGGATGACAATGCACCAATACACACAGCAAGACTGGTGAAAGATTGGTTTGATGAACATGAAAGTGAAGTTGAACATCTTTCATGACCTGCACAGTCACCAGATCTAAATATTATTGAGCCACTTTGAGGTGTTTTGGAGGAGCGAGTCAGGAAACGTTTTCCTCCACCAGTATCACGTAGTGACCTGGCCACTATCCTGCAAGAAGAATGGCTTAAAATCCCTGTGACCACTGTGCAGGACTTGTATATCATTCCCAAGATGAATTGACGCAAAAGGAGGCCCTACACCATACTAATAAATTATTGTGGTCTAAAACCAGGTGTTTCAGTTTCATTGTCCAACCCCTGTACAACCATTTGCACTGCCAGTTGTACCCTCTGGGTGGAGCCAGGGTCAGTGGGTGTGTCTGTCCAATGAGCCACAGTACCTGGAATCTGTAGCACCCTATCGCGATGCCAGTTTTCAGAGGTTACGATGAACTCTCCCACCTTCTGTTTGGGTCTGACTCCATTGCTGCCCCAGGCATCTAAACTGGTGGTGTAGTAGGATAGCCCTGTACTTCGAGCACCCCTTTCTTTGGGAGTGTCGGGCAAGTCTTCCAGGGGGAGGTCTGGATTTGCAACAACTTCTAATATTAACTGTCCCCAGGTTGTCAACTCCCAGGGCCCGAACCATCCACTTGGCTGCGCCTGTTGTTCTTCATTGTCATGAGGTTGTTCCAGTGCAGTGCCGACACCTTCGTGACCCTGGTCTCTATACACCCGAAACACCAGGGGATGCTGTGTGGTGGTTAAAGGTGGGTGGCTTACCTGGCCAGAGGGTGGATCATATGGCCAGGACTCCCTGATTGATACTGTCAGCAGATCTGTTGGTCCCCCATCCAGGCCATCATTCAGGTGACCCCATCCTTTGATTCCACATAACCCTTCATAAAGTGGAGGAGCTGATGGTTGAGCTATTAATACCACACTGTCTTGGTCCTGGGTGGCTTGTCTATATGGTGCAGGCCTCCCTTCATCAGTATGCGGTTTAAAGGATCTGAGTGGATCATAAAATCGCTTTACTTGCCATCCTTCTGCTAACCACCTGCATCAGCCTTCCTGATCTTGTCTGGGCTCTGCAGGAGTCACAGTACTTAAGAAATGAACTGTCCCACAGGCAGGTACACTCTCTTGGCCTCTCTTCACGCAGATCCCACTGGGTCACAAAGACCACTCTGGGGAGAGTGGTGATTCGGCAACCCCCACAAATAAAGATGTCCGTTACCTTGACAGAATCTGACTGCACTGTTCATTGATTAAGATTAATTGGAATGTATGTACCTGACTTTTGTGAAGTGCCTTGAGCCGACATGTGTTGTGAATTGGCGCTATATAAATAAACTGAATTGAATTGAACTGAAACTGAACTGAACTGTATTGACGGGCTTGTATGGCAGTTTGTCTAACTCGTCGCCACCGGTGTTATGATGTAGTGGTTTCTCTCGTCCTGGTCCTTCCCAGCGGACTTTGAGCTGACTTGGGCCCGTGCAGATTGCGCAACAGTTCTTGGCCTCTCGCCACCAGAGCATTTCATCTTCTGTTGACAGGAATCCTTTTTTAGCAAGTTCCAATTTCTTCAAGGCTCTTCCTGCCCAAAGCCCTGAAGTGGTTCTTCGAATGGCAACCACCCCATGTACAGTGGCCAGTCTGATGTAGGGTGGCATGATGCTTGGTTCACTGGCCATCTTTCAGGTTTCTGGTTATCCTTAGCTGAGAACTAGCTTGAGCTGTTCAACCCCTTGGATCCCTCTTTTCTGTAACAACACTGTGTTACGATCTAATACTTGCCTCACAATGTCAGTGGTGTCGTACTTGGGTTTCAGTGCTGTCGACACAGGGTGATCTCGCGCTCTCACCCACACTCGTTGTCCCTCACGGAATGGCACCTTAGGTGTTGGCTTCCCTGTTTTCTCATTGGAGCCCCGCCCCACTTCTTGTGAAGAGAATGGTCATTGGTTGAGTTCTGCTGCAGGGGAGGGTCTACTGATTCGATGTCTGTCATTCAGTGCTTGCCCTATTTCTACAGCTTTGGTGCTCCAGTCACGAGAATTATCATTTTTTGCAATCCAGTTTTTCACCAGACCTATGGTGCGTTCCACCACTCCATTCGCTTGGGGAGTGTATGGTGGAGAGTAAATTCTCATTACCCCAAATCTCTGGCACCAGTGATCAACCTGTGCATTGTGAAAATGAGTACCATTGTCTGTTCGCAGTTCCTTAGGCACCCCAAGGGAACTACAGACTTGCTCCAGCATGGCAACGACACTGCTGCCGTTGGCTCTCCTTGCTGCTCTTACAGTTACATACCCTGACATTGAGTCTACTAGCACCAGGAGGTATTTCTCACCTTTCTACCCTGTTATCCCCATGGGGCCTGCTACATCCATGCACACTGAGCCCCAGGGGATGGTGCTCTTGATTGTCAGACCTTCCAGCCGCTGTCCACGGTGTCCTGCGTTGTATTGACCACATACTTCACAGTCCCGTAGTACGCGCCGGATGTGCTTCATAGGGATCCATAGCTCCTGCTCTTCCAATTCTTTATGGGTAGGCAGCACACCTGCATGTCCTAAGGCCTCATGCACGCTCCGTACCACCTCATCCACGTACTATTCAGGGACCACTCATCCTTGTGGCGTTCTGTCCCACTTCTTGATCCCGACAAAGAAAACTTTTCTCTGTTGAACATAGCGATCCACCTCATCGTTTCCACGCCAGTGAGCCACTTCTCGGGTATGAGCCTTCTGGTGCTCCACTTCAAGCTCCAGGCTCATCCTCAACTAGGCGATCTTCTTCCACAGATCGTGATGGGCCACTAACTTTCCTTTGGCGCTTCCAAATCCATTCTCTTCCCAAATGGATAAGTCTTCGTTCAAGGCTTGTGCATAGTAGTGGCTGTCTGTGATTACCTTTGCTCTTTTGATTCTTCTCTTCATCAACTCCAACATTCCCTCCAGCACTGCTGTCACTTCTCCCGCCTGTGCACTACCGGGAGTTTTACCTTTCTGGCGACACCTCTCTTGACCGTGCTGTTTGAGAATAAACCCCAGTAGGCCATCTGATCTAGTCCTTTCTTCGACCCATCAGTGTATAGGACCCACTCTTGCAGCTTTTCTTTCACAAATGGCTCTAAGGGTGTCTTCTTGCTGGCTGGTTGTGCTGGGCCAATCTCAAGGTCGGGGTCCAGCAGGATGTCTTCCCATCTTCCCCACCTAGTATTGGTTGCTTTTGTGCTTTCCACCGTCCTTTTCTGAGATACTTGTGAACTTGGCTCTGAGTGATTACTTTAATCTGCTGTCCCTGTGCTAAGTCTTTGAAGGTGCTCCAGTATCTAGCAAGCACAGCTAACTCTTTTTCTTCTTGGGGGAATTTCTTGTTGATGACAAAGTGTAACTCCACAAAGTTACTAACCCCCCCATTTTCATTGCTCACTTTTAGCATGGAGTCCTCATCTTCACAGCTGATCTCGGCCACCAACTTTTCAGTCAAGCTCCTCGGTTCCAACCTCATGGCTTCTTGGATTGCTCCTTTGAGCTTATCCAGATCGTTCTGATTCGATGCAGTCCATGTCCAGTTTTTCATGTCATTTTTTCTTCTCGTTCTCTCTTCTTCAGGCAGGCATATAATGGCTTAGCATATCTTTGATAATTAGGAACATGATCTCTTACGTAGTGTCCGAGTCCCAAAATCTTTTGTAGATCATTTTCGGATTCAGGTGGCTGGATTTGTGCCAGCTTCTCTCGATACCCAAATCTGTTGTTACTTGGAATCCTAGGTAGTTCACCTGAAACTGTCCAAACTGGCATTTCTTGAGATTCAGCTTCAGTCCTGCTGCTGTGATTCTCTCCACCACTGTTTGCAATCTCTCTAGGTGCTCCTCTTCTGTGTCGTCTGCAATGAACACATCATCTATGTACAATGTAGCTCCTAGGTCGCCCAAAACTTCCATTACAGCTGACTGGAACACATTAGGGGAATTCTTGTACTCCTGAGGTAACCTTTGCCACACATAACTCTTGCCTTTGTGTGTAAATGCTGTCTTGCCTTGTGATTGCTTTGCGAGTCTGAGGGAGAAAAATCCATTTGCTAAGTCAATGCAGGATTTATATTTCTTGACTCTTAGTGTCTTCAGTGGTCCTTGGGGATTGATTAGGCTGGCTCGGTTTGCTATGGTTCTTCGATTGAGGGCCTTGAACAACCAAGATGGTGCAGACGATGGCAGCCTCGGAGCTTCGCTTTCTCTTTGTTTATGTATTTTGTGTGTTTTTATGTTTTTCGAGCCACAGTACTGTGGTCTCGGGCCACAATTCTGTGGTCTCATTCAGTAGAGAGGAACTTCTCAACATCAGAGAGTCCTCTCGGGATTTTTTCACCATCTTTCACCAATCCGAGGTTCACCGAGCTCCTGGCAAGCAGAGCTGCGGTTCTGTATGGGATACTGCGCCGAAAGCGCCGCAGGGGAAAGAGTGCTGGCGCGCTGGTTAAGCTCCGCAAAAGAGGACTTCGTACACCACTGCCTTCAATCCATCTGGCAAATGTCCGCTCTCTAAGCAACAAGATGGACGAGCTGCTTCTTCTCACCGTTAAAAACATGGACCTCCGCGGATCAGTGGTTCTCTGCTTCACCGAGACATGGCTGAGTGACAACATCCCGGACCGCGCACTGCTGTTGCCGGGCTTCCAGCTGTTCAGAGCGGATCGCAGCACGGAGCTATTGGGGAAGAAGCGAGGAGGCGGAATCTGCTTTTATATAAACAAAGGTTGGTGCAGAGACATAAAAGTGCTGGGGAAAACATGTAGTCTGGATCTGGAGTCATTTTCCATAATCTGCAAACCGTTTTATTCACCGAGAGAGTTTTCCTCGTTTATAATAATCAGCTCATATTTTCCACCGCATGGCTGCACTTCTGCCGCGGAAAAACATCTTGCTGAGCTGATTACAGACGTGGAGAAAAAACACGCTGACTCTTTTATCATAATACTGGGAGATTTTAACAGCGCAAACCTCTCTAATGAGCTCCCCAAATACATACAGCATATTAAATGTCCCACCAGAGACAAAAACACACTGGACCACTGTTACACAGCTTTAAAGGACTCATACCATGCTGTTACCAGGGCTGCTCTGGGCTTCTCGGATCATTTTCTTATCCACCTCATCCCAACCTACAGACAGAGACTAAGAGCTTCCAAACACATGGTTCACGCTGTTAAGAAGTGGACTGAGGAATCAAAGCAGACGCTACAGGCCTGCTTTGAATGCACAGACTGGACTGTTTTTGAAACTTCAGCCACTGACTTAAATGAACTAACTGATGTGGTGACATCATACGTCAGTTTCTGTGAGGACATGTGTGTGCAGACCAAGACCTTCTGCACCTTTGGGAACAACAAGCCATGGTTTACTCCACACCTCAGGAATCTGCACAGGGACAAGGAAGGAGCTCACAGCAGTTGAGATTGGGCGCGGTACAGGCAGGCCAGGAACAGACTAACAAAGGAGATCAAAGCAGCCAAGAGAAGCTATAGTGAGAAGCTGAAAAACAGCCTTTCTACTGGTGACACTTTGGCTGTATGGACTGGTCTGAGAAACCTGACTGCCTACAGGAGCCCCCCCAACCATCCTGAACAGAGTCCTCACCTGGCCAACTGTCTGAATGGCTTCTACTGCAGACATGAAAAGAAGCCGTTCACACCTCAAACCATCTCGTCCACATCCCATTCAGGAACAAATTCCTCCCATAAGGTAACCAACCCCCTACCTTCAGATCCTATGTCTGAACTAAAGATCCCTGAGGAAGATGTAAACAGGCTCTTTCAGCCTATGAAAACAAAGAAAGCTGGAGGACCTGAGAACATCTCCCCATCATGCCTGAAAGCCTGTGCACATCAACTTGCCCCGATCTTCACCCAGATCTTCAACAAGTCAATGGAGACGTGTGAGGTCCCCTCCTGCCTCAAACGATCCACCATCATCCCGGTGCCCAAGAAACCTACCATCCTAGGATTAAATGACTACAGACCTGTAGCCCTGACGTCTGTGGTCATGAAATCCTTTGAGCGGCTGGTGTTGAAGCACCTGAAAGACATCACAGACCCCTGCTGGATCCCCTGCAGTTTGCTTACCGAGCAAACAGGTCGGCTGATGATGCTGTCAACTTGGGCCTGCACGTCATCCTGCAACACCTCGGCCGTCCAGGGACGTACGCCAGAATCCTGTTTGTAGACTTCAGCTCGGCTTTCAACACCATCATACCAGACATCCTCCACCAGAAGCTCACCCAGCTCAACATCCCAGCCTCCACCTGTCAGTGGATCAACAGCTTCCTGATGGACCGACAGCAGCAGGTGAGACTGGGGAGCATCTTCTCCCAAACCAGATCAACAAGTACTGGTGCCCCCCAGGGGTGTGTTCTCTCCCCACTCCTCTTCTCCCTCTACACAAATGACTGCACCTCATCGGACTCATCTGTGAAACTCTTTAAGTTTGCAGACGAGACCACTGTTATTGGACTGATCCAGGACGGTGATGAGTCTGCATACAGACAGGAGGTGGATCGGCTGGTCCACTGGTGTGGTCAGAACTACCTGGAACTGAACCCAATCAAGACTGTGGAAATGGTGGTGGACTTTCGGAGAATACCACCGCCATACACCCCCCTCACCATCCTCAACAACACTGTATCGGCTGTGGACCACTTCAGGTTCCTAGGAACCACCATCTCTGAGGACCTGAGATGGTCTTCACACATAGACACTGTTCGAAAGAAGGCCCAGCAGAGACTGTACTTCCTGAGGCAACTCAAGAAGTTCAGACTTCCACAGAAGCTGCTGGTCATCTTCTATACTGCCATCATACAGTCTGTCCTGTCTTCATTAATCTCAGTGTGGTTTGGTTCATCCACAAAACAGGACAGGTCCAGAATGCAACGAATAATCAGGTCTGCAGAGAGAATAATCAGGGCTGACCTTCCCTCCATCCAGGACTTATACAGGTCTAGGGTCAGGAAAAGAGCTGCTAAAATCTCTGCAGACCCCACAAACCCTGCACACAAACTGTTCAGGGTTTTACCTTCAGGCCGCCGCTACAGAGCACTGTTCACAAAAACTAGCCGCCACAGAGACAGTTTCTTCCCCCAGGCTGTTTCTCTGTTGAATATTTAATAGAATACCAAAAACAGCATACAGATGTTTCAAATGCACCTTTTTATATGTTTTATATGTGTATATTGTACATTGTAAACAGGTCATGTGATCTCAGTCCGTCTAGGCATGTTGTTACCCTTCTCAGGCCGTGTTTGATGGCAGCATTCAGTCCTTCTTCCAGGGCTACCCACATTTTTTCTCTGTAGTCTTTCAGGTCTTCTCCCTTTTTTTAAGCGGCAATAGGAGAGTGGATGACGGCATAATAAGAGAGGTCGGCCCCACTAGTCTGTTCTGGCTCACTTGTCTTCTTAGCTCTCGGACCTCTTTTTTGTAATCTTCCCCTGCCTGGGCTCTCAACTTTTTCCTGAATTTGGTTTTGTGGATCTTGAAGTTGTCATTTGTGAAAACTAACAGTCCGTCTCCCTCTATGTCCCAGGGGTCTCCGATGACTTGGTAGAGTCGAGTCCCATTTTGCAGGGAAATTCGTCTTGCATCTGTGGGCATCGGGTCTAGGACTTTCCTCAGACTCTGTCTGACTTCTGACTAACCTTACTTGGATCTTTTTCTTCGACATCTGTCTTTCCTGTCATTCTGAGTTGGTTACTGGCACTGTTTTCTTTGGCTTCTTGTTCAAATTGAAGGGAAGGTCTCTTACTTTACTTTGTGTGGGGTCCTGCTCCCCATACCTTGGGGTGTTGGTCATACGTTTGAGGGCTCCCTTATGGTGCTCGAGGGCTGCTGACAAGAGGACTCCCTGTCTGATAGTCTCTTGCAGTTCTGCTTTAGTCTGGGCAATCCGTTGAGGGATGTCGCGCTTCTGCCTTATGATGTAGGGGGTAATAGTTGGTCCTTGGCTGGGTTCAGCATGTTTTTGTTCTTGCTCTTGTTCTGACTCGTTGCCCTCTTCTTCACTCTCTGTTTCTGCTGGTAAGTCATAAGTTGGTACCTCTGGGTCATCTCTGTAGTCTTTTCTTTGCTCCGATCTGCCATAATCACTACATTCTTCAAGAAGACTTTCTTTGTCGTCATCTTGGATGGCTCTGAGCTTTTCTTTGAACTGGGTCATCTTTTTGGTCTCTTTTTTATAATCTTTCAACCTTGCCGTGGCTCTGGCATTGCGGTTTGTGAGGTACCCATTCAGTCCAGACTCACTGGAAACCATCTTTACAATCGGGTCATATTTTTCAGATGGACTGTACAGCGACACCAGTTTCCCCAGTCCCCACACTTCAAGGAACCCTATCCACCAACGTAACCATCGACTAATGTCTTCCTTTTTCTGCACTGCCTTGGGGCATGGTACCCAGACCAGTCTATGTCCATGTTTTATCTCCGAACAATAGTATACTTCATCTCTTTGGAGTTGGTTAGTTAGCTGGCTCACCAGTGTTTCTTCTGATTGCTCTTGGTTGAATGTGAGGAACATTTTCTTTACGGATGAAGCCCATGTTGAATACCCGTCCCCACCTAGCAGCACCTCAGTAGGGAAGCGGTGTAACTCTAACTGTGTTGATGTCGGTTGTTCTATTGATGGGAGTGGTCCTTCAGCTCCCCGCCCCGTCAGTTCCTGCGTTTCAATTTCTTTGTCCATCGCTATGTCTTTTGTCGTCTCGAGTTGTCCGTCTCCAAACCCTCTCGAGGTACCTTTGAGTAGGGATGGGTTCAGACTATTTGGCTACTAGCTTTACTATCTGGGTCTGGTCAGTCTACCCTCAATAAGCCCTATCCTCACCTGCACGCTATGCAGTTACTGCGAGGGTTGTGACTGATGGCCCTATCAGTCACAGACAACCTCACTCCCTTTCAGGCTGTCGGTCCGGGGTGCTCAGGCAGAAACGTCCTTCTGCTGAGCATCCTTCTTCTGGGGCCCCTTTATCTCTATCAGGGTCCCTGTTAGGGCGCTACCTTTCGTTGTCCGATGAGCTAACCCCTCCCTCCTACTTCCCTATGTCTAAGGGGATTGCTCAATTCAGCTCTCCATCCAACGGGTCCGGACTTCCCTAAACCTGAAAAGTCTAACTAAGCAGATTCACTGAAAGTTCTGTTTAAGCTGGTGTCAGGAAATGACTCGCCTAGCCTCTGACAGCCTGCATCCAGAAGTCTCGCCCTTCTTCAACCGAAGGTCTGGATGACTGAGTAGCCCACCGCAGTCATTCACAGTCCAGCAGTCACTTCTGTTGATGGCTGCTCATTCCCTAATATTACAACTGGCTCTTGGTATATGGGCTAGGTTGATTTTAGTGACTTGGCACGAGCCCCAAGGGCGTTGTTTTAACAAACTTGGCTAAAGCAACCTATAAAAACCTCCTATAATTTCTTAGAACCAGGCAACAAGACGTTTTACCACCAATGAAAAACCAAAATTAAGGTGATTCAAATAATTGCATCTCCACGATTTATGTAGAATTTTATATGCTTTCTTTAATTAGTAACGCTTTTTCAGGGGTCAGTAACAGCTTAAATTCAGCAACACATAATAATTTCAATAATAGAAATAAATCAATCAACTCAACCTGTCTTTCCCTGATGCTGAAACTAGTGAGTTTGGAGAGGCTTTGAAGATGGAGGCTCATCCATGCACCTGATGGAGATGTTTCTTCTGGTAACAACGCGTGATTTCTTGAAGGGAATATGACTTAATCTTCAGTTTTCTTCCTTTAAGTGGCAGGCACTGATACTCCCGGCTTCGATGGTTAAACTTTGTTGTCGTATGTCTCAGAAGGCAGTAACTTCCAGGGGCTGAAGAGTTGAAGGAAACCCCGGAGACATCAATGAGGTTGATTCAGGATTTCCAGAAGCCTGAAACTTAGAGCAATCAGCTGTTCACTGATCAAGTTCACTTCTGTTGTCTGGATAAAAAGGAAAGCTTTAGATGAAATCAGATTCTTAATCTTGAGGCACAGTCCTTCCAGGGCACACGGGTTGGCCCTCTTTTTAATGCAGTCGATCAGCTGGGCTGTGTCTCTGTTCATTTTCCATCTGAGCTTCTTTTCTCCGTCTGATCTTGTTCGCTGGTCTTCTGCGAGGAAACAACCTCAGTTCCCTCCTATAGCATTGCCTTTATAGTGCAGATGCTCTCACCAGTCAGCTCTTTGTTAGGCTTCTCAGTTATTGCGCAGCCTACTTCGCTCAGCTCCTTGGTTATTGCTCAATACTTTAGTCATGGTCATCGTGACTTCTGATACTATGTTTTGGCCTTGGAGATGCCGGTATTAGCCACGCAGCTGGCTGTAGTCGCATCCTCCCTTCCTCCCATTGGTCTTCAAAGGTTCGCTGTCAGCATACAGCCGGCTCTCGTCACTCTTAGTCATCCTGCAGTTCTCTCCCTAATCTGCTCTGTCTTAAACTTTACACAGTATTACACATTCCATTCTCAGCTTTCTACATTTACTTTAAGACAGTTACAAAATCATCACTTCATTCTTTTTATTCATACATCACAAATGATCAACATTATATGTCTTTTATATAGCTGATTGAGAATTTTAAACCTTAATGTTTTTTGTTTTAATTATTAGTTCTCAATCATATTTCAATCATACGTCTTTTAACTTGATAATCAAAGATTACTCATTTAATTTATTACTTGTAAAAGAATGGAAAATCATCATACATCATTTCTTTGGATACACTTGTTTATATTTCTGCAAAAGATAAGACAGTTGATATGTATCTTGTTGAGAATTAAAATCATGTACTTTCATGTTATTAGTTCAGTTCACATGTATAACCATAAAACTGGGACATAACATGTATTGTGAGCCTGAGAGGGAGAAGTCAGAGGTCACAGCAGCAGTCAGGCTGGAACAAGGGTGAAATAGGGGTTAGGAGCTTCTCAGCAGTTGCAAGTAGTAAATGCTGGTTGTATTGGCAGTAAAGCAATAAATGACACTTTTTGGGCATGGTATAGCTACTAAATTACCCACAAGGGGGCTTGACTGATTTACAGCACCAGACTGCATAATGGGTAGGCTCAGTCAGTAAGCTTTGAAGTGAAGGGTATGAAGATGTTCTGGCATCTGTGATGAGGCAGACAACTCGGTTAAGACAGACAGCCATGCTTTGCTGAAACCCAAGCTCTCTCCCAAAGGCCTTTGGTAAATCTTTCTTTCTTTCTCTGTATCATTCTTTTTGTATGGAACATGCTTTGGAAATTATTGGACTTATCATTTAACAAAAATTAAACTTGTGTTAACCTTAATTTCCTGCTCTCCTTATCTGTTCTTTCTCACGACATCCGGACTGGGGTGTTGAGGGTGTCTTTTTATATATGGTGGACATATTGCACCTCAAGAAAATCTCCACACAGGCCTCTCCAGTCTTCTCAGTCCCAGAATATGAGAACATGCTTGTTTCACTCTCCACTTCTTCAACTGTATATTTTAACAATTGAATGGATTACACAGAAATATATTTATTGCAATTATGATGGATTTAACTGTGAGTAGTTAATGAATGTTGCATGGATTACATGGAGAGATCTCACCTTATTTTGACACACGCCATCTGAGCATACTTCTGGATCTCTTGCATGCTAAGGGTCTTTGTTTTGCAATACATTGTAACATCGTATAGCACACTTTCACGAAGATTGTGGAGGAACAGGGATTTAAAAGCATGCTCCTCCTCGATGCCAGGAGCATTGCGTCCTTGGAAGTAAGCAGCTCTCAAGCGCTGGTAATACTCCCTGGGTGCTTAGCTTTTCTTTTGCTGGATAGTGACAGCACCAAGTGTTGCGAAGGCCCAGTCCATGTACACAGAATATTCTTCCCTTAAAACTTCACAGAGGGTTGAATAACGGTCTCGGACTCTAGGGGGCAGGCTCTCCATGAAAACATGGACGTTCCTGGATGTTGTCTTCCAGATGAGCTTCAACTTTTCCCGTGCTGATGGGCAGTACAAATCTGAAAAGACAGCGTTCAACTTCCCTAAGATAATCATCAATGTTTGACTCTGCATTATTAGGGTCGAAACGCTCTATGTCCTTGGCAAGAGACTCAAGCTGGCGGGTGCGCAATCCACTCTCAGGGATTGGTGCTGGCCCATCTGAGTCATCATCTGAAAGTTCACTCCTGCTGCATCCATGGTGTGTCAGTGCATCACGCTTCACCCTCGGAGGAGGCAGTGGAGGCTGCTCAGGGTACAACGGTGGGCCCTGTGTTCCCTGGACTCGGGTCCTGGGCAGCGGTTGAGGGCGGTATGAACCACCTGAGTCCCAGGGACGGCACCTCCTGCCTTGGCGGAGGTGATGAATCGTAGAGGACGGTACTGCGAGTCAAGTTTGAAGGCTGCTCGTCTCTAATCCTTGAACTATTTGCCTCTACTGAATCCACAGCCAGGTATTGTTCATGGCTGCTTACTACAGTGGGGTGGGACACCGCACCACTGAACCTAGTCTGACTATTCCCACCTGTTCTGGACTCGGTGGATGTATGGGGAACCCCACGAGCCTGGAAAGGTAATCTCTGGAGAGCAGCTTCTATTTCCTCCAGATCTGACCTGCAGGTTCTCTTAGGGTATCGCCGGTATGGCTCACCTTCAAAGGTTTCAACCTGTGAGGTGGGTTTCTTTTCGTCCCCCCAGTCCTCCAAGGATGGGGTAGTGGCTTGGCTACACTCAGCTGTATCCAACCTATTTCCAACTTCTGTTAGTTCACCCTTAATGACATCCACCGTCTGCAAAGTATCATTCAGCTCAAACTGGCTCGAGCTTTCCAACATTAACCTTCGCTGATACAAAAGAGTGAGCTGTCCTAACACATCTGCAACCCGTCTGTCTTTTGGTGGGTTCTTAATGACTTGAAGCATCTCCCGAATCCTTGCTTCACATTGCTCAATGCTATAATCATTTAGACCTTTACGCTCCTCTGGGGATAGCAGGATTAACGACCCAATCGCTTCTTGTGCCTGCACTCCTATGGAGTCCTCCTGACCCACATCTCCAGCTGCAGTCTGGGATGTTTTCTCCATCTTTGGCCAAAATGCACAACAACAAACAAAGATGTTCAGCTATGAACTACCACTAAATCAATTACCAGTAATACAAACAAAATGGACTGCTCAGTTATGTATGATTGCTAAAGTCAATTAGCAGTAATACAAACAAACTAAGCTGTTCAGTTATAAATGATGTACTTAAAATGGGTGCGCGGGTTCGACCATTCAAACTGTGGCTTACCCTATGCTTTACTGAAAATAATGCAACAAACAACAAACAAACAAAAAATGTTTTTTTTTAGAGAGAGAAAAAAGAAATAAGCAAACTGAAACATTCAAGCACTATTTCTAGCTTCAAATGAATGTTAGTGGTACCCACTATGGATCACTTACCTTCTAGCTGGGCCTACAAAGTTAGACAACTAAGTTAGTTTTATGAGTCACACCAAACATGCTTCACACAATAAAACCCAGCAAAACGCTTAAAGTTTATAGCAGAAGTAGTAATGAATGATCAATAACTTCAACTTTCAGCTCAAGTTATGCCCTTTGATCATAGGTGATGGAATTATCTGCCTATGCTAATTAACTAAATGATTAAATCGAAGTAGAAAATTTCCTTGGTTGGACTGCAATTTCACTAGTGACCACTGGATAGCACCGGATGCAGGTCTGCAATAGGGAAAATCCAGCTGCTTTTATTTAGGGTGTATTCACACCAGGAAAGTCCTTTGGTCCTCTTGTTTGGTCCGGACCAAAAGCGAACTTTATTTTTTTCATTTGGTGCGGTTTATTTTCACATAGTACTTTTTGGAAGTGAACTATTACTTGTAAACAGAGGCACTCGGGTGACGATCATTGTTCCCATTGGACAGAAATGACGGGGGCGGGACAGAGCACAGACCCGGAAATTTAGGAAAACAGCTGTAGACGTGACCTACAGCACCTCTGTTCTGCATATTTATGCCATTATTACAGCTGCAATATTATTGTGAGAGTCAAGAACAGCTCATTCAACACAGACATTGAGACGTTCCATTTATAATTTTGGAACCCTGGCGGAGAATGCGTGCTGAACGCCGACGTTCTCTACGTGCATTGTCCCACAACAAGCCGGTAGCATTGCTAAGCAACACACAGCTTATCAAGTATGATTACCTCACAACACACACCTTTGCTAACGGCTACGGTGGCTTTTTATGTCCAAAGAGACGTACGCTTTTTGTAGTTGGTCCGGATCGGGGCCGGTTTGTATTCAGACCATTAGCGAACCGCACCAGAGTCCGTTTGGAAGCGGACCAAGACCACCTCAAAAAGTAGATCTTGGTCCGGTTGTTTGGTCCGGACCAGGGTTCGCTTGAGGGTATTCACACCTGCACAAAGGGTCCGGACCAAGGGGAAAGGGGGGAAGGGGGGAAACAAACTCTGGTCAGTTTAAAGTGGACCAAAAGTGGCAAGTGTGAATACACCCTAAATGGCCACTAGATGTAAGTGTTGCTCTCTACCTGACTGAGAGAGTTGGTCACAGCTGTAGTTACACCCAACAGACACCAGAGGCAGATTTAATGCCTCTGCCCTTAAAGGAATTTAATTGGTATGCTTATCACTGCTGGTTTTGCTGCAGCTGATGTTCCTCACCCTATCTCTAAGGGAGTGGCTGGCCACCCTACGGAGGAAGCTCATTTCAGCCGCTTGTATCCGGAATCTCGTTCTTTCGGTCATGACCCAAAGTTCATGGCCACAGGTGAGGGTAGGAACGTAGACCGACCGGTAAATCGAGAGCTTTGCTTTTCGGCTCAGCTCTCTCTTCACCACAACGGGCCGGCATAGTGCCCTCATTACTGCGGCAGCCGCATCGATCCGTCTGTCGATCTCCCGCTCCATTCTTCCCTCACTCGGGAACAAGACCCCGAGATACTTGAACTCCTCCACTTGAGGCAGGAACTCTCCTCCAACCTGAAGAGGTAAAGCCACCCTTCTCCGGTCGAGTACCATGGCCTCTGACTTGGAGGAGCTGATCTTCATCCCAGCCGCTTCACACTCTGCTTTGAACCGCCCCAGCGCATGCTGTAGGTCTTGGCTAGAGGGGGCAGCAAGACCACGTCATCTGCAAAACAGTTCAGTCAGTATTGCATGATACCTTGGAATAACTACTGGTGATTCTAAATCACCTTAACTATGCCTCATCCTGCCCAGACTTCTAAATGAAGAAAAAAAAGAAAAACAAGGGGGGGGTGATCACACGTCCGTGATCAACTAAAAAAAATAAAAACGGTAAACTTCTCATCCTTCCAAGAGAGGAAAATATGAAGAACCGTTTAGTCGACTGAATCACAAAGAGGAAAACCCATCTCCTTGGAAATAAAATCTCTGTTTTCACCTGCACCGGGTGTCAGCCGTGTTGAGAAAAGGTTTGCCTGTGAGCTTTTGTCTCTCCAGAGATGTGCCTCCATTGTGTTGACCCGTGAGACATTCTGAAAATGGTAACGAAAGTTAATTTTCCACGGGTTTTATAAACCCAGGTGATGTCAGAGCTGCAAAGTCTTTTGCACAGCCAAAATGGATGACCCCAACACCCGTCCCCTGAAAGAACAACCCAACCCTGAATCTTAATAATTTCCAGTTTATCCATTCCCATCCCATCTACCCTTATACACAGAAAAACTGACACACAAACTAAGTTATAACATATATTACATGTGACATTACACATTCCATTCATTCTGACTCCAAATTTTTATTATTTACAAATGTTAACATAATTGAACCCAATCTTCATCGTTGTTGTTCTGTTCAGCTAGGTTTAATCTGCAGCCCATATATATAGTGATCTTAGGTCAGATTGGCTTAGCCTATCTTTATCCCCTCCCTGTTTGAAAACATCATCCCAGTCGTAAATTTTGGCCTTAATACTGAACCACCCCTGTTTCTGTTAAAAATTGGATTGATTATTAATACCACTGACTCTTTGTAAAGGATGTCAGCCCAGAACGCAGTCCTCATCTTCGATCATGGGTCATTCTCGGTCACACCTACTACTCCTGTAAGCTTGACAAAAGGGTAATAAAGGGTCTCTACTTTACAGTTGGGACTCCCAATCCTCTTGCATCCAGGGAGCCCACGGCTGTATCTATGCACCTAAGGATGAGAGCTCCAATACATGGTGAGCAAAAGCATGCTCAGACTGCGATCACTACAATAACAATAATCAATAAAGTGAATATACTTACCAATAGGTTTCCCCATTTTCCAAACCACTTTTCAATGGTTGATTAAGTTTTCAGGTTAATCAAATCCTGAGTGTGATTTTAATTCAATGGTTAGTGATTTCAATCCTCCTAGGCCCTTCATGAGGGATCCATCCGGTGCTGTATTGTTTGGAATAAAAGAACAACAAGCCTCTCCAATAATAATACACACTCCTCCATCTTTTTGCTAGGATCATATCCAAAGCTGTTCTGTTTTGACAAGAAACTAAGGAGGTGGCTGAGAGCTGCCCGTGCACAGCATTTCCCCACCAAGCACATGCATTGTTTTCATCATAACCTGGGGTTTGGTTCAACTGATTTGTGTCTGAGTTCTTTGTTCTAACAGGAAAAGCTGCCCTAAGGGTAGCCCAAAACTGTTGTGACACGGCAGCTAAAGGGGTAGAGGATGTCAGGTCATTAGTCCTAGCAGCCACCTCTGTTATGGTTCTCATGTGGCTCCAGGTGAGTTGCTAAGCAAGTTCTCACATCACTACTCGTCAATTTCTGTCCACTAAACACCATCAGAAATTCTTTGGTCCAAATGGGTGCTCCTTTCCTTGGATCTGGAAGTTTGGATCTCAGTAAAGCACTGTCAATGTAAGTTAAAGGGCTGTATGTGACAAACTAAATTTTCTGGAAGGATCCCTCTGACGAAGTGGGCCAATCGGTGCCAAGGCATCCTGGTAGGGTAACCAGGGCACATCTTTGCCTGTCCGGTCAACATGTAGTCGACCCAAAAGAACTGTTAATTTCATTTTTGAAATCATACCCAGAACAAATTATTTGCATCGTTTTCCATGTAGGTGTCTAGGTTTTTGGACAAACAACTTTTCAAGTCTGTTAATAATTTGATTTCATCCTCCTAAATTAGACCTTGATGGACATTCCCCACAACATCTACCCACAATACCAGATAAAAGTCATTTTCATACTCTACAACAGTCATTTAGATCTGATCATCGTAACTAGTCATTACCCCAATTTTGTCTTTTTCCATCCTAGGATTTTTTTTTCTTTGTTTTCTCTAAAGTTTAAAGGTTAGTCAAACATTTAAGACAAATATTGAGACAGGAATTTAGACAAACACTTAAGACACACAACACACGCTGGCCTCGGCCTCCCCTCTTAAAGAAGATGGACGGCCAAATCTTTTACCTTCAAATTATTCAATCTGAAAACTATGGGAAGTGAAGAAAACCCAATAGAACCTATCATTCTACCAAAGAGAATTTAGATCCAACTTCACCTTCATAAGGAAGTTAAGTTTTCACCCTCTGAAACTAAAACCCAGATAACTGTTTCAACTTGCGAGCATCCGAACACCAGTAGCCAACACCAGTATTAAAGAAAAAAAACATATGAAAAACAAAACTTGGTGCACTCCAAAGGCTCATTAGTTGTCCTAACATAACTATGAATCAAAAACCAAAACAAAGAATGAGCTCACAAAAACCAAAACATACCATTTTATTCACACAAATTTTACTCAGGTGGGCCACATCAATACATCATTCATACATTGGGCCTTCATTCATTCCTGTTACACCCTATTCAACCACACTTTTTTTTATCCTCCCACCCCAATCTTTCCAGTCATACTGTTTCTGAACCCCAGGGATCTTATGTCCTAAGTGATATTGTGTCAGTGGACCCATTTGTCAGGCTGCTCCCAACCACCTTTTCAGGCCTTTTTCACCTAGGAGAAAATTAAATTAAATTAATTAACCTTTTCAGAAAAATCATTAACCCCTAAGTATTGTGACCTGCAAAGTCTGAAAATAAACAATTTGATCATACACCTGTTCCAGTACAACAATCTAACAAGAACAAAAATCACAAACTTGGGTAGCGAAATCAGGATTTTTCTTTTTTTTCTTAAACACATAATCATAATTGTACATTGTTAGTTCCAGTACTACCATATACAAAGAAGACAAAAATAAACTACATTCAAGTTTAGTTGCATTCCAGTTCACAAAGGAAAGAGGAGATAAACGGCCAGATAGATTGTTTTTAAAGGGAATCATTACCTTTAGAAAATGGAAAGGGTATTCTGTCTAGCGGTGGCATCTCATTCCCTTTGGCGCCATCAAGTGGTAAAAGTTGAAGAATGAATTCGTACCAATGAACCCAATGAACCTATTTATGGATAAATAAGTCTGTACAATTGTTTTTCATGCCATCAATGAAATTAAATGTATGTTTTGATGCATCTACTGTAGAAGAAATTTATTTGGTTGAAGTGTGTTCGTGACCTGAGGAAACCATGTTCCTGGAAAGAGCCCCATTTGAAGCCTGGCTGCCCAAAAATGGAAATACTGTGGTGCAGTCCAGCTGTGGAATGAGGAGTTGATAAGAGCAACGAGATATTTATGGTACAGCTGTCACATAGGCTGGTTTTGATATCTTGCAGAAGTGATGCTATTCCTGTACTCCCATAAGGACTGTTAAGAGTCTAGTGTTGAGGGTGCCAGAACATGTGCGTAAATGATTAGGATACATGGGATTGGTCAAGGGTTTCACGTACACATCATTGATATGACTTTTGTATATAGCCCCTGACTCGTGTCAGGGATTTGGAATTCTTTGGGATTTTGTATTATGAAGATGTATTCAGAGATGTGTTCTGAATAAAAGGTTCCCCGCTTCGGCTTTGAGAGGAAACCATTTGTCTTTTCATAATTTTTATTTTTTAAGTTAACTTCTCCTCCCACACTACCACTTTCGATGAAAAGCAAGGTCTTAAATATAGGACATTATTTTCAATCTAGTCAGAAGGCAATGGTAAGTGTATTCTTTAGAAATTATAGAGAGTTTTTTACCACCTATATGTAAGTCTTAAATGGGCAAAAGTCTAGCCAAGTTTAATCACTGTAATTATTTGTTGTGAGGTTTTTGAAAAACCCAACTTTTGGACTTGGATAAAGCTAAAGTCTAACTGGTTGCGCAGAAATCCTACATTTTATTATTATCTGTAAGCCTTTTGCCTTAAAATTCTCACTTTAACGTTCTGTAGAATGTTTTTCCCTTCCAGTTCGTAAAAGAGTTTTCACATAACTGATGCCGCAAATTCTATGACACACAGATGTTATTTTATGTTAATACTAATCTTCATCCTCTCAATGCTTTATATAATAGTCTCTGTTAATTTATTTTGAGGTGTCCATTTAGGATGCAACATTGCCTTATATGCAAGTCTTTGAACTGGTTAGCTCTCAAGGAAAGAAGAAACTTCATTGATTATTTACTTTTAAATGTATCTATTTTACTGTGATGGACTGGCGAAGTGTCCAGGGTGTACCCTGCCTCTCGCCCATAGACTGCTGGAGATAGGCACCAGCTTCTCCGCGACCCACTATGGAATAAGCGGTAGAAAATGACTGACTGTATCTATTTAAATTTTTCTCCATGCTTCAGACAATACTTAATCCCATTTTGTTCAGAATATAGCCTGAGAAATACTGATCAGTTATCTTGTTGTTTCCTACACCAATAATTTAGGAAAGAAATTTAGCCTTGTGCATTTAAGTTTAAACTTTCATCAGCTTGTTATAATTTGCCTCCCCTTTCATGTACCCCTTTTAATATTTCTAAGTTGTCTTTACCTGCTTATTGTAAAACATCTTGCTCTTGCTTTTAATAAGAACAAGGATTATTTTATTCTGGACTTAATCCTTGCTCTGTATCAGCATGTATTGCCTTCTTAAAGTACCATGCAGTTCATGCAGGGTTGTTGTGTGTGTGGTTTGTGTACGTGTGGTTTGTGAGAATGTGGATGTACTTGATCGTGGTGTGGGTGTTTCTGTGTTAAAATGCACGATTTGCATTACCGGTGTTTATTTTCAAGGGGTAGCCCTTGAAGTTTCCTTCCTACAAATATTTCTGTTCAGCCACAATAAAACTGTTCTCTTTTAACCATCTGGTTTTATAACAATTTGAGCGATATCCGTTTGCAAGATCATAATGACTCTGGATGTTTTTATTCTACTTTACTTAGTTGTATCTGCATTTTCCTAATGCAGTTAGTCCTTTTTTAAGAGTCAGGTAACTAGCTTGTATTAGTTGCTATTATTTTAATGTTTTTCATATCTCGATTAGTCTCTTTTAAAGTGCAGGAGTGAAGAAGGGTCAGAGTATTGTATCCATTAAATTGTGAATGTAAGTTTTAAACCTCAACCCTAAATACCATTTTCAAAATCTGGTTCTTTCCACATCAGTTTGCAAGGCTTAATAAAATTAATAAACACAAAAATGAAGGGCATATATCTTAAAACTTCAGTTTGTCTTAGTAAGTTTTATAAACACACCATATACCTTTGACTATAATAAGCTTGTCCAGTAATTCTGTTAAAGTGTGCGTTTCATTTTGTGTTGAATTTCAGTCTAATTTGATCATTCTGAACCTGACTGGAAAAAGTCTAAACTTGGTGATCTTGGTTCGCTTCCAAACGGACTCTAGTGTAGTTTGCCTATGGTCTGAACACAAACCGGCCCCGATCTGAACCAACTACGGAAACATACGTCTCTTCTTTGACAAGCCACCATAGCCAGTAGCAAAGGTGTATGTTGTACTGAAATCATACCTGATAAGCTGTATGTTGCTTAGCAACGCTACTGGCATTTTGTGGGACAGGGCACATGCATTCTCAGATGCCGTTCCAAAATTATAAATAGAACTTTGCAAAATCTGTGTTGAATGAGCTGCTCTTGACTCTCACAATAATATTGCGGCTGTAATAATGGCACAAATATACAGACCAGAGATGCTGCACGCAGAATGTCTACAGTTGTTTTCCTAAATTTCCAGGTCTGTGCTATGTCCCACCCCCATCATTTCTGTCTAATGGGATCAATGATCGTCACCCGCGGAGCTTTGTTTAAAAGTAATAGTTCCCTTGCAAAAAATACAATGTACTAGCAAACCGCACCAGACAAAAACAAAAGTCCGCTTTTGGTCTGTACCAAACAAGCAGATTAAAGGACTTTCCTGGTGTAAATACAGCCTAAAATATGTGTATCATGCCACATATACCCTAATTTTTAATTAGCATTAAACACTTATTTATTCCACATAAACGGACAGACAAAATGGACAGAAATTGGCCACATAAAGGTTTGATTAAGCTGTAAATACCAAATTTAAAAAAAAAATCTCTTCTCCACCCTGTATTGTGTCAGCAATGCTGTATTCAATCTTAACTTCTTTCAACTTAGGATTCTTTATAAAAATAAGTGTGTACAACTTTAGAGAATGGAACCCACTTTGTTCCTTACCGTTTTCCCAGTGACTCGTCGTTTTTTTTCAGGACCCAAACACGCAAACAATCTCTTGTTTTAAATTGTTAAAGCATCTTTGTGGGGAAAACTCGCTGATTACTTTTCCTCCCTGTTTCCCATGCTTCCTAGGCAGGGAACCCATTTTCTCATGATATCTCAGTCATTCTTTCACTTCTACACACACACACACACACACTTTCATACGCTCTGGCCAACCAGGCCACCAATTCCTGGTCCAAATGAGAGCTTATTTCTTTATCTCTCAGACACCAAAGCTAATTCGCAGTAGAGTTTATTCAGTAAGCTAGCATCCGTTAGCTTAGCATCTATCAGTCAAGGTCCGCCAGTGTAATGTGTCTCCAATATGCTACTTCCACTAGCTCACTGTTACCAATTCACACACTTGTGCCATATGTCGATGTGCCCCTGGGCAAGGCACTTAACCTCAAGTTGCCTACCGATCTGCGTATCGGTGTATATATTTGTGAGCGTCAGTGAGTGCGAAATGTGGCTCTAGTGTAAAGCACTTTGAGTGGTCTGTATGACTGGAAAAGCGCTATATAAGTTCAGTCCATTTACCATTTACCATGTACACTGGCCAGTTGATGTTACACTTTTATATTCTCACAGCTGTCTACTCGCAAGGTTTTTTAACTTTTCTTAAGGAAAAATTTAGAACTATCAAAATTCATACACTTCTTCCCGGCAGTATTTTTTGGAACTCTTAAGGAGGTCCAGGACCCGACAAATCTTAGCCGAGCATGCGCATCTGTCTCTCTGCATGTTTACTCACAATGAAGTCAGCGGCTTTTTGATATTTTAAAAAAAAACATCAGAGAGCTATCGAAACTCATACACTTTCCCCGGCAGTATCTTTCTAACTTCTTAAGAAAGATTCTGGACCCAACAAACCCTAGCCATTTTGTGTACCACATTCAGGGAGGTTGCTTTCATATTGCGTGAGAGGGAAAGCTATTTTCCCTCACATGCAAAAAAGGGTTAAACCTACATCCCCTAAGATTGCAACTTCTTCAGAGGGTTGTACCTCCCTCTTCCAGAATGACACCTTTGCAATCGCACAGCTATCCCACACTTCTTGTTCCATTTTTAAAATCTCACTAAAAAACCATTCTGAACTATTTCTCTGCCTCCAAGGGCACAAGGAGTTCAGCTCTCTCAGGACCAACAACACAGCCAAAGTGTTTTTAGGAAAAAAAAAGATTTTTAAGAGGAATCCCCTTAGCTCTAAATGTGCGGCAGCAGGCTATGATATCCAGTTTGTTTGTGGCCCCTAGCCAGGAGTGGAAAGCGCTTTGGGGCACGAGCAGAAACACTATTTGTCTGAGCTACTGCACCCTGCTGGCGGTTCGATGGTTCTGATGGCTTCTTGGGATCTCCCAAGAAGCGACCCAACCGTTTACAACACTGTCTCTTAAAGGAATGACTCTCAAACTGTTCTATATTTTCAACACTTTTTTCTAAATAAGGCAGAGAGATGGTTACAGAGATCAGTGCAGAGGCTCCCATCTTAGACCCGCTCGGTGATCAAAGTTACGAACCAGCCCTGAAAGAAGGTCACACATAGTTTTCATATCTGGCATCCCCATGCAAAGAATGTGCACACCCTCAGTGTTTATCAGTACACTATGTGTCACCATTCAGGTGTCTAACTGATAGAGTGTGTAATAGCAGCTGTCCACCCCTCAATCTGAGAGTTGCCGCAGCATTCTAATCAACCCGGTTACAGAGTGTTCCACAGTCAAACCCAATGTACTAAACATTATGTCAAACTGTAGGTCATTTGTCCTAAAATGTGCGTCACGGAGGATTCTTATCCTATCCTAACAAAAGTGAAAACATTAGCATTTATACTTTATCATTATGGTGTGTGTGTAAAAGCTCATATATAAGTATTAGTAAGCAAGGTTATTCCTAACAGGGATACAGTTTCACCTCTGCAATAAATGTTTCCTTTATCTTGTATTTTACAGTGGGCATTCCAGCAGGAGGGAGCAGGAAGGGAAGCACCTTTTGTCAGGCTAGACAGTGTCTCACCTCAATTAGCACAAAAGGCACTTTCTAAATTTTCCATCACACACCTGCAGCAGACCAGGTCCAGAATGTGTCCTATGCAATGAGTGGGGAAAGCTGTCCAAACTAGAAGTGAAATCCTTAGTGAGGATATGGTTGATTCAATTCAATTCAATTCAGTTTTATTTATATAGTGCCAATTCACAACACGTTGTCTCAAGGCACTTCACAAAGGTCAGGTACATACATTCCAACTGGTCCTAACCATTGAACAGTGCAGTCAGAGTTAGTTATTTATTCAAATTGGATACAAAGTTTTTCTGTCTAAGGAAACCCAGCAGATTGCATCTAGTCAGTGACTTGCAGCATTCATTCCTTCCGGATGAGCATGTAGAGATGTTGTCCATATGACTATTAAAGTCATTTAGCAGAACTATATTTGTGGCGAGTGAACAGATGTGGGTGAGGAAGGCAGAAAGGTCATCAATAAAAACCTTGGTGGGTTTTGGTGGGCGATAAATAGTAGCTAGAACAGTTGGAGTGGGTCCTTTTAGTTGAAGAGTTAACAACTCAAATGATGAAAACACTGGTACTGTAACAGAAGAAGCCTTTCAGGTCTGACTTTAGATTAGCCACACCTCCTCCTATTCCAGTTGGACGGGACTGAGAGATGTAAATAAACCCAGGCGGACATGACTCGTTTAGCCAGGAGAAGTCATCAGGATGTTGCCAAGTTTCTGTGAGGCAAAGAAAATCAAACGTGTGGTTCTGATTGAGGTCATTGAGGAGCTACCCCTTCCCTGTCAGAGAATGGATGTTAAATAACCCCAATGTGACATCACTGTGCTTGGTGGTGAAGCTAACATTAGCTGACCTAGCTAGGATAGCTAAGACACTGCAGTCAACTATACTGCTGGAGTTTCTCGGTGGTTGACGAGTTGTGGACCAGAAGGAGCTTATGGCAGTGGAGTCATTAAAGCATTAAAGCTTTCTAACATGAGGCCCCTGGTCACCAGGAGCTCTCTGACAAGCCTCACCCCAGTTCTGTCTCCAGGGTGGGGTCTCGGTAACCCATGTCAGGACAAGGGACATTTCTGTCCATATGATAATTTTAAATTACTCTTTGTCTGGCATATCACCTAGAACAATCTGCCATAGACACCCTACGATGGGCAATTGCCCTCGACAGCTCCTAGGACCATTCAGGCACACAAACTCCCCCACCATGATAAGGTAGTGATTCACAGAGCAGCAAAAATAGATAGATGTTAAATTATTTGGTTTGCCACTATTTTCCATCATAATTATTGAAGTTATCTATCCATCAATAGTCTATACCAGCTTATCCTTGTAGGATGTTGGGGGAAGGGTGCCTATGCCAAGCGGTCACTGGGTGAGAGACCTCGTATACTCCAGGCAGGTCTAATGAAATTAAAATTAAAATGAAAATAAAACGAAAAATGTTCAAAACATACTATTTCAATTTGTCTATGATAATTTTCTAGATTTTCTATTGTGTTTAAAAATACTTATATAGTCATTGTTATTCACCTGTTTGTACACATTGGTAAAATACTTCAGAGAAATAAAACAAGCATTTTCTCATGCTTCCCGTCTCTGCATTTTAAGCCTATGAGTGACTGTGGAGTTTTGCTCTAGAAAAACAATATCTTGAGAAAGTATTCTAACTTAATGACAAACTTAATTAAATAAGGAATGTATGTGGTATCAAAGTAGAAAGGTCACATCAATGAAATTCAGCCATTTGGCCAGTTGGGAGTTGGGCACCCGCTGACTGAAGGCATGAGGAAAGGCAGCTAGTGGACCATGACTCAATTCCGCAATCTGAACAATTTATGTGGGGGTTGTGCTTCTGAAGCCATGGAAAGCCTAAGACAATAGAGTCCAAGGAAATGGGAAACACAAAAATAAGATCTCCTCCCTATGATTTCCAGATAGTTTTCCAGTTACAAAGCATTGGCGTATGTGTGGGTCCTTTTGACCAATCAAAATCATTATTCTCAATTACATAACCTTCCTGGCATCCTCATCCTGGCTTTCCTCTGCTTTTCCGAGTATTCATATTCAGCCACATCTGGACAATATCAGATTGGTGGACGTGACAGTTTGCAATAACAATTTCATCACTTATCTGGATGCAGACCCTCAGCTGCCTGGTCAAGTTGACCTGGCAACACTTTAGGGATGTCAAAACCAGCTGGCAAGAGTCAGAATATCACAAGATTTCCTGCAATAACAAGCATCAGTTTTCCCTCTCACCAAGGACTTTTCTCTAATGCACTCTGCTCTCCAGACAGTCAGGTGCTTGTAAGAACAATACTTCACAAAGTTCATCTTATAATGGTAGAAACAATAATAACACTTTTAATCTAGTAAAAGCAGAGCTTTATGCCTCCACAATGCTAAGGTCAATGGCTTGGTTCGATGGGTTATTCTTTGTAATCTCTGCCCATCCAAAGCTGAAACCAACTGTGGTGGGGGGAGAAGCTCAGAACACAAAGATTAGTTAAAGAACTAGAATTTTACAAAAGTCTACAGAAAGTCAAAAACAGAGACGTGGGCCTGGGTTGTACCACGATGGGATACACTCGAGCGGTGAGTTGCTGGCACCTTCCTTTTTTAAATACCTCAAGGATGATCAAGGAGATGGAAAACACCTGTCGCCTCTGACCCACAGTCTCCAGCCATCTAGGGGCTAAACACAGTAAGCTGCACCGAAAAACATGCAAAGCACTCAGCTCCTGACAGTCACAGTCTGCCCCACACATATGTTAGGTGCTTTGTCCACTAGCCAGGAGGACCCCATGATGCAATGTGGCCAAAGACCCTGCACAAACATCTCGCCAAGGGGCACAGCCCTCCCCTGCATGGGCAGAGACAGTCTCTTCATCCTTGTCTCTGGTTTATCTGTGTGTGTGATAACTTGAAATGACGCTGTGAATGCAGGTATAAAGGTCTAAAGTGCACTGAAATTGGTATTGAATCGGGGTGTTGAAGACCCTACTGCTGGCCGCCAGCATTGTCTCTCTAACTTCAATATCCAAGCATTATGTGTAAAATTGAGATGCAGCATGAAGCCAATCAAGGCAGGAGAGGATAACTGGAAGGGACCCCCTGCCACCCCCTAGGCCCAACGGAGGAGAGCATGGACACCAAGGCATTGGCACATAACCCCCAGTGGATACCAGCTTGCCAACTGGCCCCAACCCATTTCAACCACAACACCATAGCACGACCCAGCAACCCCTGGCCCAACCAGCACCCCAGTAACCAGTAGGCCCCAACAGGTGCACCAAGCCTCCCAAACATTCAGGCCACCCACCACATGGATTGCACTGACACATCCCTAACAAAGAACTACCTGAATTCCCCATCCTCCTCCTTGTCTCAAACCCTATATACTGCACCCCATCCACCTTGTAGACACATCTCTAGCCATCTTGACTACCAGCCCACCCACTAGGGACACCAGGAAGAAAACCCCCACCCATAGAACAAGTACCCACACCACCAGGAGCCAGAGAACCCCAAGCCATCGCAAGGCCAGGCTCTCGAATCTACGCACACAGCCAGGAGTGACACAAAGACTAGTGCAATCCAAAGCCTCTCCCCCACCTAAGTGCCAGTTGCTGCAAGCACCCACATAATTTGTACAAGGACAAAACTGTGAAGTTATCATCAAAATTTATAAGACCACGTCTACCAGCTGATCGCCGAAAAGAGAGGGAGGAAGGTAATGAGCGGCTGAGAACTCGCGAGAGTGCATAAGTAATATGGGGGTATACTGGTAAACAAACACGACAAAACTCAGGTAAAACAAACCAATAAATTCAAGCTGGAAACATAAACGTGTAGAATACTAACCACTGTCTCATATTTTCCCAATAAAACAAACTGGGTGAGGAAACCTTGGAAAGACAACCTTGGAGAAAAGCTACGCTGATGTCCTGGACTCTATCGACAAAAAGCTAACCAGCCTGGATGCTCGTCTCACCCTGTCGCGAGTTTTATTCCCAATCAGGAAGAAATATATCACCGAAGGCACAAGAGCTACAGTGGCTGTAGATAAACTTTATGTCAATGGTCAGTTGTTCAGGGACCGGGAGATCACTCCGTGGCTTTATTAGGAGCAACAGCAGTTTAATCTAAAACATATAACACTGGTTAGATAAGATGTTAGATAACTGGCAAATGTAATCTAATGTAAAGCACAGCTCAGCATGATGTTTACACTGATTGATGTGGACGGGGCCAATGCTGGGCTTTTGGGTATCTGCTCCTTTTTCTACCTCTCATTTACTCTCCTTACCGCACCTCTCTGTCATTTTTTTTTCTTTCTGTCACACACAAACATGCACACTCACACACACAAACATTTCTTAACATAACCTTATATCTCTCACCACCTCTTACGGCCAGCACCTTCTTGAATTTCTGTCTTTTTCTCTGCTATGTCTCTGCTTCTGGGCTTCATATGAGGCAACCCAAAGCACTAACTATGTTTTCACTTGGATCTATCCGTTTCTGTGGTGAGATGCGCTGTCCAACTTTCTGTCCTGGTTTTGGACCGGAGCATGCACTGGCACCCGGCACCGGGGCCTTTGGTGCATCAGTGGATGTAGGGGCCTCCTAAACTGGCGGGTAGGTACCATCTCATTGTAGGTGCTCTCTCCTTCAAGGTGTGCACTCTGCTGGCAGGGCAGAGGATCTGTGGGAGGGAGTGGGGCTGAGTAAACCTGGGTGTTTAATGTCTTCAATTCAATTCAGTTTTGTTTATATAGCGCCAATTCACAACACATGTTGTCTCAAGGCACTTCACAAAAGTCAGGTACATACATTACAATTAATCCTAATCATTGAACAGTGCAGTCAGATTCAGTTATTTATTCAAATTGCATAAAAAGTTTTTCTGTCTAAGGAAAGGAAACCCAGCAGATTGCATCCAGTCAGTGGCTTGCAGCATTCCCTCCTCCAGGATGAGCATGTAGAGACAGTGGACAGTCACTGGTGTTGACTTTGCAGCAATCCCTCATACTGAGCATGCATGTAGCGACAGTGGAGAGGAAAAACTCCATTTTAACAGGAAGAAACCTCTAGCAGAACCAGGCTCAGTGTGAGCGGCCATCTGCCACGACCGACTGGGGGTTAGAGAGAACAGAGCAGAGACACAAAGAGAACAAAGAAGCACTGGTCCAGGAGTACTTTCTATTGGAATGAACAGTAGATGTTAATGGATGTAGCTCCTTTAGTCGTTTCATCTAGAAAGATAGAACAGATAAACTCTGAGCCAGTTTTCAAGGTTAGAGTCTGAAAGAGAGCACATATACAGGGGTTAGACAATGAAACTGAAACACCTGTCATTTTAGTGTGGGAGGTTTCATGGCTAAATTGGACCAGCCTGGTAGCCAGTCTTCATTGATTGCACATTGCACCAGTAAGAGCAGAGTGTGAAGGTTCAATTAGCAGGGTAAGAGCACAGTTTTGCTCAAAATATTGAAATGCACACAACATTATGGGTGACATACCAGAGTTCACATCTGTGACCAAGACAGCAAGTCTTTGTGATGTATCAAGAGCCACGGTATCCAGGGTAATGTCAGCATACCATCAAGAAGGACGAACCACATCCAACAGGATTAACTGTGGACGCAAGAGGAAGCTGTCTGGATGTTCGGGTGCTAACCCGGATTGTATCCAAAAAACATAAAACCACAGCTGCCCAAATCACGGCAGAATTAAATGTGCACCTCAACTCTCCTGTTTCCACCAGAACTGTCCGTCGGGAGCTCCACAGGGTCAATATACACGGCCGGGCTGCTATAGCCAAACCTTCGGTCACTCATGCCAATGCCAAATGTCGGTTTCCATGGTGCAAGGAGCGCAAATCTTGGGCTGTGGACAATGCCAAACATGTATTGTTCTCTGATGAGTCCACCTTTACTGTTTTCCCCACATCCGGGAGAGTTACGGTGTGGAGAAGCCCCAAAGAAGCGTACCACCCAGACTGTTGCATGCCCAGAGTGAAGCATGGGGGTGGATCAGTGATGGTTTGGGCTGCCATATCATGGCATTCCCTTGGCCCAATACCTGTGCTAGATGGGAGCGTCAATGCCAGGGACTACCGAACCATTCTTGAGGACCATGTGCATCCAATGGTTCAAACATTGTACCTGAAGGCGGTGCCGTGTATCAGGATGACAATGCACCAATACACACAGCAAGACTGGTGAAAGATTGGTTTGATGAACATGAAAGTGAAGTTGAACATCTCCCATGGCCTGCACAGTCACCAGATCTAAATATTATTGAGCCACTTTGGGGTGTTTTGGAGGAGCGAGTCAGGAAACGTTTTCCTCCCTCAGTATCACGTAGTGACCTGGCCACTATCCTGCAAGAAGAATGGCTTAAAATCCCTCTGACCACTGTGCAGGACTTGTATACGTCATTCCCAAGATGAATTGATGCTGTATTGGCCGCAAAAGGAGGCCCTACACCATACTAATAAATTATTATGGTCTAAAATCAGGTTTCAGTTTCATTGTCCAACCCCTGTAGTTAGTCTCAATAAAAGCTCAGCCAGTAGCCATGTCTAGGAGAGAGAAAGGGTTAAACACTAAAAGACAAGGCCATGTGGATCATCGGTACAGGGTGAGCTTTAAGTTGTTGCCAGCAGAAGTACACGATTCCCCTCTCCAGAAAGGTGTCACAGGTAGACACAGAGCCAGGCCAGGTGTAGCTTTTAGGAAGAGAAAAGAGAGAACAAAGTTAAACTCTAAAAATAACAGCAAATAATGCGAAATTGGAGAGTAGTGGGAGAATGTAGCGAAGAGGGTGAAAGTGGTCATTATGTCCTCCAGCAGCCTAAGCCTATAGCAGCATAACTACACAGATAGTTTCAGTTCAGATTATTTAGTTAGACGGCGCTTATTTACAACAATGTTGTCTCAAGGCACCCCACAAAGGGTCCCACTGATGGTCATTGTTATACTAAAAACCACAAGGATTAGGATACCTCTCTCTGTCAGACTGATTATAACCACTGGAAAAGAGAAGGGGTCATACAGGTAGCAGAAATGGAGGGTGTGTTTGCACCTCAACCATAACTGAGCCGGTTTAGGCTAAACCTGAATCCCCCTTACTCCATCCAACCTCCTTCCCTTATAAACTAAGCCACTCTAACTATAAGCCTTATCAAAAAGGAAAGTTTTAAGCCTAGCCTTAAAAGTAGACAGGGTGTCCGCCTCACGGACCAAAACCGGGAGCTGGTTCCACAGGAGAGGAGCCTGATAACTAAAGGATCTGCCTCCCATTCTACTTCTAGAGACTCTAGGAACCACCAGTAAACCTGCAGTCTGAGAACGAAGTGCCCTGTTAGGAACATATGGAACAATCAGATCTCTCATGTATGATGGAGCTAGATCATTAAGAGCTTTATATGTGAGGAGGAGAATTTTAAATTCTATTCTGGATTTAACAGGGAGCCATTGAAGGGAAGCTAAAATAGGAGAAATATGATCTCTCTTTAATTTTCATCAGAACTCTTGCTGCAGCATTTTGAATCAGCTGAAGGCTTTTAACTGCATTTTGTGGACATCCTGATAGTAAAGAATTAGGCTTGAAGTAACAAATGCATGGACTAGTTTCTCAGCGTCACTCCTGGATAGGATATTTCTAATTTTGGAATGTTCCGGAGGTGAAAGAAGGAAATACTAGAAACCTGTTTAATATAGGATTTCAACAACATGTCCTGGTCAAAAGTAACACCCAGGTTTTTTACTTTAGTACGGGAGGTCAATTTAATGCCATCCAGGTTAAGTGATTGACTAAGCAGTTTCTTTTTTAAAGACTCTGGTCCAAAGACGACAACTTCTGTCTTGTCTGAATTTAGAAGCAAAAAATTTAAAGTTTGGGGACCAGTGGATTTCGTCTCTTCTTTTTGCAGATGACGTGGGCCCCTCTACCCAAGACCTACAGCATGCGCTGGGGCGGTTCGCAGCCGAATGTGAAGAGGCTGGGATGAAGATCAGCTCCTCCAAGTCAGAGGCCATGGTACTCAACCGGAAAAGGGTGGCTTGTCCTCTTCACGTTGGAGGGGAGTTCCTGCCTCAAGTGGAGGAGTTCAAGTATCTCGGGGTCTTATTCACGAGTGAGGGAAGAATGGAGCGGGAGATCGACAGACGGATCGGTGCGGCTGCCGCAGTAATGGGGGCACTGTGCCGGTCCGTTATGGTGAAGAGAGAGCTGAGCCGAAAAGCGAAGCTCTCGATTTACCAGTCGGTCTACGTTCCTACCCTCACCTATGGCCATGAACTTTGGGTCATGACCGAAAGAGGGGCTCGGAGTAGAGCCGCTGCTCCTCCACATCGAGGGGAGCCAGTTGAGGTGGCTCGGGCATCTATATCGGATGCCTCCTGGACGCCTTCCTCGGGAGGTGTTCCAGGCACGTCACACCGGGAGAAGGGACTATGTCTCTCAGCTGGCCTGGGAACGCCTTGGGCTCCCCCCGGAGGAGCTGGAGTAGGTGTCTGGGGAGAGGGACGTCTGGGTGTCTCTGCTGAGTCTGCTGCCCCCGCGACCCGGTCCCGGATAAAGCGGAAGACAACGAGTACGAGAAAATTTAAAGTCATCCAAGTTTTTATATCTTCCAGACATGCTTGTAGTCTATCTAACTGGTTGGGTTCATCAGGATTTATGGATAAGTAAAGCTGAGTATCATCAGCATAACAGTGAAAATTTATCCTATGCTGCCTGATAATTTGACCTACTGGAAGCATATATATAGTAAAGAGAATTGGCCCAATTACTGAACCCTGTGGTACTCCACAATTAACCCTGAAGTTTAAAGATGATTTATCATTTACATGAACAAACTGGACTCTGTCAGACAAATAAGATTCAAACCAGCCTAGCGCTGTTCCCCTGATCCCTACAGCATATTCCAGCCTTTTTAAGAGAATACTATGGTCGACTGTATCAAATGCAGCACTTAGATCTAACAGAACCAGTACAGACACAAGTCCATTATCTGAGGCTAGAAGAATATCATTAGTGACTTTCAGCAGAGCTGTTTCAGTGCTATGATGAGCTCTGAAGCCTGACTGAAACTCTTCAAACAGGTCATTGCTGTGTAAATGCTCACACATTTGATTAGCAACTATTTTTCAAGAATTTTTAGATAAAAGGAAAAATTGAAAATTAGGTCTGTAATTTTTCAAGTCATCTCGATCAAGCGAAGGTTTTTTAAGTAAAGGTTAATTACAGCTCCTTTCAAAGCCTGTTGGGTACATATCCATTTACTAAAGATAGATTAATCATATCTAAAATGGGGCTGGTAATCAGAGGGAAAACTTCTTAAAAATAATTGGTTGGGTTTGGGGTTAAAATACAAGTTGATGGTTTAGATGAGCTAATATTTCTGATAACTCAGGAAGCTCCACAGGATCAAAACAGTCCAAACACAAATCAGGTTCTACAGTTATTTCCAATGTTGTTTCACTTGCTGAGGATAAAGTAATCATCTTCGGGAGTCTGATGTGTTGTGGGAGTTATTCGAATGTTGGGGTGGATGTAGGTTTTCTTCGGGATGGAGGTGGGTGGTTGGCCTTGGTTGGGGATGGGCATCGTTTGGACCTGGGTGGTTCCGGTTTGGATTCTGGTTCCTTGTCTGGGTTCCGGTTCCTGATTTCGGTCCAGGTTCTGTCTGGGGGAGGGGGGTCGGAGGAGTCTGCATAGTTTGGGCAGGTGGGCTGCCAGGGTGGACTGGTCTTGGCTTCTTGGTGGGTTTTGGTTTTGGCTCTGTGGGCTCTCTGCCTTTTGTGGGCTTCGGTGTGGGTTTTCTCGCGGGGCTAGTTCTGGCAGTGGTATGGGGGTCGGGCATGTTCTTGGACATGGATGCTGTGGGTCTTCTTCTCATGGGGGTGCACTTTTGCAGGGGGCTTTGTTTTTGGAGGGCTGGTGGGGGCGCATTTGCATGGTGTGGGCTTTGTGCACTGCTTCTGCTTTGGGTGGTCATTGCTGCGTTCTGTCCTCTGCTGTAAGCATGCTGTGGTGTTGGGGTGGTGGTCCACTGAATGGCGGCTCTGGCCTCCATGTGTGGGTACTGCAGGGCAGGCGTCCTGGGCTCGGTGGTTGCATCGGGCTTCTCGGCCTTATGCTGAGGTGGGGTTCTCTTGTCTGCTGGGCGTTTCCTGGTGGGTGGGTGTGCTTGGGGTTGGTGGTCTTCACCGTGCCCCTACCGATGTATGGAAGGATGTGTGGTGTTGCTGTGGCGTCGGCTCGGGGGGAACCGTAGCTTGGCTTGGCTCTGTCGTTTCTCCTTGACAGGCATGGATGTTAGTGGTTCTGCATCTTGGGGGGGGGGGGGGGGAGTGTGGCCCTTCTGCTTGCTGAGCTGGCGTCTTTCCCTTGGGCACGGTTGTGGGCGGGGTGGTGCATCGCGGGGTCTGCTGGACTGCCTGGCTGCCCCGGGGGGTCTCAGTTCATTTGTCTGTGGGGCGTGCATGTGCCTATGCTGGCCCGGAGCTTGCATTTGGGTGGAACTGCCATTTTGGGTTGGGTGTTTCTTGTTGGTGGCCTCGGTGTTGGTGTGGGACGTGTTTTGTAGTCGCGCTTGCCTGGTTGTGACTGTGGCCTGGTGCCGGGCATCGGGCACTGGGCACTGGGCGCTCTGTTGGCTCTGCCCTGTGGTTTGCTTTTTGCCGTCTGGGGTTGGAGGCCGGGAGAGAGAGCGGGCCTTCTGGTCGGGATCTGGGCTGGTGTTGAGGTTCAGGTACTGGGGGTTGTCTGGTGGTGGGGCTGGCTTTTCGGCCTTTTCGGGATAATTTGGATTGCCTTGGATCTCGGTCCGTGGCTTCGGTGCCCGGCCCGTAGGTTGGGGGGCGTCGGGCTCCGACAAGGGGGTCTTGGCCGAGCAGTGTGCAGTGTTGATTGACATGTGGCTTAGCTTTGGTGGAGGGGCTGGCCAGCTTGCTTGGTGCGGCGGGGTGTGCCGTGGGAGAGGGTGGGTGGCCAGCATCCCGGTGCTCCTCCGGGATTTGGGTGTCTCGGGTCTCTGGGTCCATGGCTGGATCTGCTCAGGTGTAGACGGCTGCCTGCGGGGCTTGTGGGCTCGTCGCTGCAGCTCCTTGGGGCTTCTGCGCTGTAGCTGCTGGGTGTTTCCCCTGGGGTTCTCCCTTGCTCCACTCTGGGGGTTATGGTAGTCCCGGCGGTGGTTCTCCTGGGGTTCCTGGGCTCTGTGGGGGCTTAGGATGTCTGTGGCTCGGATCTCCTCCGTATCTGTCCCGGGTCAAGGGGGGCGGGTCTGTGGCTTCTCACACTCACTATTGCATATTTTTATGGAGAAACCCTGTCTACACAAGCGCGCTCACCCACAGGTGAGGATACATAAATGTTCTATATTGAGCCTTTACCACTAAATACATCTTGCATTCATAAGTACCGTGCACTTTTCTGTAAAAAAGCTATCAATATAAATGTCTCTGCAGGTGCAGAAGCAAGCAGGGTATTATCTTGTATTCTCTTCATCCTTTTTTCTTTCCTCCATTCTGTTCTCCTTCTCTCCCCTCCCCTTTTCCTTTTTGCCCCCCTTTCTCTCTTTTGTGCTTCTTTTTTTCCTTTTCATTCCTGTCTCCGTGTCTGTAACAATTGAAATAATCCCAAAGCAGTTTCTAATAAAGTTTATTTTTATGAATATCAAGCAGAGCTTTAAAGCATTAGCTGTAATGCTCCACTTGTGAAAGTAAATCTGTGCTTTTAAAAAAAAAATAAAACATTTTGAAAGACCATCAGAAACATTAAAAGGCCTTAAGGATTGTGGCAAACTATGGCTGCAGGCAAAGAAAATATAAAGAAATCAAAGTAATTAAAGTATATTGTACAGTATTGTAATAAAAAACCTGTATTATTTGTTGAGAAGGTTGATTTTAAACATTTTATTAAATTTTTCATGACTTCCCCAAAAATCATTAAATCATTTTCTTTCTCCACTCAGCTATAATTTGGATTTTTTAAATTATTAATAAAATACTTACAATTAATCAACACTTTACCTGTTGTAAACAGATTTTATCACAATGAGATTGTTAGGCTGAGTGCAGCGTAGGACCCCAGAATTCAGACGACCAGGCAGCATGATGGTAAGTGAACAGACTTAATCTTTTGAAAAACCACAAAAACTCACTCATAGGTGGAGGCAGAAGCAGACATGGACAGGCAGGGAAAAACAGACTTGGCATGAACAAAACAATAAACGGGCAGGCAAGACAGGCATAGCATGATTTTAAAAACAAGACATGACCATATCGAGAAAATGTTTCCGCGAGGAATAAACAGAACGGAGATGTATATATGGAGCGTGAACCAAGTGAAGCAAGGAGACAGATTAGCAAGGTGCAGGTGAACCGAATAAAGTTGATTAACAGACAGGAGAGAACAAAACGTGACTGGAGCAAAACAGAGACTCTTGAATACAAACTAATAGAAACTAGAAAAACATGAAACTAAAGCATAACCAGATCCAAAAACCAAACTTGAAGTTAGAGTTAGAAAGCTGATAAATACAGATCAGTGCAAAAGAAGACACAAATGAACCAAATAAGTTTGACTTACAAGGATGAGGCAGTCCTCTGCAGCACAGTGACTTCCTTCTCATAAAGAGTAAATCCTTGCACCAGCCTTTTATTTACAACTCACATTCCAACAAGCAAAAAGCGGGAATCGGTACAGCTAATTCTTACAGAGATTTCAACTTAGAAGAGTAGTCATTCCCATATATGGTATAAGCATGTCATGTCCAGGGATTGATCCACTCCAGACCACATTCCTTAACTTTCCACAAACCTTTTTCCACACTAAAAAACAATCACAGAAATCATCTTAACTAGAATAGAACTTCAAACATAAACTTTGTTTAAACTAAGCAATGATAACTTATTTACATTCTCCCAACACTTGACAAAACATGAACTAGAAAACAAAAACTAAAGCATGACCAGGAAAATAATAAACAGAAGCATGATTCAAAAACTGTGAGAAACATATAAGAAAAAAACAGAAACCAAACAACCCTAAATCATACCAGAGATTTTAGAAAAAAGTGGATCTCAATCATGTAAAACAGTCCAAAGTGGCATTGAGGGCTGAATTTCTGAATTTTGCAAAAACAGTAATAATCAATAGCAAATGCGCAATGAAATGATTCATGTTTTTTCCATTTGTTTTTGCAGGAATTTCAGCCAAATTCAGGACTACTTCAGTCTTCTTTCATCACCCTGTACACAGTGTTCTTGACCTGGTCTGCTATGACAAACGAGCCTGGTGAGAATATTTTTTAACATGGAGAATGTTCAAGTTTTTGGCTTATAGTTTCCAGACTTAAACAAGGCTGGCCATATTTCAGTATGCTTCTACTGGGATTTTACAGAAAACATGTCCTTCTGTACCAAATAGGGGAAAATGTCTTAGTTAATTTACTTCTCATTTCTGATGTAAAGTGCTCCTATTTTAAAACTGTTATAAAAATAAATGCCTCAACTTCACATATTGACACCATTTTGTAAGACATAACGTTTTATTGTGTGGAAGCTCTGAAAGCTACATGTACAAAGAAATCTCTGCTAATACAAACATTTTTGTTTGATGAACTGCTTTTAGTGCATCAAATTGCCTTAGTACCTTTTAGTTGTTTAGGTGTCATTAGTAAAATTTTTACAGGTATCTGTTTTCTGCCAAGAAATGTCTTTGAATGATTGTTTTGCATTTGTAGTTTCTCTCGTTGGTGCAGGCTGAACATTTTTATGTTGCTGTGTTCAGATCGAGAATGCAATCCCAATCTGCTCAGCATCTTCCAGCAGATTACTGCCCCAACACTCTGGCCTCTTCAAACAGAAAACCAGTCAGCTGTGGTGATCATTGGAGCTGAAGAACCTGTTCAGACATCCCCCTACTTACAGTGGTGGGATGCTCAGAGCATTGTGGGGCTGATTATATTTGTCCTGTGCATCCTTTACTCAAGGTAAACATTTAAACCAGTTAATTTTCCATAAAAAATTGCTAGAGGTATTGACTTTCATATTAAGGACAGAAAGCCATATTGGTCCAAATGTGGCAAAACCACTTAAATGTGAATCAAAAAGCATAATTGTATCCTCAGTAAGCTTGCATAAAATAGAACTTCCCGGTTTGTCAATGTGAGCCGTTTTCTTTGCTTGTAGACCCAGTCCTTTTAGATTGCGCTGCTTTATGCACCCTCTGTCAGGGTGTGGTTTTGGGGTGGACCGAAGCGCAGACAAGAGCTCGGGTGCAGCATTTCAAGCAGTCTTCAGTTTATTCAAAATATCAAAAAGGAAACAAAAACACTGCAGATGTAAACCAAAGTCAGAAATCCAAACTTACAAAGTTTCTGCAGGAACATGCGGAACTCAAAGCATGGACGAGGGCAACGAACGAAGGTGAGAGACGAGAGGAACCAGCAAAGGGCAATGAAACAAAACCAGCTAATATACAGATGGAGAACAAAGGTAGGTAATCAAATGAACTAAGAACAGATGAGACAAGGAGGCAGAGGGAGCAGGTGAACCTAATAAAACCAAAGCATGAGGAAAGGGACTAAAGACAAGACAGTAAGCAGACCTAAATGAAACTATAAACCAAGATAAAAATAAAGCGTAAGAATCAAGGATAAACATGGACTGAAGGAATATGAGAAACTGAAGGGAACACAAGAACCTAAGAACTTAGTAAAACAGAAACCATAAGGAAACCCTGACTACAAAAGTAAACAAATTCAAACCAACACTGATAGAATAAAACTAAGAATGAAGCAGAGGAAACAAGGACTAGAATAAAAGAAAAAAATAACTAAATCTAACCTATAGAGGAGAGGCTGGAGATCAAAGATGAACTAGAGGAACAAAGCTAAGAAGAACAGGAGAATAAAGGGAACTTAAACCAAGTGATAACTAAAAGGAGAAAACAAATGATGAGAGGAGTAACAAAAAAGAAACTAATAAATAAGAGAGTGCCAGAGAACTCTGATAAATAATAATAATCATAATAAGGAAACCCTTCTAAGAAAACAGGAAAGCGACGCCAAGGGATCTAGGAGCGAGGAGAGCGCACTGGGGAGCAGAAGATAACCAAAGCAGAAAACCACACCAAACATGAATACAAAACACAAATAAGAAACATCTAGCTAAAAAGGTAAACAAAAACACAAAACCAAAAGCAAAGACCAAAATATCACACCACGACACCCTCACTTTCTTGAAAATGACTCAAATGAGTCATTTTCTCTCCCCAGAGAGGTTATAAAAACAGATAAAGTTCTACCTCAAAAGTTGTATACTGATTTTTTTCCCCCATTTTTTTATGTTTCCTATCCTGGCATTTCAGACATATACCGTATAAAGAAGCGGTAACCCTTTCTGTTACAGTGCAATGATTGCCGTGTCATTTTTTAGTAAGTACTCGTACTCGTACTCGTCGTCTTCCACTTATCCGGGGCCGGGTCGCGGGGGCAGCAGACTAAGCAGAGACACCCAGACGTCCCTCTCCCCAGACACCTCCTCCAGCTCCTCCGGCGGGAGCCCAAAGCGTTCCCAGGCCAGCCGAGAGACATAGTCCCTCCAGCGTGTCCTGGGCCGTCCCCTGGGCCTCCTCCCCATGGGACGTGCCTGGAACACCTCCCCAGGAAGGCGTCCAGGAGGTATAGATGCCCGAACCACCTCAACTGGCTCCTCTTGATGTTGAGGAGCAGCAGCTCTACTCCGAGCCCCTCCCGGATGGCCGAGCTCCTCACCCTATCTCTAAGGGAGTGCCCGGCCACCCTATGGAGGAAGCTCATTTCAGCCGCTTGTATCCGGGATCTCGTTCTTTCGGTCATGACCCAAAGGTCATGGCCATAGGTGAGCGTTGGAACGTAGAAGTAAGTAAATTTTTACTTTACGTTTTAGTAAGTAAATATGGTATATTACTGTGTAATGAAAATTAATTTGATTTGTTGATTACAATCAAGTTACTGTTCAACCATCTCCAAATCACCCAATATTTACCAACAGATTACTGCAACAAAGTACTGCATTATTACCAAGTAAAGCACAACAAATTACCCAGTAAGTGAGGTGAAACTGTGAACTGTAAAAGAAAGCTAGGCTTTTTTTCTCAGATTTTAAACTGTTCAATTCAATTCAGTTTATTTATATAGCGCCAATTCACAACACATGTTGTCTCAAGGCACCTCACAAAGGTCAGGTACATACATTCAAATTAATCCTAACCATTGAACACTGCAGTCAGATTCAGCTATTTATAAAAAGTTTTTCTATCTAAGGAAACCCAGCAGAATGCATCGAGTCAGAGATTTGTAGCATTCACTCCTCCTGGATGAGCATGTAGTGACAGTGCACAGTCACTGGCGTTGACTTTGCAGCAATCCCTCATACTGAGCATGCATGATAGCAACAGTGGAGAGGAAAAACTCCCTTTTAACAGGAAGAAACTTCTGTTATACCCATGTATCTCATGAAGGGTTGTGCAATGTTTTTATTTAACTTATTTGTAAACTAGCAGCAATAAAGTACTGCATTATCACCAAATGAAACACAACAAATTACACAGTAAGGTGAAACTATGCTGTAAAATAACGCCATTTGTCTTGGGTGGTTAGGGTTAAAGTAAGTTTATTTTTAAACTAACTCAGCTTTTAGTTAGCTAACATAAACTACATGCCCAAAAACTAAGGCAATAACACAATTTATGAAACAAGACAAAATTGTCATCAATGTAAGTACTTAGTAACAATGGCAGGTATTGATCCTTTGCACTTTACGTCACCCTCTTGAGAAAGCGGCCCACTCCACCATGACGGACGTCAAAACAACCTTTGCGTGTGTTAACTCCTGTGGGGCTTGTCAAAAAACTGACATTTGGTAGCATAATATCGCTTTTATTTAGTTGATTGCACTATAAAAATGGTTATTGGGTGCTTGTCATTTTATCATATACCTTTTGATGACAACAGAAGACGGTGATGGATAGCAGCCATCCATCATAAGGACTAGCAGCCCTCGGTGTATTAACGGATTTGCAGCAAACATTTTTTTACAAACAAGATTAATGTTTATATACTTCATAAGTAAGATGCATCCAAATATTGCATTTTAGAGATGGTTCGTGTCAAATTATTATTAACCATGCAGAAAATGCCCCACCGTCATGTAGCCTTGCATGTACGAAAAATGAATGTGATTTGTAGTGAATGAAAAGAGGCATATATAATATCCAGTCTGTGGTGTTCGCACTTAATAATGGTAAAAACTTCAGAGCAATCCGCTCATTACTTTTTTCTGCAATGTTGCTTACAGACAAAGACACCAACGCTACTGAAAACATAACCTCCTTGGCCCATTTTTGGAGAAAGGAGCTGCTTTGTGGAGGACTGTGCTCTCCGAGTGTGTTTCTAGTTATTATTTTATTTAATTTTATTAAATAATGACAGCATATGTAATGTTTAAGCATTACATATGCTGACTAAACTACTGATGTATTTTACCAGGGACAAAAACCCAGGACCCCTTGTCACCTGATTATGTGCTATCTGTGTTTTCACACCAAATCCTCTGCCAAAAGACACACCCTGGGGAGTCTTCAGAAGTATGATATGAGACAAGAAATACAGAAAGAAAAGAAGCAGCAGTCGTCTAGAAGTGAATGCGCAAGAGCTCTCTTCAAGCTCTCAACTGAGAGGACTGGACTTGAAAAAGACATTGAAAATTGAGCTATTATGTGTGATGGTGACTTTTCAAATGGTGATGTGATGTGCTAAACAGAAATCAGTGCAGGAAACTTTGAGTTACTTAAACGTGAGTGTCAGGATCTATGTAGTGAGACATTTGCAATGAAAGAGAAGCTAAGCCTAGATCTCATTGAACCAAAAAGGCAGGATGAAACAGAGAGTTCAGGAGTCCAGGTCTGACAGTATACGAAAATCAAAGGGAACTTGACGCAAGGAAGTTGATGCAACAAACCAGCAACGAATAATGACACTAGACCAACTTATATACAGAGGGTAACAATTGCAGGTAATCAAAAGAACTAGGAACAGATGTGACATGGGAACAGGGAGACTGAAGGAACAGGTGAAACTAAAACAACGACTAAAGCATGGGAGAAGGGACTAATAAACAATACAGAGAACAGACCAAAGCAAAACTATAGACAAATATAAATAACCAAATCAAGCATAGAATCAGGAATAACTATGAACTAAAGGAAACTGAGAAACTGGAGGGAACAGAAGAAACACAAAAACCTAAGATCAAAGAAACTGGCAACCTAAGAATTAACAGAAGAAACCATAAAGAAACCCTAACTACAAACGTAAACAAACCTAAACCAACACTGACTGAACTAAGCAGGGACAGCGAGAACAAGAATAATTGTAAACCAAACGTAAACAATAACTAAAGCTAACCTATCAGGAGGGACTGGAAGAAATAGAGATTACCTAGAGGAACTAAACTAGAGAACAATAATAATAATAATTATTATTATTATTATAAAGAGAAAACCATTCTAAGTAATAAATAAGAAAACACCCCCCAAAGGAACTAAGGGGCGAAAGGAGAAAGAACTACAAAACACTAGGAAGCAGGAGAGAGAACAGAACTATCAGAAAACAGAAATAAATAACTAACATGACTACAAAACCCAAAATAGAAACATCAAGCTGAAAGTAGGCAAAACAAAACACAACCAAAGTTCAAAAATGTCAAACCCTGACAGTTGTATCTCCATCTCAAAGGGCTGGTGTGGATGCACTGCAGATGCACACATTACAGCAAACAGTTGCTTTTTGAATCACCTTCTACCTGGAGATGTAATCCTTGCTGACCATGGTTCCACCATCCAGAACCAAGTCGGGGTGTACTGTGCAAAGGTTGAAATGTCTGCGTTCACACAGGGCAAAAAGCAGCTGGGTGCAATTGAACTGGAAGACACCCACAGACCCGCAGCAGTTCACATACATGTTGAAAGGGTCATGCACGTTCCAAGTACAAGATGTTGCATAGACCAGTGTCCATTAGACTTCTGTCAAGTGATTATGAAGTGTATACTACTCTGGCCAACGTTGTAAGCGTAGCTTGTGCCCTAACAAATCTGTGCCCTTCTGTTGTTAAAGTTTACAAACCTCAGGAAACGTTGCAGTAGTTTGCGGGACTCTGGTACGGGCCATTCGAGGACAGCCCTAATCTTTGCCGGATCCGAGTGAACCTGTCCACCCTCAAGAACAAAACCCAAAAACGTAACTGAAGATCGATGGAACTCACATTTCTTGGCTTTCACAAAGAGTCTGTTTTCCAAAAGCCGTTGAAGGACTAGGCGAACATGATGATTATGTTCCTCAATGTTTCTTGAATAAATTTAATATCGTCTAGGTACACAAAAACGAAAACGTTCGGAAAATCCCTGAGGACGTCATTGACTAGGGTCTGAAAGACAGCTGGGGCATTACACAGGTGGAACAGTATTACTCAATATTCAAAATGTCCAAGGGGTGTCTTGAAAGCCGTTTTCCACTCATCCCACTGGCGGATTCTGACTAGGTCCTTTCAGACCGGCATTTCTGAGATCCAACTTAATGAAAATGGTTGATCCATGAACTGGTTCGAAGGCAGAGGTGATAAGAGGGAGAGGATACTTATTTTTAACTGTGATCTGGTTTAAGCCCCTGTGATCTATGCAAGGACGGAGAGACCCATCCTACAAAGAAAAATCCTGCTCCCAGAGGAGAAGAGGAGTGGCGAATTATACCTGCCACTAGAGACTTGTTAATATATTTCTCCATAGCTCGTTGTTCGGGTTGCGACATGTTATAAAGCCTACTAGAAGGTAGAGGGGTCCCTGGAAGTAGGTCTATGGTGCAATCGTATGGTCTGTGAGGAGGCAAAGAGAGGGCTTTAGTCTTACTAAAAACCTGCTTCAGGTCATGATACTCAGAGGGAACTTGTGAGAGAGCTGGATAATCATCCTCCTCACTACCCAAGTCAGGAGGGCTTAGAGAAACAGCTGACTGGAAGCAGGAGGAGAGGCAATTGGTGGACCAAGACTCAACATGACACTTGGACCTGTCTAAGTGGGGGTTGTGTTTCTGTAACCACGGAAAACCTAACACTAGAGAGTTCAGAGAAACTGGGAATACAAAAAATTAGATCTCCCTGTGGTTATCAGAAAGCACCAGTTCTAAAGGTTATTCTCTGTAGCTTTTGCCTGTCTAAGGCTGAAACTAAACGGGTGAGGAAAGAAGCTGCACCTCAATTTGAGCATGTTCGACTAATCCCTGATCGATGAGGTTCTGCTCACTTCCCGAATCGATCAGGGCTGACAGGTTCTGGGTATACTTGTTAAAAAATTATTGAGGCAGGGAGACTAAATCTGGGGGCTCTGAGAGAAATATGATGGTCCGTCAGCCCCTCCTCTATAGCTGGCGGACCCTGTCTTTTGGTCGCATGGGACAAATGGGGCAAACGGCTATGAAGTGATCTGAGGAGCCACAGTATAAACACTGATTAGCCTGCCTGCGTTTCTGCCTCTCTTCAGGTGAGAGGCGAGTAAGTCGCACCTGCGTGGGTTCAGGCTCGGGAATAGGTGTCTGAGGTTGAGGTCTAACGGCTTGGGAAACGTTTAACAGAGGTCTCACAGCAGCATGCTCAACTCGGGACTTCCTTCTCTCTCTCATTCTATTATCTACCCTTGTGGCTAAGGCGATCTGTTCATTCAGAGTAACCAGTTCATCTAAAAGAGCTAACTCGTCCTTTAAATGCTTATTCAGAGAGTGAAAAAAATGCTATCTTTAGAGCACAATTTCCCCAGCCAGAGGCAGCCGCTAGAGTACAGAATTCAATCAAGAACTCTGATACAGGTCTGTTTCCTTGCCTTAACGACCATAAACGGCAAGTGGTACTCGTTTGATATGCCTGACAAGAAAATGTTTTTCTAAATTCTTGCTCAAACTCTTTGAACGATAATCAAATGGTAAATGGACTGAGCTTATATAGAGCTTTTGCAGTCATACGGACCGCTCAAAGTGCTTTACACTAGAGCCACATTCACCCAATCGCACTCACTAACACTCATGCATTCATTCACCGATATGCAGATCAGTAGGCAACTTGAGGTTAAGTGCCTTGCCCAGGGGCACATCGACATATGGCAGGAGGAAGCTGGAATCGAACCCACAACCTTCTGATTGCAAGATGACTACTCTTCCTACTACCACAGTCGCCTGACTGCAGTTCGTGAAGCGGGCCTCCGCCCATTTTAAAGCCTTGCTGGTCAGTAATCCTAGAATGAAAGATATCTTTACGTCATCATGAGGGAAAGACTGTGGAGAGCGGGTGAACACTAGCGTACACTAAAGTAGGAAACCCCCACAATTACCCATCTCGCTGGAAAATTTCTCTGGGTTAGGGGAAATGACATCACAGGAGTGAGGAAGCTGCTGTGAGACTGGGGATGCCGCAGTGACATCTGCAGTTGCGGAGGTCTGTCTGTTCAAAGTATGCTGAAGCATAGCTGTGATCTGGTCAAGCTGTTGGTTTACTTGTTTCTGCTGCTCTGAAAGGGAACGGAGAGTGGAACTGTGAGTTTGTATTTGGTGGGAGTGTTCAGAAAAAGTTCTCCTGAGAGCTTCTGCTGGGTCTAATTGGCGTGAGTGTTCTGTCATGGTTCTAGATACAGATCTGACCCAGATGCAGAAAAAATTAAGAAGAATCTTACAGATTTTAAAAGGTTTATTCTCACAGGGAAAATAATGGTGAGAGAACCACTGCCGGAGATCACCAACTGTACAGAGAAAGGGAGAACAGGTAAGTCCAGAGGGGACTTACCTGTTTATGAATATTGCACTCAGCTGAATGTGTAGCTTACTGGAGAAGTTGACTGAACCGGTAGGGGGAAATAGAGATGTGGAGTCTGGGAGCTCAGGACTGGAGATGACTTAGAAGGTGGGTTATCCAAGGTAGGTGGTTCCCGGGGAGTCCTGCCCAACTCAGTCCAAGATGTGTGAGACGTTGCTGTGGAGCGCCAGGTGGAGGTATTTGCGTGAGAGCAGGTTGGAGGGTGATCAGGGTTCACTTATGTTTTGTTCCGGCTGATCGTGGAATCAGGAAGCTGCCAGCTTGAAGTAAGTCCGAAGAGGGTAACTGGAGACTTGAACCTTGATCCTGAAGACTCCTTATCCAAGAGTCAGGAAACTCACTTAATCCAGAAGTCAGAGAACGAACTGGAAACAAAGCCAGGGTATGGAAGCAACCTGAGAAGGAGGACACACGAAGGTTAGTTGAGGCTCAGAGAAAATACAAAGCTAAGTTACTAAGCAGAGGTCTGACGAGAGTCTGTTACCATTGTTGGCTAACACTCAGGCAGTTAAGTGCTGGCAGCCTCCTGCTTAAATGCTCCCAGTAGCAATCAGCAGATATGGAACACCTGTTACCTCTGCACTCATGAGCTCCGAAGCCACCTATGGACTGAGCAATATAAACAGCAGGCAAGAAAAAAAGAAAACAAACAGAAACTCCCAGACCCCGACACAAGCAAATTTTACCTTCGCCATAATAAGGTAACTTGCCGCCTTCATGTGGTAGTAGCACCTTGTTACAGTGACCCAGCCAGTGACAAAAAAACTGGTTAGCATCTAGACTTTTGTACGATTTAAGTCTGCTCCAGTGTAAGGGGAAACACTGTTTATGGCATACTGCTATAAATCATGTGGCGTAAATTCAAATCAACAAACTTCTCAGGAAGGAGAAGGTATGGTTGGTTTCTAAGCTAGCTATTTCCAAATTCTGTGAATACTGCTGTCTATGAGCCCCAACTAGCTGTGCTACTTCCACAGACAAACTAGCTTGGCTTGAACAAGTAGAAGCCATGGCTATGCTGGCAAAAATAACTTGGGAAAACAACTGCAGTTGCTCTGTTCAATATTTCCCTCTCACTTTCGATTTCCGTCAGTGCGCTTTGACATTATCTTATTTTAATGTTAAATTTTCAAGCTATCTCTAACATTCAGGAGTTTAGAATTTTAAACAAGAATATTTAGACTAGGTTGCAGTTGCATTACCATCACTTGTGGAATCTACACTTGGTAGCAGGGGTCGCGTTAACCAAATATTTTCAGTTTTTGACCAGTTGATTTAAATGGTGATGGAAAAATCTGAAGGTCATCAGTCATTTTGACAGATTGCAATTCACACCCCCGTCCACTTGGCGAGTTAGCATATTAATTAGCTGTTTGCTCCCTCTGGGGCGCTGAAGCAGAGTGCTAGTCGGATCAGGAAACCTCTCGTTCGGAGAGCTTTGCCGACTTCTGATCACTTCAGAGAAATGTTCCCTATTTTCAAAAATTTGGCTGAAGTAGCGCTTGTTATTCCAGTCTCTATTGTGGTAACAGAGCGCAGATTCAGCCTCCAGAACAACTCCCAAGTTAAGTTGTCTGTCCGATAGAGGCGGACAGACAATGAAATGTCATGATCTTTAAATAATTTTATGATTATCCCTTTAGTTAATTATGATGATAAAACAAAAGACAAAGATTTTAGGCAAATAAACATGTTTTTCTTAACTAACTACAACAATATAAAAGAATGTAACAGTATAAAAATACTAAAATAATTCCATCCATGGCTCTTAGTGAATTATCTATGTGAAATAACTAAATTATTTAGATAATTAAGTCTGTAACTGTAATCTGCATGTAGCTTAAAAATGAATACTATTTTTCTTTCCATAGTTAACACAAAGGGTTTTCATATGCAGCCATATTGATATTTCAGGGTTTAGGTATCTAATCTTTACATAAGTGTATATTTTTGAGTTCCAAAAAACAATTTTTTTTCAACTGGCTGAATATATAATAGTTGATAATAGCGTGTTAAAATTGTATCTGTGATCACCAATTATACTGTGGCAAACATTTCTTTATGCTAGAGATTACCTGAATATTCCTGATTTTGATCCCGACTTAACATTGATATTATCAAAATTTTGGATCGATCCACCCACCTCTAATGACCGAGGCAAAAGTGCAAACCTCGTGACTTATAGCCTGTGCATCAATCCCACTCAAGACATTTGATTTATGCACAAGTGGCTGCACAATTCAGGTCCATGCTGATCACGAGGAAGTTGCGAGACTTTGTGTACAGGTCACAGCAGGTGATTATGTTCACATTTTAAATGTAATTGTTTAATTTCAGTGTTTATATGTAGTTAGTCTGGGACCACAATCACTGTGGAGAAAAAGTTAAATGTATTCATCTGGTTGATTTGGATTCTTTGTTCATCTTTTTCAGACTGAATATGAATTGAAATGAATAAAAAAAAGGTTATTATTTAATTATTATCACTTTAAAAAATAAAGTGATGGGTAAAGTAGATTATGGCCGGATTTTTTTTTACCCTGTGAGTCAAAATGACAGTCAACGAAAAAGTCTAGCGCAACCTCTGCTTGGGAGTTCACATTTCCCCAGGAGGGTCTTGCAAGTTTTTGCAAAGCTGCTTATAGTATTATCATCAGTGAACGTCAGAAGTGGTTCAAGGTTTTTACCCCCAGCAGCAATTATGACTTTCAGCAATGCCAGCAGTCATGGCAATTGTTTTGAAGTACGCATTCATTGTGCTGAGGCTCATGCTCCAGGTATGCTTGACTTCCCTTAGAACAGTATGGTATCTGTGCACAACATCCTGTGGATTGTGGACTATGGAACAAAACAAGAAACAGAAAATCATCAGACAGTTTTAAAAGCTCAAAAACAATATTAATTTTACGCAAAAAATGAAACGCAAAAGTAATTTAATCTCTAAAGTACATAAGTAATTTGTGAATGATCTTTCTTTTTTTCCTCACGTCAAAACTGTCATGTATATTTTTTATTTGCTTAAAAATGCAATCTGCTGGGTTTCTTTAGACAGAAAAACTTTTTATCCAATTTGAATAAATAACTGAATCTGACTGCACTGTTCAATGATTAGGATTAATTGGAATGTATGTACCTGACTTTTGTGAAGTCCCTTGAGACGACATGTGTTGTGAATTGGCGCTATATAAATAAACTGAATTGAATTGAATTGAAGTTAAGAAATTAGAAACCTAAACAACCTGAAGACAGAATAAGTGACAAACATAAAGTACTGACAGTAGATATACATTTCTGAAAGTCTTGTCTGTAAGAAACAGTAAAAAACCCAGCAAGGACCTAACCATAAAGCTGAGAAATACATCATCCTTCAGCTGCTGGATTTACTCATTGTTGTGAGCATTTTTAGAATTTTATCTACTGCATATTAATGTTAAGAAATTGAGAACTGTAACCTGAAATACCCCAAATATATATCTATATGTTGTAATTATGAATATGAATATATTATTTAATATGTAATATTAATACTTTAATATTTTATTAAATAATAATTTGATCTCTTAAGGGTTGTCCTGTGAATACCAGCCCAATAAGGCGGTGGTATTGGGACAAAACTGAAAGGGATGAGCCAAGCTCTGGCATTAATGAACAGCAAAACTATGCACACACACAGAATGAATTCGCAGAATTGATTAAAATACAAAAATTTATTAACAAAAACAAGTCAATTCAAAGTCAAACATATTTCAATTTACAAACTCTTTACTATACTAAAACAATCCAACTAAACTACCAATCAAAATCAAAGAATAAGGAAGACTAATGGGGCTTTGTACAATATAAACAAGTAAATCAAAGATGATTGAAAACCATGAGCGAAAGAGTGATGCAACATTACCATGCAATGTTATTTATGTTTGAGAACCAAAGATTATCTTGAAAAATCTGGAAATGAAGTCAAATTAGTCTTGGAACTAACTTAGGCAATAATTGGTATCCCTTTAAACAACCATTCACAATGAATGGTTCAGATAAACATTATTTTAATGAAATAACATTTTAATGATTTGCTGGATAAAACCAACCTTCTGGATGACTAATTCTCATCTTGTTTAATTAACTGCCTTTATTTATTACAATAATATTTAACAAAATATTATTAAGGAAATATTATTTTGAATAAGAACCAAACCTTTTGGATAAATGGGTCTTAATGGTGTTTAACAAGCTAGCTTCGTCCAGTACAAATAATATTTAAGGAAATATTATTAAGGAAATGTTAAAATAATATTTGAGAAGATATTATTTTGAATGAGGACCAACAACCTTTCTGGGTTGATTATCTTTAGTGGTGTTTAGTTAGTTATCACATTTAGTAAAATAGTATTTCGGGAAATATGTTTTTCCTAGATTGGAAACTAACAACCTTTCTGGGTAAATGATCTTCAGCTGATTAATAAAGTGGGCAAGCACATGTTCTTAGCCGTTAGCGGTTGGAGCTAACAAAAGAAGCTTATAGCTGGTTACCAGAATCAAATACATACTTTTAAAATACCACTAATAAAAGGGTTGAAATGCATAAGCGTGGATGGCGCATTATGGTCGATCTTCTGTGTTTATCAGATAATATTTCGGTCTGTTAAGGGTTGTCCTGTGAATACCAGCCCAGTAAGGCGATGGTATTAGGACAAAATTGAAAGGTGTGAGCCAAGCTCTGACATTATTGAACAGCATAAACTCTGCACACACATGGAATGAATTCACATAATTTCTTAAAATACAAGAATTTATTTACAAAAATAAGTCAACTCAAAGTCAAACATATTTCAATCAACAAACTCTTTGCTATGCTACAAAAATCCAACTAAACTACCAAGCAGAATTAAAGAATAAGGAAGACTAATGGGCTATGTACAATATAAACAAGTTGATTAAAGATGATTGAAAATCATGACCAAAACAGTGATGCAACATTACCATGCAATGTTATTTATGTTTGAGAACCAAGGATTATCTTGAAGAATCTGGAAGTGAAGTTAAGTTGGTTCGAAGACTAACTTAGAAAATATTCAGCAAACGTTTAGACAACCATTCACAATGCAAGATCAGATAAACTATTATTGTATCAAAATAATGTTTTCAAGAATGATCTGCTGAATAAAACCAACCTTTTGGATGAATAATTTCTCAATGGTGTCTAATTACTTGCCTTTATTTATTAAAATAATATTTAAAGAAATATTATTGAACCGCCACCTTAACGTGGTGGAGGGGTTTGAGTGGTCAAATGATCCTAGAGGCTATGTTGTCTGGGGCTTAAATGCCCCTGGTAGGGTCTCCCATGGCAAACAGGCTCTAGGTGATGGGTCAGACAAAGAGCGGTTCAAGAATCCTTAATGAGGACCACTAAATCGAGGCACGTGACGTCGCCCGGTACAGCGGAGCCGGGGTCCCACCCTGGAGCCAGGCCTGGGGTCGGGACTCGTCGGAGAGCGCCTGGTGAACGGGTTGCTCCTCGCGTGACCCGGCCGGGCCAAGCCCGAATGAGAGACGCGAGGCCATCCCCCAGTGGGCCCACCACCTGCAGGGGGAACCATGAGGGACCAGTGCAAAGAGGATTGGGTGGTGGACAAAGGTGGAGACCTCAGCGGCCCGATCCCCGGATGCTTAGGCTGGCTCTAGGGATGTGGAATGTTACCTCACTGGGGGGGAAGGAGCCTGAGCTTGTGCGGGAGGTCGAGAGATATCGACTAGAAACAGTCGGGCTCGCCTCCACGCACAGCGTGGGCTCTGGAACCCATCTCCTTGAGAGGGGCTGGACTCTTTTCTACTCTGGAGTGGCCCATTGGGAGAGGCGGTGGGCTGGGGTGGGTTTGCTTGTTGCCCCCCAGCTCAGCCGTCTAGTGTTGGGGTTTACCCCGATGGATGAGAGGGTCGCATCCCTGCGCCTTCGGGTCGGGGATACGTCTCTGACTGTCGTTTCGGCATACTGGCCGAGCGGTAGTGCGGAGTACCCGGCCTTCTTGGTGTCCCTGTCGGGGTTGCTGGATAGTGCCCCTCCCGGGGACTCCATTATTCTGCTGGGGGACTTCAACGCCCACGTGGGAAACGACAGTGACACCTGGAGAGGCGTGATCGGGAGGAATGGCCTCCCCAATCTGAATCCGAGTGGTGTCTTGTTATTGGACTTCTGTGCTAGTCACAGATTGTCCATAATGAACATCATGTTCAAGCATAAGGGTGTTCATCAGTGCACTTGGCACCAGGACACCCTAGGCAGGAGGTCAATGATCGACTTTGTTGTCGTATCATCAGACCTTCGGCCGCATGTTTTGGACACTCGGGTGAAGAGAGGGGCTAAGCTGTCCACTGATCACCACCTGGTGATGAGTTGGATCCGCTGGAGGAGGAGAAAGCTGGACAGACTTGGCAGGCCCAAGCGCATAGTGAGGGTCTGCTGGGAACGCCTGGCGGAGCCCTCGGCCAGGGATGTATTCAACTCCCACCTCCGGGAGAGCTTTGACCAGATTCCGGGGGATGTTGGAGACATAGAGTCCGAGTGGACCATGTTCTCCGCATCTATTGTCAATGCTGCTGCCCGTAGCTGCGGCCGTAAGGTCTGCGGTGCCTGTCGCGGCGGCAATCCCAGAACCCGGTGGTGGACACCGGCAGTAAGGGATGCTGTCAAGCTGAAGAAGGAGTCCTATCGGCTGTGGTTGGCTTGTGGGACTCCTGAGGCGGCTGACACGGGTACCGTGAGGCCAAGCATGCTGCGGCCCGGGCTGTGGCAGAGGAAAAAACTCGGGCCTGGGAGGAGTTCAGTGAGACCATGGAGAAGGACTACCGGTCGGCCTCGAAGCGATTCTGGCAAACCGTCTGGCGCCTCAGGAGGGGGAAGCAGTTCTTCGCCAACACTGTTTATAGTGGGGGTGGGAGGCTGCTGACCTCGACTGGGGACATTATTGGGCGGTGGAAGGAGTACTTCGAGGATCTCCTCAATCCTGCCATCACGCATTCCCTGGTGGAAACAGAGGCTGGGGACTCGGGGTTGGACTCTTTCATCACCCAGGCTGAAGTCACCGAGGTGGTTAAAAAGCTCCGCGGTGGCAAGGCTTCGGGGGTGGATGAGATCCGCCCTGAGTACCTCAAATCTCTGGATGTTGTGGGGCTGTCATGGTTGACACGCCTCTTCAACATTGCATGGCGGTCGGGGACAGTACCTCTGGATTGGCAGACCGGGGTGGTGGCTCCCCTTCATAAGAAGGGGGACCGGAGGGTGTGTTCCAACTACAGGGGGATCACACTCCTCAGCCTCCCTGGTAAGGCCTACGTCAGGGTATTGGAGAGGAGAGTCCGGCTGATAGTCGAACCTCGGCTTCAGGAGGAGCAGTGTGGTTTTCGTCCCGGCCGTGGAACACTGGACCAGCTCTATACCCTCTACAGGGTACTCGAGGGCTCATGGAAGTTTGCCCAACTGGTTCACATGTGTTTTGTGAACCTGGAGAAGGCATTCGACTGTGTCCCTCGTGATGCCTTGTGGAGGGTGCTCCAGCAGTATGGAATCGGGGGCCCTTTATTAGGGGCCATCCGGTCCCTGTATGAGCGGAGCAGGAGTTTGGTCCGCATTGCCGGCACTAAGTCGGACCTGTTCCCGGTGCATGTTGGACTCCGGCAGGGCTGCCCTTTGTCACCGGTCCTGTTCATAACTTTTATGGACAGGATTTCTAGACACAGCCAAGGGCCGGAGGGGGTCTGGTTTGGGGACCAGTGGATTTCGTCTCTTCTTTTTGCAGATGACGTGGTCCTGCTGGCCCCCTCTAGCCAAGACCTACAGCATGCGCTGGGGTGGTTCGCAGCCAAGTGTGAAGCGGCTGGGATGAAGATCAGCTCCTCCAAGTCAGAGGCCATGGTACTCGACCGGAAAAGGGTGGCTTGTCCTCTTCAGGTTGGAGGGGAGTTCCTGCCTCAAGTGGAGGAGTTCAAGTATCTCGGGGTCTTGTTCACGAGTGAGGGAAGAATGGAGCGGGAGATCGACAGACGGATCGGTGCGGCTGGCGCAGTAATGGGGGCGCTGTGCCAGTTCGTTGTGGTGAAGAGAGAGCTGAGCCGAAAAGCGAAGCTCTCGATTTACCGGTCGGTCTACGTTCCTACCCTCACCTATGGCCATGAACTTTGGGTCATGACCGAAAGAACGAGATCCCGGATACAAGCAGCTGAAATGAGTTTCTTCCGTAGGGTGGCCGGGCACTCCCTTAGAGATAGGGTGAGGAGCTCGGCCATTCGGGAGGGGCTCGGAGTAGAGCCGCTGCTCCTCCACATCGAGAGGAGCCAGTTGAGGTGGCTCGGGCATCTATACCTCCTGGACGCCTTCCTCGGGAGGTGTTCCAGGCACGTCCCATGGGGAGGAGGCCCAGGGGACGGCCCAGGACACGCTGGAGGGACTATGTCTCTCGGCCGGCCTGGGAACGCCTTGGGCTCCCCCCGGAGGAGCTGGAGGAGGTGTCTGGGGAGAGGGACGTCTGGGTGTCTCTGCTTAGTCTGCTGCCCGTAAGACCCGGTTCCGGATAAGCGGAAGACGACGAGTACGAGTACGAGTACGAAAATATTAAGGAAATATTTGAAAGAGCCAAATCTTTCGGGAGAAATGGGGCTTAATGGTGTTTACTTAGTTATCAGATTTAGTAAAATAATATTTAGAGATTATTATTTACTAACTTGAAAACTAAACCTTCCTGTTAAATATTCTGTAGCAAGCACGTGTTCTTAAGCTGTTAGCAGTTAAGCTAACAAAGGAGGCTGATAGCTTAGCTTAGCACCAGAATCAAACACATACCTTTAAAATACCAATCAATGAAAGGGTTAAAATGCATAAGCGCGGACGGCGCGTTATGAACAACCTTCTGTGTTTAAAATCACTCCTTAACTAAAATTTGCCTTAACTTTAAAAACACATAAACACAGAACACAAAGCTGATCACGTGTGCAGCCAACTAGCACTAAGGTAGCAGTTTCACACAACAAAACCAAACTTCATAAAAACGTTTAGATCATTTCAGCCTAAATTTCCCTAAATGTTATTCTGCCCAAACCTAACCTCATGAACCGTGGTGAGGAAACATTGTCCAAGGGGCGAAGTTTGAAGAAACGTCCGCAGTCAACAAGCGGTTAGCTTTCGGCTAACCTAACAAAGCTGTGGGTGGGCGGCCCGTTCTGTCGGCCGGCCAAAACTGCACGGTGATGCGGCTACTCGTCGTCCTTCTCTCAGGCAAGGAAAACCGCTTCACTCGGGTTGTAGAGACCGCGTCTCTGCTGGGGACTTTTCTGGGACACCGTTGCTTCAGCAGGACTCGGAGAGAAAGTCAAGCCAGACGTGTACCTTAATTCCCGTTTTTATGAATGAATACTGGGTACACAAACAGTTATTCACTCATACTTATCTTTGCGTAAGATCAGTGATCGTATAACACTCTTGGATCCAGTTTGAAGAGTTTATGTCTTTTTGCCAGCAAAAGACATTAGCGCGCTTGTCCCTCCGTCCAGTTCCTCTCGGGAGCTGCTTGGAAGAGGTCGGCTTGTGGCTTGTGTTCAGACAGTGGCATCATTGCTGGAAGTCAGTTAAATGCAATTTATTTTGAAAAGTGTATACCGGAGTTTTAATGTTGAAATCCATGGCTGTAGGTCCCAACACCTCAGAAGAAAAGCCAAGTCAAGCTTGTCTTATTACACCCTTTATATGAATGAATACTCAAACAGCAAATAATTACTTAACTTTGTTGCATATAATCTCGTGATCATATGACACTCTTGAATCCAGTTTGAAAAGTTGTGTCTGCTTGCCAGCATTAGAAAGACTCTCTGAGGATCTTAAAAGACTAATTGTTGCGCTACATGAAGATGACCAAGGCTACAAGAGGATTGTCAACACCCTGAAATTGAGCTGCAGCACAATGGCCAAGATCATCCAGCGTTTTAAAAGAGCAGGGTCCACTCAGAACAGACATCGCGTTGGTCACCCAAAGAAGCTGAGTGCACGTGCTCAGCGTCACATCCAAATGCTTTCTTTGAAAGATAGGTGCAGGAGTGCTGTCAGATTGCTGCAGAGATTGAAGAGGTGGATGGTCAGTCTGTCAGTGCTCAGACCATACGCTACATAAAAATTGGTCTGCATGGCCGTCATCCCAGAAGAAAGCCTCTTCTGAAGTCTGTCCACAAGAAAGCCCGCAAACAGTTTGCCGAAGACATGTCAAGAAAGGACATGGATTACTGGAACCATGTCCTATGGTCTGATGAGACCAAGATTAATTTGTTTGATTCAGATGGTCTGTCAGATGGCATGTGTGGCGGCGATCAGGTGAGGAGTACAAAGATAAGTGTGTGATGCCTACAGTCAAGCATGGTGGTGGGAATGCCATGGTCTGGGGCTGCATGAGTGCAGCAGGTGTTGGGGAGTTACATTTCATTGAGGGACACATGAACTCTAATATGTACTGTGAAATACTGAAGCAGAGCATGATCCCCTCCCTCCAGAAACTGGGTTATATAAGCTGCACACAGACTACATTTCATTGTGTCAAGGTGTCCTTTTGTCAGTGTTGTCCCATGAAAACATATACTTAAATATCTGGAGGATTGTGAGAGATGTACTCACTTTTGTATCACTCACTGTATCTATCTATACTTTTATATATTATAATATATATATATATTACATATATAATATATATATATATATATAATATATATATATATATATATATATATATATATATATATATATTATATATGTATATATGTATATATGTATATATATATCTATATATATATAGTTATAGATATATACCTATATATACTGTATATAGATATTAGCATTCTCTGGTCCATCTCATCCCAACCTGCAGGCAGAAATTAAAAGCTTTCACACCTGTTGTTTGGACTGTTAAGAAATGGACTAATGATTCAAAGCAGATGTTGCAGGCCTGCTTTGACTGCACAGATGGGACTGTTTTTTAAACTTCAGCCACTGATTTTAACAAACTTACTGGCAGACATTTCTGTGAAGAAATGTGTGTGCAGGTTGCATGTGCACCTGCTGCACATACTATAACAATAAACCTTGGTTCACTGCTCATCTGAGACAGCTGCGCATAGATAAGGAAGAGACTCACACCAATGGGGACCAGGCCCTGTATAAGCAGGCCAGGAACAAACTGACCGAGGAGATCAAACCAGCGAAGAGAAGCTACAGTGAGAAGCTAAAGAAAAGCTTTTCACATGGAGATGCTTCTGCTGTTTGGAATGGTTTGAAAAACCTTTCCACCAACCCTTAGCAAAATTCCTGCCTGGCAAATTAGTTGAATGGCTTCAACTGCAGGGATGAAAAGCAGCAGTTCACACCTCAACACAACTTCTCCACATCCCATTCAGACCCATTCTTGCTGTACACCACCCAACCCTCTACCTTCAGACCCCCTGCCTGCACCAAAGATCTCAGAGGAAGATGTAAATAGGCTGTTTCAGGAAAAACATGGAAGGCCTCTGGACCTGATAATGTCTCCCCATCATGCCTGAGAGCCTGCGCCAACAAACTGGCACCCATCTTCACTGAGATCTTCAAGGTCCCCTGCTGGACCGTCTGCAGTTTGCCTACCAGGCAAATAGGTTGCCAGATGATGCAGTCAACCTGGGAATACACTTCATCCTGCAACACCTCGACCACCCAGGGATGTACGCCAGGATCCGGCCTTCAACACTATCAACCCAGGCAGCCTTCCTGAAGGACTGGCAGCAGCAGATGAGGCTGGGGAGCATCTTCTCCCAATGACATGCACCTGTTGAAGTCCCATCTTAGACTTCTGCATGTTCGTTTATTCCGGAGAGAAAATTATACGGTTACTTATCAAAGAAAATAACACACGGAGTCTTATAACAATTTTAGTTGCCTGGGCCCAGGGAGAAGCAATCCGCTCTGGAATGAGCACACGAACACTTCTGCCTCTGTTCCGGAGCCCGGCTCTTTTACTGAAGCATATGGGCGTGTTACACAAAAGCATGGACGTCTCACAATCTTTTTAATTTACATATTACCAAAAACAACCTCCCCACTATTCCAGATAAACCATTTCTTAGTATTTTAGCTTTAACGGTTGCAGTTGCAGGGCAGATTATCATTCTCACACAAGATTATATTTATCTCATAGTTGCAGGGCAGGTGTTGCAGAGCTGATCACACACATCTGCTGCCACACTTCCTGTTTTTTCTCTACTCTCTCTTCCCTCCGTGACCTTTTGCTCACCGTTCTTAAAAGCAGTGTGGTTTCACACTTTATTTTGCACAATCTTATAGCTCAGAGTTCATAGTTGAAGCACAAGCAGACTATTTATTTCTACACACCTCAGCGGACCCATCTGTGAAACTCCTGTAGTTTGCAGCTGACACCACTGTATTTGGACTGATCCAGGACAGTGATGAGTCTGCATACAGACAGGAGGTGGAATTGCTGGTACACCGGTTTGGTCAGAACCACCTTGAAATTAATCCTCTCAAGAATGTGGAGATGATGGTGGACGTTCGGAGAACACCACACCCTGCTCACCATCCTTAACAACACTGTATCTACTGTGGACCACTTCCGGTTCCTAGGAACCACCATTTCTCGAAATCTGAGATGGTCCTCACACATAGACAATGTTCTGAAGAAGGCCCAGTCCATCTCAGTGTGGTTAGGCTTATCCACAAAACAGGACAGGTCCAGACTGCAACAACTAATCAGGTCTGCAGAGAGAATCATCAGAGCTGACCTTCCCTCCATCCAGGACTTCTACAGCTATAGGGTCAGAAAAAGGGAAGCTAAAATCTCTACAGAACCCACACAACTGTCACACAAACTATTTAGGCTTTTACCTTCAGGTGGGCACAACAGAGCGCTGTCGGCTAAAACCTGTTGCCACAGAGACAGTTTCTTCCCCCAGGCTGTTTCTCTGATGAACACTTGACAGAGTTCCAGAACAACACCATGCATACTTGGATTAATCCCACATTATATTATATTGTAAAGTCACTTGATTATATTTGTACATTTAAAAATATATTTCTTTCCATTATCATTTATAAAAATTGGACTGAGAGCAAAGTGTACTGGAGTCAAATCCTTTGTTTATTTGCACAAACTTTCCAATAAAGCTGATTCTGATTTTATTAGTCTTTTTTTCCTCTATTAATGATGAAAAATTTGTTGTTCTAGCTTGGCAAATGATCCAACATGTCTTCAAGTCTCAAAGTGTCATTCCATGACCGTTTTCTTAGGGCTGCCACTTAAATACTCAGGTGCACAACTCTTTGCATGCCGCTGCCCACGCAACCCAAGATCTTAACACACGCCACTGCCTGGAGTTCATCTCAAAAGACGAATAACCAAAAATAACTGTTTAAACATTCAAAAAGCCTGTCAGCAATCATAAGAAAGGTTTGATTGTTTTAATGCCAACTGAGGAAGATATACATAATTTTCAAACTGCCCCTTTTCATTAAAATGTAAATAAAAGCCAACTTTGTCTATTCTTCAACTCCCTGATGCAAGTGTAATATTGCTCAGTGTTCCTTTCCAAGTCATTTAAACCCCTTTTAAAGCATGACAGGCTTTTAGAAACCCTGAAATGCTTTAGTCTTACTGTTTAGCAAATACTAAACAGTAAGACTAATGCAGACACTCAGAGCAGGATGTACTCAGAATGTGTTAGGGTTTTGGCTGTTCCCTGAGTATAGTCCAGGCTTGCATACAAGGTTTTCTTTTACAGTTTAAACAAGCCTCTGGCAAAAGCAGTTCAGTTCAGTTTCTCTTTCAGATAATTTTTTTATGACATTTTTTTGTAAAACTATTTAGTCAGCAGGTACAGTTGACTTCAGACAGACAATACTGCAATGGATCTATCAATTATTTGGTAGAATTTAAAAAGATAACATTAGCTTATTCCATCTGGCATATTTACTGCCCAAATGTTGCAGAAACACGAGTGTTACTGAAATTACTTAATCTGTTTCAAATATCAGAATGTTGTCCTTTGAAATGCTTTGGTTATAACCCAGTGTTACTCGCGAAAATTCCTCTCTGGATGTATTTGCAAAAATACTGGTGTTTTAAACTTCTAGTAGCACCTCACAATTTTAATTCTCAGCTATTATTGTTTAGGTGAGCCACTACAAGGGAAATGAAGGGCTTAATGTGTTTGTGTCTAAAGTGTTGCTGTGCAAAGGTGTGTGCCAATTTGAAAAAAAGCTGATAATAGCTTGTGTCTAATACTAATATGTATAAAAATAAGAGTAAATTTGTATAATATAAAGAGTACATTTTTTTTCAGTATCAATATTATCGGAAGAGTCTATTTTGACAACCTCACTTGGCTTAGTGGCAGTTTGAGGCAAAACAATGGCTACAGTCTACAAACATTTTTGACACTCTCCATTGCTATTCGTTGTCCACAGCATTTGCTCATCGAACACAAACCAGGTAAACAAGTTGACCATGGCCTCCAAACAGTCAGCTATCCTTGTTCAGGGGTGCAGCAGCAGTGATATGTTGGAGGAGTCACAGGGACCCATGTGGGTGAAGGACAATGAACAAGACATGGTCCAATACAGCTACTCGTTCTTCCACTTCATGCTTTTCTTGGCTTCCCTCTACATCATGATGACGCTTACCAACTGGTACAGGTCAGTGATCTCTGCTCTCTTATCCAGTTACTGTAGCTCAGATTTTTCTTACATAAAGTTCTGTTAAATTATGATTGGTAATAGTTCCTTTTCTTGTTGTAGAAATATGTCTTACTGGAAAAATACATCATTACTCATAGTGGTAGAAAGGGCTTAAACAATCCGCTTCATCAACTGATCATGAGTCTGCTGGGATAATGCAAATTAATTAAATTCAGGTTATTTATATAGTGCCAGTTCACAACACATGGCATCTCAAGGCACTGTTGGAACCCCAGCCATGAAGTGAAACATGGATGAACATGGACACTGAATTGTACATAAAGGCTTGTATGAACCTCTGCAACTTTCAAAATAAATTGCATTAACCTACTTCCAACAAAGGCCAAGAAGAAATGTCAGAGCTAGACTCTCTGACACAAGGGCACATTGCCCCCTCTGCTCATTCTGCTCAAGTCTTTGAACTAATTTAGGCAATAACTGGTATACTTTTAAACAACCATTCACAACGCAAGATCAGATAAAACATTAACAAAGAATTTTCTTTATGAGAGCAGACAGCAGAGAAAAGTTGGACAGGTGGATATCGACCAGCTGCTTTGATGTCTTCCAGTCAGGCTTCCGTCCTCAACACAGTACAGAGACTGCCCTTGTCAAGGTGTTCTGTAACATCCGTATAAATGCAAACTGTGGAAGAACCACAGTGCTTGTATTATTGGACCTTAGTGCAGCATTTGACACAGTTGATCAATCCATTTTATTAGAGCGCCTGGAAAACTGGGTCGGTCTTACTAGAACAACACTCGATTGGTTTAAATCCTACTTGAAGGACAGGGACTTTTTTGTGTCAATAGGTAACTATACATCAGAAACCACAAAAATCACATGTTACGTTCCCCAAGGGTCCATCTTAGGGCCCCTCCTATTTAATATCTACATGCTCCCTCTAACTCACCATCCAAGGGCTTGGTAAATGCTTAGAAGAAATCAATGGATGCATGTGCCAAAGTTTTCTTCAACTGAGTCAAAACTAAACTAAAGTGATCATTTTTGGACCAAAGAAAGAGTGTTTAAAGGTTAGCACACAGTTTCAGTTAACACAGCTAGAAACTACCAATCAGGCTCAAAACCTGGGTGTAGTGATGGACTCAGCCCTGAACCTTCAAAGGCACATAAAGACAGTAACAAGGTCGGCCTGCTATCACCAAAGAACATCTCCAGGATTAAGGGACTAATGTCTCAGCAGGACCTTGAAAAACTAATTCATGCGTTCATCTTTAGTAGAATTGATTACTGCAACAGTGTCTTCACTATCACGACCAGAGACAGAGAACCCAAAATCAGCCAAACACAAAGTGATAAGTAAAAAGGTTTATTCAGAAACTCAGGATCAGAGAGCAGAAGAGCAGCAGTCAGCTTCCGGGAACCACTGAGAACAGAGGGACTAGTTAGTGGCTGAATAAAACTCAGGATCTGCAAGGAGTTAGATAAAGCCACTAACCTTCTCAGTCTGGGGATGAGGCACAGAATCCAGAGGAGGAAGAGATCCAGACAGTTAATGAGGAAGCGTCCGACAGACTAAAGTCGAATTGCCGACTGATCCAAATCCTCCGGAGAACGAGCTGAAGCTGTGACAGGAACACAGAGAGCTGTGATTGTCCTCTTGACATTAAGTCCAGGCAGACTAGAGAGCCAGGCGGACTCAGGCTGAATAAACCAGTGGCTAGGCTGAGACGTAAATCCAGGGACAAAAACAGGGTCGAATTCCAGGGCTAGAGGCGTCAGACAAGGGGCAGGCAGAGACATAAACCAGAGGCAGAAAACAGAGTCGAAATCCAAAATCCAATCCGTCAGACAAGGAGCAAGCAAGAGGGAATAATCCGTAAGGCAAGGCAAGGTCATGGAACGAGATCAGTCAGGAAGGAACGCTGGATAACTACTCACAAATGTTTTCGAAAATCTGCCACCGTCTGCCGGTCAGAGGGCTGTATATAACTGTAGCTCCACAGGTGTGTGGCATGACGGTGATTGCGCAGCAGCGCAGCAGCAGACAGGTGAAGCAGATGAGTTAATTGCATGAGTGAGAGCACAGCAGGCAGACGAGCCAGAATCATAACAGTAACAGGTCTGCCTAAAAAGTCAATCAGAAAGGCTGCAGTTGATCCAGAACGCTGCTGCTCACGTCCTCACTAAAACTAAAAAAGTGGAGCACATCACCCCGGTTCTAAAGTCCTTACACTGGCTCCCCGTATCTCAAAGAATAGACTTTAAAATACTTATGTTAGTCTATAAATCACTGAACAGCTTAGCAACAAAATATATTACAGACTTGTTGTCAGTTTATCAACCACCATTTAATTCAAATTAGTTTATTTACTTAACAAAGTCAGGTACATACATTCCAATTAATCCTACCCATTGAACAGTGAAGTCAGATTCAGTTATTTATTCAAATTGGATAAAACGTTTTTCTATCTAAGGAAACCCAGTAGATTGCATCGAGTCAGAGACTTGTAGCAGTCACTCCTCCTAGATGAGCATGTAGCGACAGTGGACAGTCACTGGCGTTGACTTTGAAGAAATCCCTCATACTGAGCACGCATGTAGCGACAGTGGAGAGGAAAAACTCCCTTTTAACAAGAAGAAACCTCCAGCAGAACCAGGCTCAGTGTGAGTGGCCATCTGCCACGACCGACTGGGGGTTTGAGAGAACAGAGCAGAGACACAAAGAGAACCCATCCAGACCTCTCAGGTCTTCTGGCGCAAATCTACTATGTATACCCAGAACCAGAACCAGAAGCAGCTTTTAGGTCATATGCTCCACTAATCTGGAATAAAATCCCAGAAAACTGTAAAAGCTCTCAACCCCTAAGTTGCTTTAAATCACAATTAAAAAAGTATTTGTTCAGAGTGGCCTTTGACTGTGCCATCTAAACATTATTAGCTAAGTTTTTGTGAAAGAGTGCTACCTTTCTACTGAGCTAAGAGCAATTCACAAAATTCGGAGTCTTCTCTCTTCCCAGCCTTCACGGGGGGAACTTTTATTTCTTACAACGCACAAAACATCTTCATCAAAAATTCCAGAAGTTCCCTGCTTTCAGTTCTTACAGGGCGTTTTTTATACAGATATAAAGCATTGGTGTGTATGGGGTCCTCTTGACCAATCGAAATCATCATACTCATTTACGTAAAACTTTTGGCATCCACAACATTGATTCTCAATCACAGTTCCAGGAATACAAGACCAGCAAAACATCTGCATCAAATCAGACTGGTCTACGTGACAGTTACACAATAACAATCTCAACACTTTGGTCAACTCCTCATTCCTGGACTGCTGAACTAATGTCAAAGAGACCTGGCAGGATTCAGGATATCATGAGTCTTTCCAGCTGAACTGTTTCCATCCAGCATGCAAGTTCACTTCTGCAATAACAAGCCCATCAGTCATTCCTCATGCCAAGAACTCTCCCTTAGGTAATTTGTTCCCAGATAAGCCTTGCATGCTGCTCTGAGTGACCTTTCCCTTTTGCCCAGAACAATCTTCACAGAATTCATCTTTACCTATGGTAACAATAATAACACCGGCAGTAAGGGACACTGTCAAGCTGAAGAAGGAGTCCTATCGGCTGTGGTTGGCTTGTGGGACTCCTGAGGCGGCTGACGGGAACCGTGAGGCCAAGCGTGCCGCGGCCCAGGCGGTGGCAGAGGCAAAAACTCGGGCCTGGGCCTGGGAGGAGTTCGGTGAGGCCATGGAGAAGGACTACCAGTTGGCCTCAAAGCGATTCTGGCAAACCGTCCGGCGCCTCAGGAGGGAGAAGCAGTGCTTCGCCAAAACTGTTTACAGTGGGGGTGAGGAGCTGCTGACCTCGACTGTGGACATTATCGGGTGGTGGAAGGAGTACTTCGAGGATCCCTGGTGGAAACAGAGGCTGGGGACTCGGGGTTGGACTCATTCATCACCCAGGCTGAAGTCACCGAGGTGGTTAAAAAGCTACGCAGTGGCAGGGCTTCGGGGGTGGATGAGATCGGCCCTGAGTACCTCAAGTCTCTGGATGTTGTGGGGCTGAAATGGTTGACACGCCTCTTCAACATTGCGTGGCGGTCGGGGACAGTGGCTCTGGACTGGCAGACTGGGGTGGTTGCCCCCCTTCATAAGAAGGGTGACCAGAGGGTGTGTTCCAACTACAGGGGAATGACACTCCTCAGCCTCCCTGGTAAGTTCTATACCAGGGTATTTGAGAGGAGAGTCCGGCTGATAGTCGAACCTCAGCTTCAGGAGGAGCAGTGTGGTTTTCGTCCCGGCCGTGGAACATTGGACCAGCTCTATACCCTTTACAGGGTACTCGAGGGTTCATGGGAGTTTGCCCAACCGGTCCACATGTGTTTTGTGGACCTGGAGAAAGCATTCGACTGTGTCGCTCGTGATTCCCTGTGGGGGGTGCTCCAGGAGTATGGAATCGGGGGCCCTTTACTAGGGGCCATCCGTTCTCTTTACAAGCGGAGCAGGAGTCTGGTTCGCATTGCCGGCAATAAGTCGGACCTCTTCCCAGAACATGTTGGACTCCGGCAGGGCTGCCCTTTGTCACGGTGGTCCTGTTCGTAACTTTTAAGGACACGATTTCTAGGCACAGCCAAGGGCCGGAGGGGGATATGTCTCTTCTTTTTGCAGATGACGTGGTCCTGCTGGCCCCCTCTAGCCAAGATCTACAGCATGCGCTGGGGCGATTCCCAGCCGAGTGTGAAGCGGCTGGGATGAGGATCAGCTCCTCCAAGTCCGAGGCCATGGTTCTCGACTGGAAAAGGGTGGCTTGTCCTCTTCAGGTTGGAGGGGAGTTCCTGCCTCAAGAGGAGGAGTTTAAGTATCTCGGGGTCTTGTTCACGAGTGGGGGAAGAATGGAGCGGGAGATCGACAGACGGATCTGTCAGGTTCAAACAACCTATAAAAAAAAAAGAAGAGAAAGACAAAGAATTAGTTTCTTACTCGCTGCGAGGAGAACGGACAGAGATGAGCTACATTTTGATTTATCTTGTCTGGTTCCCAGAGGTACCAGAAAAATAAGAAAATCAATATGAGGAAAAATATAACTGCCCAGCAACAGACTGCATCGCTAATCCATCTAAGAGTCATTTTGGCTGAAATTTTGACTCCTTTAAGTGGTTCCAGTGTCTTAATTTTCTTCACTGACTTTCGGGTCTCTCCTGCCTCTAAATGTCTGGGTCCACCCTATAATCAGGCTGTAAAGCACTTCCCCTGGCGGAGTTTTCAACCGAAATGACCTTTTTACAATGTGTAAGGAATCCAGGTTGACCTCTCAGCTATTTTTACTGCTGAAGGAGTGGTTAGTAATACCTGATATGGGCCCTCCCACTTAGGTGAATACCAATGTTTCTTCTTTACACTCCTTATTAACACCCAGTCTCCTGGTTCCACTAGTTGGTTTTCCTGCTGGGAAATAGAACATTCCTCATTAGTTTGATTTTGTTTCTGTTGCTTTTCTAACATACTCCTCATATAATCAGCTAGGTTGGCTTCTTCATCTAACTCCCACTGATTTTTGAACTGTGGTCATCTGTATGGTCTTCCAAATAACGTTTCATAGGGTGTTAGCCCTGCCATCCTTGTAATGTTTATATATAGTTTTACTAGATGTAGACACTGCGTCCATGGTCTTCTTGTCTCTTCAATACACTTTTTCAGGCGGTTCTTTATAGTCCCATTCATTCTTTCCACTAATCCAGCGAGGCGCCTCGGAGGTCTGCGGTGAGGCCAGAGGAACCCCTTGAAGCGAAGTGCTCGGCGGTCTGCGGCGAGGCCAGAGGAATCCATGAAGCGAAGTCCTCGGTGGTCTGCGGCGAGGCCAGAACCGTGGCGGAAACTTGGGCCTGGCGTCCGACTCGGACCCAGGCAAGACCCGCAGAGGTTTAGACCTGGCGTCCAGCTTGGACCCAGGCAGGGGATCTGGAGGTCGGCCAAGCAGGATGGATGACCTTCCAGGAACTGTGTCAGGCTCTGGTGTGTCAGGCTCTGGTGTGTCTGGCTCTGGTGTGTCTGGCTCTGGTGTGTCAGGCTCTGGTGTGCCTGGCTCTGGTGTGTCTGGCTCTGGTGTGTCTGGCTTAGAGACAGGCTCTGGTGTGTCTGGCTTAGAAACAGGCTCTGGTGTGTCTGGCTTAGAGAAAGGCTCTGGTGTGTCAGGCTCTGGTGTGTCAGACCTAGAGACTGGCTGTAGTGTGTCAGGCTGCAAGTCTGGGCTGGAGACTGGTCGATGCAAGTCTGGCCTGGAGACTGGTCGATGCGAGTCTGGCCTGGAGACTGGCTGATGCGAGTCTGGCCTGGAGTCAGGCTGTGGTGTGTCTGAAGCCACATAATCCAGCCGTGGCTCAGGAGCAATGGTCAGAGGCGGTTCGTCCTTGAACCCCCCCAGGGAACTCTGGAACTAGGAACTGAGGGAAGGTTTGTCCTCAAAGCCCTCTCGAAACTCAGGAACTCGGGCCTGAGGCGGTCCGTCCTCGGACCCCTCAGGAAACTCAGGGACTAGGGGCTGAGGCTCATATAGCTTGGCTGTGTGCTGGGGCTCATGAAGCTTAGTTGCGACTGGCTGTGGGCCAGGATCCTTGGGGCTCTGAGCTGCTTTAATGGCTATAAAAAGAGGCTCGAAAGGACCTCCAGCAGAGACAGGAGCTGGAGTGTCTAGCCATCCCTCTGCAATGAACTCAGCCTGCAGAACTGTGTGCACCAGATTCAAATCTTCAGGGTGCTCCATTAAATAGAGCACAAAACTACAGCAACGTGTCTTCATGTACTCAGCCTGCATAACATCCAGACTTGCCTGAACCCATGTTGAAACTGGAAGCCGCACCGGCAACTGGTGACCTGCAGAGGGTGCTGGGTGTCCAATCACCAACTCCGGGGAAAACAGCTGCGAGGAAGCCGTTGAACCTTCTCGGTGCCAACTGCCCTCCGACGATGACGACATCCAGGGCAGGAGGAAAACACAGCCGGAAATCCTGCAGCGGCTGGTGGCGAAAGGGACGGTTTGGCTGGAGCCGCTGTAGACGTGGGTGGCTCCGGCGAAGCCGCTGTAGCTGGGGTTAATGGCCCGGAGGAAGTTGCAGTGAGCGTGGACAGCTCACTGGCTGTGGGTGAGGAAAAGGCCTTGTGACAGTGACGGTGGCGGCGTGAGGAAGTTGAGGTACCTGAGACGTTGGGGAAAAACTGGAGCGGATCCTACCTGGTATGGAGACTGGAGATACCGGCGTCGGTTGGCGTCTCTCAGCTTCCTCTATTTCCTGGAGCAATATGGGCGAAGGTAATATCTCCACCTCATCACTGTAAATCCTCCTCAATTCCTCCTCCTGCTGTGTCACCCATTTCTTCCGCTATTTACATTTACCTGCTTGGTCCTGGTACTGGCTGGTTCCTACTGTCAAAGTAGTGTTTGTTGTCTGACCAAAGTGCAGGTAAGAGCTGGGCAGCCGCATGTTGAATGATCTTCATTTTTATTCAGAGGTATGCAAAACGTAACATAAGTCACAGGGATGAGACATGATAAACCAGCGGGGAACAAAGAACACAGACCAACTAATATACAGGGAGAAAACAAAGGCAGGTAATCACAGGAACTAAGAACAGGTGTGGCAAGGAGACAGGGAGGCAACAAGGGACAGGTGAAACTAATGCATAAACTAAACATGGGCGAAGGGAATTAACAATAAAAAAAGACACAAACCAAAAACCACAAAGAAAGTCCAAAATGTCACACCATGACACAGTTGGTCGTGGCAGATGGCCGATCACACTGAGCCTGGTTCTGCTGGAGGTTTCTTCTTGTTAAAAGGGAGTTTTTCCTCTCCACTGTCGCTACATGCTGCAAGGTCAACGCCAGTGACTGTCCACTGTCTCTACATGCTCATCCGGGAGGAGTGACTGCTACAAATCTCTGACTCGATGCAATCTGTTAGGTTTCCTTCGATAGAAAAACTTTTTATCCAATTTGAATAAATAACTGAATCTGACTGCACTGTTCAATGATTAGGATTAATTGGAATGTATGTACCTGAGTTTTGTGAAGTGCCTTGAGACGACATGTGTTGTGAATTGGCGCTATATAAATAAAACTGAATTGAATTGAATTGAATGGACCAAGTTTCATAATGCTATGTTAAAGCATGGCTGGGGGACAAATTCTCCTGTTTCTATGGCGCGCTGCTTTGTGGGTAAGCCATGCCCACCAAATATGGGACCGGATTACTGTAAAGGGGCTGGAAAAGGACCACATTGAAGTTGGTTGACCGACAAGCCTACCGCTCAATCTCACAACCATTCATACGATCTTTGGTCATGCAGAATTCTGCTGCGGCGAGAAGCATTCAAAATTTGGCCGAAATCTGACCTTCCCGAAGGAAGTTGCGCTCACTTGGTTGTTAGTGGGCAGGGCTAAATTGATGTCCTCAATTGACTGTGTCAGCATATTCAGCATTCGTCGACGATAATGCATACCAACTTTGAAGTTGATCCGATGATGTATGAGGGAGATAAAGCGTTCAAAGTTTCCTAGGGGGCAGAGTTGATCCAACTTCCAATGTAAAGCAAAAGAGCTGTTAGGGGGATGAGAAAGATGAATCATATTCAGTTTGGAGAAAATCGGACCATGTACGTGCAACTTAGAGCCAAATGTAAGGCCATGGCGTGACATCAAACTTCACCATTCCGCCAAGGCTACACCCTCCAGCCAAACCTCTCAGTACTGGAGACCAACTTAGCCCATCATGTTATCTGTCACTGGGGACAGTTTCAAGTTGATTAGGTGACGTGGGTCAAATATGGACCTTTCAACTGTTCTCAGGGGACGAGGTTTCGATGATGTCAGGATATGACCATTGAATATTGTTCAGGGGCAGATGTGGATCAGTACCAGAAGGTTTACTGTCTGTGCGACTTTCCTTGTAAGAGCTATTACAATTTCACGTCTTATGGCGAGACATCAAACTTTGAGGTCTGGCTCCGCCCCTTCAGCATTCTCAAAACCTCTCGATCTTGATAACGTTAGATCCCCCATCCCTTCTGGACAAACTGACCAAATTTCAAACTGATCAATCAAAATCTCTAGGAGGAGTTTGATCAAATATAGACGCTATAAATGGCAAAATTGGGTTGACAATCGCTAATTCAATCCAAGATGGCCGACTTCCTGTTTGTTATAGAACATGGTTGCATGAGAGTTTTAGATAGGGCCGGGGAGTTGTACAAGTGTACTGAATTTTAAACCAGTACGATAAAGTAAGGTCAATGTGGAGGCTTTTTGAAAATTTCCAAGGAGTGCTGTGGAGCCATTTTTATTGCGACTTTGTACATGATTTACATAATTACATAATTTTACCCCAGGATTGATGTGTGTGCAAATTTTGCTGACTTTTTGAAACTGATAAAGCCTCCAAAAAAGCAATTCATTTAACGGATGAATAATATTAAGAAATGGAGTGATTACAATAGGCCTTCACAGCGCTTAGATCCTCGGGCCAAATAATAAAAACAGAGCAATTAAAATAGGCCATTGCAGCACTCAGCTCCTTGGGCCAAATAATTATGAAAAAACTGAGCAATTACAATGGTGTACCTTCTCCACTGGTAGCATGCCTTGCATGGCCATTCGCGTAACCATAAATATCCACTATCATAGAGTTCTATCCCACTGATATGAACTTTGGGGTGTAATGGTACACGTATTCATATTGAAAAATCCCGCACACACCTGCACAGATCAGTTCAGTACACACATGTACCAAATAAATTACAAAGTTGTTTTATACTTGAACCATGAAGAATATTAATTTTAAGAACTAAGTGTGCAATGCAACCTTCTGAATCATAACTTTAAAAAGTGACACCAAAACAAAACAGAGAGGGGGGGGGGGGCGCAGTGTGGCCCCCTGAAACTGTAATCTATGATCTAAGTGTAAGTTGTGTTTTTGCTCTTAAATGGTGCTAGAACTAGTGACAAAAGTGCTAATTTGGCAAAACTGCAAACCGCTCTGCAAACGGTATTCAAACTGAGGGGTTAGGGTTAGGGTTTGGGTGGCCAGGTGGGATGGCCAATCAGATTCCAGGAATAGCCGGCGTGACCACCAGCCACCCCTGTGGCCATGCCCCTGCTCTCAGCTATCATGAAACCCTGCTATTTGGGAACATTAATGGATTTTCATGCATCTACAGTGGAGAAAGAACGCTAGACAGACCCAAAACTTTAAACATACACACTTTTCATTAGCAATACAGTCATTTGCTATGCACTTTTGACTGAATTACTCACCTGAAATAACACCAAGCTAAATGTAAACATCACTAGTGATGGAGAAAAAATTGTTCAAGTCCAAATCCAAAATGCTACACAGAATATGGGTGGCAACAGCACATTGGTACTTTCTTAAAGAGTCCTTCTGACCAGGAGGCACGTCCCAACAGTTGCGGTTTTATGATTAATTCAAGCACATCTCCTGCACTGGATGGTCAAAATATTAAAACAGCTCATAAATTATTAAAACCAGTCTTATTGAAAAATTCCGGAACAATTGCTTTGACAGTGCTCAAGTGGTTTTATTGTTGTATAATCCATCCTTCCATTCATCCTTCCAGTCAGTAGCTGTACCCACTTATACTTTACTAATAAACCAAAAGTCAAACCAAATCTCCAGTCATTTTATTGGCCGCTTTTTTTTATGTGTCCTGTCCGGCAGAGTAGCACTCAGAATTGTTGTCTGAGTGCCAAAAAGAAGCCCAACAGACAAGTAAAGCATTATGGCAATCACTATAATGCTCCACTTGATATATATAATAAAACTTCATTTGAAACTTCAAATTCATTGGACACAGAGACAAAAACAAAAGGGAAAAAAGAAGCAAAAAAGGGAGAGAGGTGGGAAAAAAAGGTCAAAGGGTCAGAAGGAGGTACCAATAATTAAATTCAATTCAATTCAGTTTTATTTATATAGCACCAATTCACAACACATGTCATCTCAAGGCACTTCACAAAGGGTTTGGAATAGTGCGGGGACGTTGGAGAGGTTAGAATAAAGTACTGAGTGTTAGAATTTGGCCATTTTAGAATGGGCTATGTGAACTAAGTAAAATAATAAACTGATAAAGTTTGTCCATCTAGAGCCCACTGGTGGCCATAGTTATACTAAAAACCACAAGGACTAGGGGTACCTCTCTCTGTCAGACTGATTATAACCATTGGAAAAGAGAAGGGGTCGCACAGGTAGCAGAAATGGGGGGTGCGTTTGCACTTCTACCATAACTGAGCCAGTTTAGGCTAAACCTGACTCCCCCTTACTCCATCCAACAGGGAGGGAGGAAGGCAGAAGTCAAAATAATTGGCGAGTGTTGTTTCCTATTGCATTGTGTGAAAGTACAGTGAAGGTACATACATTCCAATTAATCCTAACTATTGAACAGATTGCATTGAGTCAGTGACTTGTAGCAGTCAGTCCTCCTGGACGAGTATGTAGCGACAGTGGACAGTCTGTGGCGTCGACTTTGGAGCAATCCCTTATACTGAGCATGCATTTAGCGACAGTGGAGAGGAAAAACTCCCTTCTAATAGGAAAAAACCTCCAGCAGAACCAGGCTCAGTGTGAGCGGCCATCTGCCACAACTGACTGGGGGTTTGAGAGAACATAGCAGAGACAGAAAAAGAACACAGAAGCACTGATCCAGTAGTACTTTCTATGGCAGGGAAAAGAAAATGCTATTGGATGTAGTTCCTTTAGTGGTTTCATCTAGGAAGAAAAAACAGATAAACTCTGAGCCAGTTTTCAAGTTTAGAGTATGAGAGAGAGCACATGAGCACATATAGTTAGCCACAGTAGCCTCAGTTAATTGCTATGTCTAGGAGAAAAATAGGGTTAAACACTGAAAGACAGGGACAAGTGTATAATCGGTTAAAGGTGAGCATTAAGTTGTTAGCAGCAGAAGCTTGGATGATGCCCCCCTCCAGGAAGGTGTCACAAGTAGACACAGAGTCAGGCCAGGTGTAGCTTCTAGGAAAAGAAAGGAGAGAGAACACAAAGTTAAAAGCTGAAATAACAGCAAATAATGCAAAACTAGAGTGTAGTGTGAGAATGTAGCAGAGAAAGTGAAAGTGGTCATTATGTCCTCCAGCAGCCTAAGCTTATAGCAGCATAACTACAGAGATAGCTCAGGATAACCTAAGCCACTCTAACAATAAGCTTTGACAAAAAGGGATGTTTTAAGCCTAGCCTTAAAAGTAGACAGGGTGTCTGCCTCACTGACTAAAACTGGGAGCTGGTTCCACAGGAGAGGAGCCTGATAACTAAAGATCTGCCTTCCATTCTACTTCTAGAGACTCTAGCAACCACCAGTAAACCTGCAGTTTAAGAACGAAGTGCTCTGTTAGGAATATATGGAACAATCTGATCTCTGATGTATGATGGAGCTTGATCATTAATGGCTTTATATATGAGGAGGAGAATTTTAGCGTCTATTATGGATTTAACAGGGAGCCAATGAAGGGAAGCTAAAATAGGAGAAATATGATCTCTCTTTTTAATTTTCATCAGAACTCTTGCTGCAGCATTTTGAGTTAGCTGAAGGCTTTTAACTGCATTTTTTGGACATCCTGATAGAAAGGAATTACAATAGTCCAGCCCTGAAGTAACAAGTGCATTGACTAGTTTTTCAGCGTCACACCTGGATAGGATATTTCAGAGGTGAAAGAAGGAAATCCTAGAAACCTGTTTAATATGGGATTTAAATTACATGTCCTGGTCAAAAATAATACCAAGATTTTTTACTTCATTACCGGAGGTCAATTTAATGCCATCCAGGTTTAGTGATTGACTAAGCAGTTTATTTTTCAAATACTCCGGTCCAAAGACGACAACTTCTGTCTTGTCTGAATTTAGACGCAGAAAATTTAAAGTCATCCAATTTTTTATGTCTTCAAGACATGCTTGTAGTCTGTCTAACTGGTTGGGCTCATCAGGATTTATGGATAAGTAAAGCTGAGTATCATCAGCTAAACAGTGAAAATTTATTCTATGCTGCCTGATAATTTTACCTATTGGAAGCATATATATAGTAAAGAGAATTGGCCCAAGTACTGAACCCTGTGGTACTCTACAATTAACCCTGGAGTTTGAAGATGATTTATCATTTACATGAACAGACTGGAATCTTTTAGACAAATAAGATTTAAACCATCCTAGTGCTGTTCCCCTGATCCCTACAGCATGTTTCAGCCTTTCTAAAAGAATATTGTGATCGACTGTATCAAATGCAGCACTGAGATCTAACAGGACAGGTACAGACACAAGTCCATTATCTGAGGCCAGGATAATGTCATTAGTGACTTTCAGCAGAGCTGTTTCAGTGCTATGGTGAGCTCTGAAACCTGACTGAAACACTTCAAACAGATCATTGCTTTGTAAATGCTCACACATTTGATTAGCAACTGGAAAGAATTTTAGATAAGAAAGGAAGATTGGATATAGGTCTGTAATTTATTAAGTCATCTTGATCAAGCGAAGGTTTCTTAAGTAAAGGTTTAATTACAGCTACCTTAAAAGCCTGTGGTACATACCCATTAACTAAGGATAGATTAATCATATCTAAAATGGGGCTGGTAATCAGAGGGAACACTTCCTTAAATAATTTGGTTGGGATTGAGTCTAATATACAAGTTGAAAGTTTAGATGAAGCTAATATTTTTGATTACTCAGGAAGCTCCACAGGATCAAAAAAGTCCAAACACAGATCAGGTTCTACAGTTACTTCCAATGTTGTCTCACTTGCTGTGGATGAAGTAATCATCTTCGGGAGTATGCCAATGTTTTTGTTTTTAATAGAATCAATTTTATTTAAAAAGAATCCCATAAAGTCATTACTGCTGAGAGCTAAGGGAATGGATGGCTCAACAGAGCTATGACTAAGTTAAGCAATTGTGAAACCTAGGATTATTCTTTTCATTTATCTTCTTCACCACTTATTCCATAGTGGGTCACAGGGGAGCTGGTGCCTATCTCCAGCAGTCCACGGGCGAGAGGCAGGGTACACCCTGGACAGGTCGCCAATCCATCCGAGGATTATTCTTATTCTCTTCTATTAATGATGAGAAACAAGCTGTTCTAGCTTGGCGAAGTGTCTTTTCATACAACAGTAGGCTATTTTTCCAGATTAAGTTGGAATCCTCTAGGTGTGTAGAGCGCCATTTTCTCTCCAATTTTCTAACATTGTGCTTTAAAGTACGCAGCTCTGAATTAAACCAGGGAGACAGCCTCCCATAAATAATTACCTTCTTCTTCAAGGAGGCTGCATTTTCCAATACACCACGAAATGAGGAAGTAACACTGAACAAGAGAATCAGTTTTTGAAGGGGAAGAAACAAAATTATTGCCCTCCACTTTTTTTTTCTGTGATAATGAGGAAATTAAAAGTGGAACCGATTTTTTAAAGGTTGTTACAGCATTGTCTGATAATGATCTGCTATAATGAAATTTTCTGTGTGGAGTACTCTGTTAAATTAAACTCAAAGGTTATTAAATAATGGTCCGACAGGACAGGGTTGTAAGGAAAAATTGTTATTCCTTTACACTCAATGCCATATGTCAGCACAAGGTCCACAGAATGAAGACAAAGGTGGGTAGGTTTGTTAATGTTTTGAGCAAAGCCAATTGAGTCTAAGATAGCATTAAAGGCTATATTTTGGCTATCACTTTCAGTCTCAACATGAATGTTAAAATTCCCCCAATATAAAAACCTTATCTGTATTCAACGCTAAACCAGATAAAAAGTCTGAAAACTGATCTAAAAATTTAGAGTAAAGGCCTGGTGGATGGTACAATACAACAGAAGTGGTTTTAGTGCTTTGCAATTTGAATGAGGAAAACTAACTAACTAACTGTCATTGGACTGATCCAGGACGGTGATGAGTCTGCATACAGACAGGAGGTGGATCGCCTGATACACTGGTGTAGTCAGAACTGCCTGGAACTAAACCCACTCAAGACTGTGGAGATGGTGGTGGACTTTCGGAAAACACCACCTCCATACACCCCCCTCACCATCCTCAACAACACCGTGTCGGCTGTGGATCACTTCAGGTTCTTAGGAACCACCATCTCTGAGGACCTGAGATGGTCTTCACACATAGACACTGTTCGAAAGAAGGCCCAGCAGAGACTGTACTTCCTGAGGCAACTCAAGAAGTACAACCTTCCACAGGAGCTGCTGGTCATCTTCTACACTGCCATCATTCAGTCTGTCCTGTCCTCATCCATCTCAGTGTGGTTTGTTTCATCCACAAAACAGGACAGGTCCAGACTGCAACGAATAATCAGGGCTGACCTTCCCTCCATCCAGGACTTATACAGGTCAAGAGTCAGGAAAAGAGCTGCTAAAATCTCTGCAGACCCCACACACCCTGCACATAAACTGTTTAGAGTTCTGCCTTCAGGCCGACGCTACAGAGCGCTGTTCACTAAAATCAACCGCCACAGAGACAGTTTTTTCCCCCAGGCTGTTTCTCTGTTGAACATTCAATAGAGTACAAAACACCAGCATACAGATGTTGCAAATGCACCTTTTTATTTATTTATATATGTGTATATTTGTACATTGTAGATATGTATATTCTGTAGTGCAAAAACAAAAACCAAAGAGCAAAGTGTACCGGAGTCAAATTCCTTGTTTGTATGTACAAACTTGGCAATAAAGCTGATTCTGATTCTGATTCTGATAAGGATTAAATATTCAAAAGAGTTATAGCTATTAATCAATAATCAATAAATCGGATTGAAAGATGGTTGCTACTCCTCCTCCTCGCCCAGTATCGAGTATGTGAAAATTTAAATAATTAATGAGTTGACTCATTTATAGTAACATAATTCTCTTGCTGCAGCCAGGTTTCTGTGAGACAGAATAAATCAATCTGATTGTCACAAATCAAGTCATTAACTAGCAAAGTCTTTGAAGAGAGAGGTCTTATGTTCAGTAAGTCACATTTAATTGTTCTATTTTTCTTTTCAGTCTGAGTTGTGTTTAGTTTTATGAGATTTTGATGATTTCCTCCTTTTAGATTATTTTTTATCTATTCAATTTTGGTCATCGGTAAGACACTGTCTAATAGGGTAATGGGTGGGTAGCAGTACAGAAGCTGTAGAGAGGAGTGTTAAACTATGACCCTGCCTCATGGTCTGAACCCTGGGTTGTCAGAGTTTTGGAGAATGTCGAGGTACAATAATTCCACCATATATAAAAAGACACCCTCAACACCCCAGTCCGGATGTTGTGAGAAAGAACAGATGAAGAGCAGGAAATTAAGATTAACACAAGTTTAATTTGGTAAATGATAAGTCCAATAATTCGCTAAACATATTCCATACAAAAAGAATGATACAGAGAAAGAAAGAAAGATTTACCAAAGGCCTTTGGGAGAGAGCTCAGGTTTCAGCATAGCATGGCTGTCTGTCTTATCCGAGTTGTCTGCCTCATCACAGATGCCAGAACATCTTATGCCCTTCACTTCAAAGCTTACTGACTGAGCCTCCCCATTATGCTGTCTGGCACTGTAAATCAGTCAAGCCCCTCTTGTGGTTAGTTTATTATCTATACCATGCCCAAAAGTCTGCATTAATTGCTTTACTGCCCATACAGCCAGCATTTACTGCTTGCAGCTGCCGAGAACATCCTGAACATTAACCCCTTTCTCCAAGCTAAAGCCTGCTGTGACCTCTGACCTCTCCCTCTCAGGCTCACAATACATGTTATGTCTCAGTTTTATGGTTATACATGCGAACTGAACTAATAGCATGAAAGTACATGATTTTAATTCTCAACAAGAACTAATAAATTCGGCCAGATTCCTTGAAAGAAAAGCTGCTACATCCAAACTGGGGTGGATGTCGTCTCTCCGGATCAAATCAGGTTTTCCCCAAAATGTTCGCCAATTATCAATGCAGCCCACATCGTGTTCTGGAAACCACATGAACAGCCAGCGGTTGAATGACAGCATGCAGCTAAACATGTCGTCACTGGTCAAATCAGAGAGGGGACCAGAGAAAATTACAGAGTCCGACATTGTTTTGGCAAACTTACACACCGACGCAACACTAACTTTGTTGACCTCCGAATGGCGTGACCGGGTGTTATTACCGGCACCGTGAATAACAATCTTAATTAAAGCTGCAAGCAGCATTGAAGGCCCTCGTAGCCAAGCGCCGCTCAACCTGTGTAGCGACCGCGGGAGACTGGCACCGCCTCCTCCACGCCACTGAGGAGCCCGCAGCTCGATTCCACACGTTCCCACTAGGTGGCGCTGCGAGCCACCTTTCAAACATTCTTTGGTCATGTTAAGTTCTGCTCTGGCAAGAAATGTTCCAAATTTGGCCGAAATACAACCTTCACGATGGAAGCTGCACTCACTTGTTAGTTAGTGGGCGGGGCTAAAATAATGTCCTCAATTGATTGTGTCAACATGTCCAGGATTGATCCATGATGATGTACACCAAATTTCAAATGGATCTGATGATGTATGAAGGAGATAGACCACTTGTAATGTCCTAGGGGGCGCTGTTGATCCAAACTCCAATGTAATCTAATAGAGCTGTTTAGTGACTGACAAAGATCAACCATATTCAGTTTGGAGTGAATCGGACCTTCCATATGGAAGCTACACTCATTTGTTTATTAGTGGGCGGCACTAAAGTGATGTCATCTATTGACTGTGTCAACATGTCCATCATTAACTCATGATCATGTATACTACATTTCAAGTGGATCCGATGATGTATGAGGGAGATATAGCCCTTGAAGTGTCCTAGGGGGTGCTACTGATCCAAATTCCAATGTAATCCAATACAGGTGTTTGGGGGCTGACAAAGATCAACCATATTTATTTTGGAGTGAATCGGACCATGCATGTGTAATTTAAAGCCAAACGTATGGCCGTGGCGTGACATCAGACTTCGCCACGCCGTCACAGCCACACCCTCCAGCCAAACCAGTCAGTACTAGAGACTAAGTTAGACCATTGTGTTATCTGTCATTGGAGACAGTTTCATGTTGATTAAGTGAAGGAGATCAAATATGGGCCACACTAAGTGAAACATTACATTTCCTGTTTTAGGGGGCGGGGCTTCACTGATGTCAGAAGTTGACCATTGAATATTGTTCCAGTCATCATATGGATAAATCCCAAAAGGTTTCATGTCTCTGTGACTTTCCCTGTAGAAACTATAACAGCTTTGTGTTTCATGGCGAGAAGTCACATTTTGAGGCGTGGCCACGCCCACGAGCTTTCATGTATCAAAAAGCTTTTGACAACTTTTGATCCCCTGTGCCTTAAGAGTATACTGAGTGAATTTCAAGTATCTAAGTCAAAAGCTGTAGGAGGAATTCGCTCAGATATGTGGGCTAGAAACGCCCAAAACATGGTCAAAATGGTAACTTCAATCCAAAATGGCCGACTTCCTGTTGGGTTTGGACCAATGCTCTAAGAGACTTTTTGGTAGGTCTTGAGAAGTTACATATGTGTACCAAATTGCAGATTCCTCTGTCAAAGCATGGCTTGGGGCTGATTTTTTTAAATTTTCTAGGGCCATTTTCTAGCGCTGTGGAGAAATTAGGCCACGCCCACCAAATATGCCATCAGATATCTTTGGGGGACTGGACTAGGATCAATCATTTGGTGCAGATCAGATGATGTATGTGGAAATTAGAGCCAACCGTATGGCCATGGCGTGACGTCTGACTTCGCCGCAGCGCCATGGCCACACCCTTTTATGAAAAGGAAGTTAGACCCACTAGTTATCTGTCTTCTGACACAGTTTCAAGTTGATTAGGTCAAGAGGGTCAGAGAGGCACCTTTCCAAGTGAAAGAAGTGACTTCCTGTTCTCAGGGGGCGTGGCTTTGATGATGTCATCATTTGACCAGATAGGATTGTTGGTGACCTGAGAGGGATCAATCATACCAGGTTTGGTGTATTTCAGCCAATTTATGTGAAAGTTATTGCTGTTCGAAATTTACGGCAAGAAGGCTAACTTTGAGGCCTGGTTCCGCCCCTTCAACATGCTCAAAAACTCACAATTTTGCTAACTTTTAATCCCCAATGCCTTAACTACATACTGACCAAATATGAAGCCGGTCGCTCAAAATCCCTAGGAGGAGTTTGTTAAAGTTCGACATGTATGAAAAGTGAAAAACATCCAAAAATGACCCTTTGACCCAAAATGGCCGACTTCCTGTTGGTTTTAGGGCATACCCCCAAGAGATTTTTTTTCATGATTTGGGGAGATCTAGCTATGTACCAAATTTCAACTCACTAGGACTTACCAGTTGGCCTATCTCACTTTAGGGGGCGCTGTAGAGCCGTTTGGCCACGCCCATTTGGAATTCCATTAAAAATCTTAAATTTCACTAGGGGGACAATTTTGGGTAAAGTTTGGTGAGTTTTTGAATATGTTTAGGCCCCCAAAAAGCCAATTCATTTGCCAGGAGAAAAATAATAATAAATAATAATAAACTGCTCGGGCCTAATAAGAAGTCTTGCAATTACAATAGGCCCTTGCAGTTTTACTGCTCGGGCCTAATAAACAAGACATTAGTAAAGACATTAGGAAAGACATTGGTCGTCCAGTCCACAGAGTAATCAAAAAAGATAGCTAAGTAAGGTACAACCCTCTGAGTGGTCAAATATAATTGCTAAGTAAGGCACAATCAGTAGTGTCAAGTTTGTTCACCTGGGCTCAAAGCTCAGGTGAGGTGAATAAGGCATCACTCTCTAGTGTCCAGCAAGAGTTATCTGTTAATTACAGTCCAATTTCAAAGTCCAACATTTCTAATGTCCAGCTTTACTAATTTCAACATAGCTAATGTTAATATAACATTAATGTTCCATTATAGTCCAGAATTTAAAAATCCTACATTGCAGTTCAAATTACAGGCCACATTCCAAATCCAGACATTGCAGTTCAAAATACAGTCATCCACACCCAGATTCCCACATTCTTCATCAATCCAACAGTGAGTATTTAGTATGCTCACTGTTGGATATTTAGTATGCCCCCTCCTTGAACCGCCACCTGCAGGGGGAACCGTGAGCTCAGCCGTCTCATGTTGGGGTTTAACCCCGGTGGATGAGAGGGTCGCATCCCTGCGCCTTCGGGTCGGGGATAGGTCTCTGACTGTTGTTTCCGCCTACGGGCCGAGCGGTAGAGCGGAGTACCCGGCCTTCTTGGTGTCCCTGTCGGGGGTGCTGGATAGTGCCCCTCCCGGGGACTCCATTATTCTGTTGGGGGACTTCAACGCCCACGTGGGAAACGACAGTGACACCTGGAGAGGGGTGATCGGGAGGAATGGGCTCCCTGATCTGAATCCGAGTGGTGTTTTGTTATTGGACTTCTGTGCTAGTCACGGATTGTCCATAATGAACACCATGTTCAAGCATCAGTGCATTTGGCCCCAGGACACCCTAGGCAGGAGGTCAATGATCGACTTGGTTGTCGTATCATCAGACCTTCGGCCGCATGTTTTGGACACTCGGGTGAAGAAAGGGGCTGAGCTGTCCACTGATCACCACCTGGTGGTGAGTTGGATCCGCTGGAGGAGGAGAAAGCCGGACAGACTTGGCAGGCCCAAGCGCATAGTGAGGGTCTGCTGGGAACGCCTGGTGGAGCCCTCGGCCAGGGATGTATTCAACTCCCACCTCCGGGAGAGCTTTGACCAGATTCCGGGGGATGTTGGAGACATGGAGTCCGAGTGGACCATGTTCTCCGCATCTATTGTCGATGCTGCTGCCCATAGCTGCGGCCGTAAGCTCTGCGGTGCCTGTCGCGGCGGCAATCCCAGAACCCGGTGGTGGACACCGGCAGTAAGGGATGCTGTCAAGCTGAAGGAGTCCTATCGGCTGTGGTTGGCTTGTGGGACTCCTGAGCGGCTGACGGGTACCGTGAGGCCAAGCGTGCTGCGGCCCGGGCTGTGGCGGAGGCAAAAACTCGGGCCTAGGAGGAGTTCGGTGAGGCCATGGAGAAGGACTACCGGTCGGCCTTCTGCCAGCGATTCTGGCAAACCGTCCGGCGCCTCAGGAGGGGGAAGCAGTGCTTCGCCAACACTGTTTATAGTGGGGGTGGGAGGCTGCTGACCTCAACTGGGGACATTATCGGGCAGTGGAAGGTGTACTTCCACCGGGATGGGAGGATCTCCTCAATCCTCCCATCACGCATTCCCTGGTGGAAACAGAGGCTGGGGACTCGGGGTTGGACCCTTTCATCACCCAGGCTGAAGTCACCGAGGTGGTTAAAAAGCTCCGCGGTGGCAAGGCTTCGGGGGTGGATGAGATCCGGCCTGAGTATCTCAAATCTCTGGATGTTGTGGGGCTGTCATGGTTGACACGCCTCTTCAACATTGCATGGCGGACGGGGACAGTGCCTCTGGACTGGCAGACCGGGTGGTGGTCCCCCTTCATAAGAAGGGGGACCGGAGGGTGTGTTCCAACTACAGGGAGATCACACTTCTCAGCCTCCCTAGTAAGGCCTACGCCAGGGTATTGGAGAGGAGAGTCCGGCCGATAGTCAAACCTCGGCTTCAGGAGGAGCACTGTGGTTTTCGTCCCGGCCGTGGAACACTGGACCAGCTCTATACCCTCTACAAGGTACGCGAGGGCTCATGGGAGTTTGCCCAACCGGTTCACATGTGTTTTGTTGACCTGGAGAAGGCATTCGACTGTGTCCCTCGTGATGCCTCGTGGGGGGTGCTCCAAGAGTATGGAATCGGGGGCCCTTTATTAGGGGCCATCCGGTCCCTGTACGAGCAGAGCAGGAGTTTGGTCCGCATTGCCAGCACTAAGTCGGACCTGTTCCCGGTGCAGGTTGGACTCCGGCAGGGCTGCCCTTTGTCACCGGTCCTGTTCATAACTTTTATGGACAGGATTTCTAGACGCAGCCAAGGGCCGGAAAGGCAGTTCGTAGCCGAGTGTGAAGCGGCTGGGATGAAGATCAGCTCCTCCAAGTCAGAGGACATGGTACTCAACCGGAAAAGGGTGGCTTTTCCTCTTCAGGTTGGAGGGGAGTTCCTGCCTCAAGTGGAGGAGTTCAAGTATCTCGGGGTCTTGTTCACGAGTGAGGGAAGAATGGAGCGGGAGATCGACAGACGGATCGGTGCGGCTGCCGCAGTAATGGGGGCGCTGTGCCGGTCAGTTGTGGTGAACTTTGGGTCATGACCGAAAGAACGAGATCCCGGATACAAGCGGCTGAAATGAGCTTCCTCCGTAGGGTGGCCGGGCACTCCCTTAGAGATAGGGTGAGGAGCTCAGCCATTCGGGAGGGGCTCGGAGTAGAGCCGCTGCTCCTCAACATCGAGAGGAGCCAGTTGAGGTGGCTCGGGCATCTATACCGGATGCCTCCTGGACGCCTTCCTCGGGAGGTGTTCCAGGCACGTCCCACCGGGAAGAGGCCCAGGGGACGGCCCAGGACACGCTGGAGGGACTATGTCTCTCGGCTGGCCTGGGAACTCCTTGGGCTCCCCCCGGAGGAGCTGGAGGAGGTGTCTGGGGAGAGGGACGTCTGGGTGTCTCTGCTGAGTCTGCTGCCCCCGCGACCCGGTTCCGGATAAGCGGAAGACGATGAGTACGAGTATTTAGTATGCATCAGTGTACAGTGGGCATCATGTGAGTACATTTATAGTTATTTATTATAGCTGTGGGAATAAAGGATCTGCGCTAACGTTCAGTCTTGCACTGTAGGTGCCTCAGACAGCCACTGAAGGAGCTTTTTAGCCTAACAATATTGTGATGTGGTGGGTGTGATGTTAAATCCCTGATGGATGTGAGTTAAGTTAACATCCTCCTATTATCTACTACCTCTGCAGAATCAAGTGGGCAGGCCAGGATAGAGCTGGCCCTTTTAACCAGTTAGTTAAGTCTCTTGCTGTCTTGCTCTGTGCTGCCTGGGGCCCAGCAGATGACAGCATAGAGGATGGTAGAGGCAACTACGGAGTCATAGTAACACCTAAGTAAGTCCCTGCTTACTCCAAAAGACCTGTCTTCTCAGAAGATGGAAGCGACTGTGTACCTCTCTGTACAGGACATTTGTGTTATGACACAAGTTTAGTTTGTTGTTAAGGTGGACACCCTGGTATTTGAAGCTGTCAATTGTCTCAATGTTTTTACCTTTGCTCTCTGCAGCAGGTAGGTGACCATGTCTATGTTTGGCCTGTAGGCAAATTGCAGCGTGTCGAGCACGAGGTTCACCACAGTTCTGAGGTGAGTGAGGATAAGCCTCTCCATGGTTTTCATCAGGTGTGAGGTTAAGGCAACTGGCCTGTTGTGGGCCGGTTCTTTTGCATATGTTGATTTGGGAACCAGAACTAAGCAGGATGTTTTCCATAAGACAGGGACCTTTTCCAGTCTCAGACTCAGGTTGTACATGAGGCTGAGGACATTACAGAGCTGGTCAGCACATGACCTCAGCAATCTAGTGTTGATTCTGTCCGGTCCAGCCGCCTGCCTCTGCTGTAGTCTTTTCAGCTCCATCCTCACTTGGTTTGGTGTGAGGGAGAGGGGGTAGTGCACAGAGGGCTGCGCGGGGCTGCTGTGTGTTGAGGGAGGAAGGTTGCATGCACTGTAAGCAGACTGTGTCGGAGGGGTTGGTGGTGTTGGGGCCAAGGGTATGGAGATCAAGCTGTTGTCACTGAACTTGCTGTGGATGAGGGTAATGTAAATGATAGACTGGTGTGAACGTTGGGGGGCTTAGTGGGAGAGCCCATATTGTTGGCGACACTGGGGATGTGCGGAGTAGATTTGTCGTGGGGATGGTATTGTCAGTGGGGGGAGAACTTAACCTATTAAATTTGCCCAGTCCTTTTCACCATCTTCTGTTCTACTCACATTCTGTCCAAAGCCAGTGCTGGTTTTAAGTCCTCTCCATGCATTCCGAGGATAATTATTCTGCGTCAATTGTTACTCTATGTTTTTTCCTTTTTCCTTTTTGTATTTTCTAATTTTCCATTGGAGTTCATGTTGTATTTTCCTTTGTTCATCTCTGTCCCCTGATTTAAAACCCCACTGCTTTTGGTTTAGATGGGTTTTAAGCTCAGGGGTCACCGAAGGGTGGTTGTTGGAAAAATGCCTTATTTTCCAGGTCGGCACGGTGCTGTCCACGCAAAAAGTAATATAATCTGTGATGCAATCAGTCAGGCCATCAATATCATCGCCATAAGAGTCGCACAGCATATTCCAGTCAGTGGCTCGGAAGCAGTCATGTAGTCTCTTATCAGCCTCCTCAGTCCACACCTTCACGGAGCTTTTAACAGCTTTTCCTTTTGTAATTATGGGTGTGTATTTTGAGTTCAGATGGATTAGATTATGGTCGAATTTACCCAAGCGGGAAGAGGGGGGCAGAGGTGTAAGCGTCCTTTACATTCGCATACAATAGATCCAGTGTCTTGTTGTTCCTAGTTTGACACTTCACATACTGTGTGAATGTCGGGAGAACATTTGAGGGAAAGGCATGGTTAAAGTCTCCGCTGATCAGCAGGAGGGAACAGGGGTGCTGTGTCTGAATCCGGGAAACAGCATCATGCTCACAAGCTTTGTCTGCATCAGCTGATGGTGGGATGTAAACACAGAACATAATAACATGTCCAAACTTTTTTGGGTTAGGTTCCCACTACATACTTGCTCCTCAGATGCACATGATTAAGATCACGGAATCCGGTCTTTTTACATTTAGCCATTACTTTGTAAAGCATAAGGTGCTACTCTCCTTAAAGTCTCCGTATCGCATCTGTGCAGCCAGCTCAGCAGTTTTGTTGGAGATGGAGTGGACATTCCCCATAATTATGGAGGGCAGAGGAAGTTTAACTTTAACTTTCCTCTTTTTTTGTCTGCTGGCTTTACCTCGTCTCCTTTTCCTTCTGATTTTGGCTGGGATATTCGGTTTTTCCGTGTGCAGGAGGGATGAGCCACCTCCTGGACCACCTGGTCCTGCGTATAGGTGACGAGAGCCTGCTTGAAGTTGTGAGGGTTCCCCAGCGCATTTTCAAATAGTCCCAAAAACGAATAAATCTGAATATACCCATGGCGAAGGAAGGCTTCCAGTACGTCCGGTTGTACGGTCATACAAATCCACTAAAGAAAAATAAGGATCTAAAACTAAAAACACATAGAAATAGGAAAGATAAGAAGAAAGAAGACAGAGGTACTGTAACTGGCGACTGTTCACACATCAATACAAGATAACTGTCACAATGTGTGTGTGTCCTGTGTAAGTCTCTGTGTTTTCCCTGAGGAGTTTCTGCTGGCAGGTGTGGTGTGCAGCAGTGAGCTGCACACCTGCAATCAGCAGCTGGATGAGCATTCTTTGCCTGACGGTCCACGTATAGTGGTAACTTAAACCTCTGAGTCTCAGTTCTTGTTTTTCGACTCCTCGTGAAACCCTTTTAATTATCGTGTTTATTCTCTGCTCACTCAAGCCTCTTCTTGCTGCTGATCTTCAGGTTTTTGTGAGCTGCACTTCCGGATTTCCTGACCTGTTTCACTGAAGAGTGTTTCCCACACTGGACAACTACTTACCAGCCGTCCTCTGCCACACCTGACTGCTCCACCTGCCGGCTCGCTCTCCAACATAACATGAACTCTCATTATAAGATACTCCCCGACAACAAGGCACATACACGGATCATACCCAGCCTCAAAGCAGCTCCCATGGATTGGCACAGTAAGCGATCACAACGACAAGCAATTCAAGATAAAATTTTTTTGAAGAACCACACTAACTACAACTCTCCTCCTCAGAAGACCAGTTTCCCCACGCCCCAATTCCCAGAGACTTGTTCTTGCTGTGTAAAAGAATATTATTGAGAACTTTGAATCTGTCTCCGAGAGTGGTTCTGCATGTGGGTCAGGAAAATTCAGCACAATATGACAGTAACACCCTAGAAGTTTGTTCACCTGCAGAAAGGCACATATAACAATAAACATTTCACTGAAAAGCAGAGTATTGGGTAGAGTATTAAAAAATATAACTTTAGTAAAAGTACTTTACTTTAAAGAATTATTACTCAAGTAAAAGTAAAAGTAGGCATCCAAAAATCTGAGTAAAAGTAAAAAAGTACTTAGATTGTAAACTACTCAGGTACTGAGTAACTTATGAGCACAATCTTTTGTTATTAAAGAACATTGTCCAAATTTACTTACAAGGAAACAATAAAACCTTTATTGAGAGTGAAAATATTTTGTTAATAATTAAGCAGACAGAAAGGCAATAATAGCCAAAGGAATTCGGCAATAAACCACTTATCTTTTCGAAAAACGTACGTTTTTAAGCAATAAACCTTTTAGTTAAAACCCAATAAAGCTATTTCTTACATTTGTTAAACCTTATAAACAGCTCTAACGTTTAGCTATGAACAGAAGCTTATTCCTACACATCAGGCATGTATATTTCTGAATCTAAATCAGGAGAACAAAGAGCAACACAATAAACTCAATGTGCATGATAACAAAAAGAAATATAACTTGGTTTCAAAACATTACTCAGTGAAGCTGTTAAAAGTGAAGCTTAAAGTGAAGTTGTTATCTTTCAGCAGTGAACAGGAGTCTTGCATGACTAAAAAGTCTCTTGCAAGCTGCAGACGTTTGTTGACTTTGAGTCAAGCGTGTAACAGATCCTAACAGATGTCCATCCTCCAAAGGATGGACATTAAAGGTACCTCTCCATCTCTCCTGTTTGTGAATTTCTGGATTTAATGGATCTAGTGAAGTCCTGTTTATCAGAGTGGCTGCTGTTTGTACCATTATCATCAATGTCAGTGTCCAAGTGATCCTTGATGTAGTTGAGGCCTGCAAAAAAGAAAAAGCACATGCATGTACTCTCTCATGAGCAGGCACACATACAAACACTCACACGCTGATGTTTCTATATTTACCAGCTTTGAAGATGTTCTCATCTGTAGTAGAGTTTGTTTTGAACTTAGGGCCGAGTACAGTGGCAGCAATGAGCTCAGGTTCTTTCATCATTGTAGCAAAACGCTTCTGAATCCCTTCCAGCAGGGCATCAATGAGAGGGACACACACTTTACAGGATGACATCAGCTTCTTCAACTTGTCTTGCAACTAGTGCAGCGTTGGCAGGAGAAAGCCCATATGCACAGATATGGGCATCCCTTCCCTTGAAGAATGTTGAGGGCTGTGGCAAAAGGCTTCATCACAGCAGCATATTCGAACATAAATCCCTTTTTCAGCTGGGTTTATCCTTCAAAAAAAAATTTGGATTGTAGTTATTGTTGATAAATAAAATGTGCATGTTTTGTTGATACACTTAAGTTTAAAAGTTGATAGAAATTTTTATCAAGTCCTGATCAAAAATAGCACAGTTTTTATAATAATTGTATGTGTCATTAGCATGACCTCTGCCAACTTGCATCTTGATATTTAATGCTGTGCATACATTGCGAAATATATAGTAGATTCTCCCTGTTCCTTGTGAATGCGCACCACTCTTCCCACAGCTAGGAACACAGAGTTCCGACAGGTTTGATTCGTTCAAAGGAATTGCAGTTTGCATTCACATTCAACTGTTTCAAACACTCGACTTGCTAGTTTTATTCCACAGGGCAGTACATTTTGCAAAAGCAGATCGAGATGGTCTTTTATATGTTTCATTCCCAACCTCTGCTAGAGTGGCATGAACTGTTATAAGATTCAGCAGATGGCATGCACATTTTTGGTGTTTTAGAAGTTGGTACTCAAGGCCTGTGTGACACAAGCCAGGGATTGCGACAGGGCTGGAAAAAGGTACCACCTTTGATGGGGAGCCTAAGATGATCCAGGACAGGGAGCCGCCCAAGACCCAACCTGACACATCATCCAGAATGGCAGCTACATCTTGATAATCCATCTCCCACTCAGTTTCATCTTTTGATGCTTCAGTCACATGGTAGTGTCTCTCCGCTTGGTTATCGGCATGTTTATCTCTTCTTTTTCCTCCACACCATATATACGAAAGGCTTTCAAGAAGTTAGAGCCACTCTTTTGGTCCCCTTTTCCCTGATCTGATTTTCAGAATGTACTCCTTCTAATGCAGCAGCAAGAACATCCAATGTGTGTGACCCTTTAACATGTCAATAAGCCAATGCAGCAGATTGCCTCTCCATTGGGTTAGCTTCTATCCAGTGACAAGGGACACCTAAATAACTGTGCTTTCTGGTAGTCCAGCAGTCTATTGTGGTGGCAGCATGGTTCACAGCACTCAACTTGTTATTGATTAGGATTTTCATGTTCTTTGCAGCTTCTTGAATTCTGCAGCATAACATTTTCCTGGCCATTAGAGTACACTGAGGATCAAGAGATTATATCATGGTTTTGTCATAATTTGGTCCAAGCCAGGAGACTCTAGACCAGCACACCAGAGAAACAGAAAAGGTTTAAACAGGTTTGTTGAAATTATGTTTTCTGGCAATGTCAGGATTCTGTAATCATCAGGTTGCAGGGATCGGCGCACTATAAAAGAGAGAGCTGGTAGTGTAAAGAAGATGAATGTGAATTCGGATGATGTGAATATTAGTCTTACTTGTGAAAGAGTTTGTAAATTCCAGGAGGGAGCAGGTAAGCCATGGAGGCTGAGGTTGGCAGGTGAGCGTGCTGTGCGACTGGGCTTCCTTTGGTGGTTGTTGACGTTGGAGGGTGGACAGGCAGGGCAGGTGAAGCAAGGAGCAAGCTTGCAGACAGATCCAGATTCTTCTGAGTGACTCTTAGGCTGAGGTAACTTCATTGAAGGAGTTACCAACTGGCAGGAGACTGAACCACAGTGGGTTCTCCAGGAAATGGGTTCTGCTGTTGCCAACACGGAAGGGCCAGGGCCAGGGTCATGGAGGACTTATCTAGAGCCGGGTTCTGCAAACTTGAAAGTAGATACAAAGCCAAGGGTTAACAAATGGCAAAGGGACACAAAGGCAAACACAGAGCAGGGTAGATTTGGTCTGGTTACCACTCGGCAGAGTAAACAATCCAACGCCTCCTTCAGAGTCTCAGCTACTTATGAAGCTCTTCAGTGATTGCTCCTGATGTGGTCCAGCTATGTAGCTGCACCTTGCCTGTTGCACCCTAGTGGAGGAAAAGAGACACAACACAGCAAAACAAGCCTGCACCACAGAAAATGGTTGGCTAGCTTCACAGCTTCACGGACATGTATTTTAAAACAAGCCTGTCAATTGTTGCCTGTGTTACTTGCCGTGGAGAGATGAGCATATCAGTTATTTTCACACTCTTCATTGGGGACTCATCAGTGATGATTTCCGCTTTTTTGTTGGAATTTACCAACTGGGTATACTTCATCAAGTTGCTGGGGTCTATCCCCTATTAACAAATAAATAAATAAATCATTAAACAATGCATTATTACTATTATTTCAATGATTGGAATGGCATGTGTGTGAAGTGACATGCCATTACAATCACTGAATTTTTGTTTATTATATATCATAATCATGATAATAATAATAATACCATATAGTAATAATGATTTCATAAAACATAATAAATTATTAACCCATAGAGTTAAGCATACCCCACTGTAAAGGTAGAAGGGCCAGAGTAAAAACTGACATTTGCGTCATGTTTTAGAAAATTAGGAAGTCATGCTGTGTGCACCTGGCACCAGCAGATTTTCAAACAATTTCTTCAGTCTGTCAAAAGGTAACATTCAATAGTTGCTCGATACATAATTTGTAAAGTCGTGCATGGCATCTTAATAGAGCTAACATTCCATTAGCTTAGAGCTAACAACAACAGCGTCAAAAAATATATTCCAACGTGTTTCCTCAAGTTTGTTGTGGTGGTCTTGTAGGCTGATATGTCCACATTTTTCGGCAGACACAGCTGACAGCGCATGCTGTAACTGTTCTGTTTAGAAGAATGTAAGGTAAATGTTGATCGAATGTGAGGCGACGGGTGCTCCGACTCCAGGGGTGCTTCTTTAGTGGAAATCCTGTTTCACGAGGGAACCTTTTATTTCTCACAATGCACAAAACATCTTCATCAAAATTCTAAAAGGTTCCCTGGCTTCAACTTTTACAGAACATATTTTTTGAAACTCATAACATTGGTGTGTATGTGAAACTCTTGACCAATCCGATGTAACCTTTCCATTTACACACCCTCAACACTAGACTCTTTAACTGTCCTACGGTAGTAGAGAAATAGCATCACATCTGCAAGATATCAAAACCGGCCTACGTGACAGTTGTACCATAACAATCTCATTGCTCTTATTAATCAAAAATAAATTGCTTCTATATATCCCCTCTTAGATTAACTCTGTAAATCTTGCTGTGGGCTGAGGGAGATTTTATAATATAGGTATACAATTGATATGCAACAAGTTAATACATTTAAACACAAATAATATACATATAGTCTCTTTCTGGGCCTCTTTCCAGGAACATGTTGTGTCAGACACACAAACACTCTTCAACCAAATAAATTGCTTCTATAGGTACCAACATTTTTCTCTCTTGTCTAAGTGCAGTGCCCTCTACCGGTGAAGAGTTTGTGTGTGTAAGGAGGGGAGGTGGTCACGTTTGGCTTCACTTGATTGGCCTTACAGAGTAAGTGACAAAAAATCTAGCAATCTTTGCGCCATAAAAATTATTGTAATTTCATATACAGGGGTTGGACAATGAAACTGAAACATTTGTCATTTTAGTGTGGTAGGTTTCATAGCTAAATTGGACCAGCCTGGTAGCCAGTCTTCATTGATTGCACATTGCACCATAAAGGGAGAGTGTGAAGGTTCAAATTAGCAGGGTAAGAGCACAGTTTTGCTCAAAAATTTGAAATGCACACAACATTATGGGTGACCTACCGAGTTCAAAAGGGACAAATTTTTGGTGCACATCTTGCTGGCGCATCTGTGACCAAGACAGCAAGTCTTTGTGATCTATCAAGAGCCACGGTATCCGGGTAATGTCAGCATACCACCAAGAAGGACGAACCACATCCAAAAAAGGGGTTAACTGTGGACGTGGAGGGAAGCTGTCTGAAAGGGATGTTCGGGTGCTAACCCCGGATTTTACAAAAAACATAAAACCACGGCTGCCCAAATCACGGCAGAATTTAAATGTGCACCTCAACCCCTCCTGTTTCCACCAGAACTGTCCGTCGGGAGCTCCACAGGTCAATATACACGGCCGGCGGGTTAAACCAAACCTTGGGCACTCATGCCAATGCCAGACGTTGGTTTCAATGGTGCAAGGAGCGCAAATCTTGGGCTGTGGGCTGTGGACAATGTGAAACATGTATTGTTCTCTGATAAGTCCACCCAACTGTAATCCCCATACACACTCTATATCCCCAGATCCAGGTACCAATACCACAGATGAGCAACCAGCCACTGGCCCCACAAGGTGGTCGCCTTCATCCCGGGGTGGAGACAGGCAGACCACCTAAGCCACCAGTTCAGACTAGGGGGGTATAAATTCATGAAAATGTCTGGTTTTCACTGTTTTTAATGGGACCCTTTAGCGTGTACTTAAATTGACTGGCGCTTTGCAAAGAATACTACGGTACCTTGTTGCATGGCATAATTTCCGAGAGGCTGCCTTGTGGGTGGCTCTACGACGCACATACTCAGAGAGAGCAGAGCAGACAGCGCAGCAGCATTGCACACTTAATGCCGAAGGGAATGTGCAGCTTTACAGATGAACAGCTAAAAAAATTCCCGCATACCATCCCAGTCGGGACAAGAGGGAGGCACTGTGTGCACATATGTTTCAGTGTCTAATAAGGGTGCTGGAGATCTCAAAGCTCACATGGACACTGAAGAACATAAAAAATCTGTTCGAGGTGAGAGTTCTTCTGCAAAGTTCACTGAGTACTGAGACCTGGTAAAACAGCGGATGCTGTAAATGCAGCGGAAGGTGCGATGGCATTTTATACTGAGAAAACACCACAACAGCTACAGGTTCATCGATTGCACCAGTACCTTGCTAAATAGGCATTTCCAGACTCTGAAATCGCTTTAAGGTTTAGTAGTGTTTGCACCAAGACCAAAGCCATTGTTAATGGTGTTATAGTGCCCTACTCTGTTGAAGTCACTCATGAAGCGCTCAAAGAAATCCAGTGCAGTGGTATTTCTACAGACAGAAGTAACCATGGAGCAGTGACTATTCTCAATCATAATCCAGTATTTTACTGGAAGAAGGGTGGCGTGCAAACAAAATTGATTGAGGTTAAATACACACCTAATGAGACAGCAGAATCCATTGCACAATATCTAACCAAAACACTGGCAAAAAAACTGTTTGTCTGAAAAATTTATTGCATTTACTTGCAACAATTGCAACCCAAATTTCAGAGGAATTCAACATGATGAAGCGGGAACGAATGTGTTTGCAAATTTGGAGAGGTTACTGCAGAACAAGACTTTGATCGGTGTGAGTTGCCCAGCACACATAGAATATTGTGTTCATCATTGGGCAGACACAAGAGACATTGACCTTGAGAATATCATGTTCAAAATTTACCAGTACTACCACATCTACACTGTGCGCACTGAGAGCTTGAAGGAATACTGTGATTTTATAGAGATTGATTACAGAAGGATGCTCTCTCACAGCAAGACAAGATGGCTGTCATTATTCCCATGAATTGAGAGGATGATACAGATTTAACACTAGCTTTAAAGGCCCTTTTTCTGTCTCAGCAAAATCCACCAATAGTCCTCAAGAAGTTTTTTGAAAACAACTTGACTGAGATCTACCTCTGGCACATGCACTCACTTGTGTCTGTTTTCCACACCCACATTCAAGAAATGGAACGGGAGAACATGTCCCTTATAGAGCTGAAGAAAATTTGAACAATATCTACATCATTCTTCTTCATTGCAAGAGCAATAACTTCATGTCCCCTACAGTTAAGAGACTACTGCCACAAAAGCACAAAGATGGATTTTGTAAGGGCAGTGAGCAGTTCTGTGCTGATGTGCTGTACAGTGCATGTCTGTAGTATTTGTATAAGTGGATGACTCTCATGGAAGAGTTCTCAACATTTATGTGAATGGATCTGAGTGAGCAACCAAACTAGAATGATGCAGAGACCTGCATCAAGTATGCAGCAGAGAAGGGGGTGCCAGTCAATGATGTTAAGTGTTTTGACCAGATCACCAGTCTAGAAAAATGGACAGAAAGGTGATACCGTGAGTTCAGTGGCCTGCAGGTGCACCAGAAGGACCAAATATTTTGAGCATTGCATGCTAATCAAAACTACTGAAGATGGCACAGTTTGTCTTTGCACTTCCCTCTCACATGGCATGGGGAGAGGGTTTTCTCACTGATACAGAGCCAGCGGACCAAGGCGAGAAACCTGCAGTCTGCTGAGTCACTGAAGGGGATTCTATTAGGGCAATACAATTTCAAAGACTTCTTGCAAAGACTTTTATGCGCATTTGTTGAGCAACCGAAAAACTACTAGAAAAGATCAGCTCTACAGCAAAATATGGATGGGCAGACAAGGAGGATGAAGAAGAAAAGCAGGAAGAAGAAGACAACGAAAGATAAAAAGTATAGATCCTTTTTGTTTGTTGAATTAGTATCTTTGTGAGACTGTTTTATTTATTACAGTGAAACGGAATTAAGAGACATTTTGTTGAAGATGTATTTTTTCTAATACAAAAGAGGTCATATTTAGAACATTATTTAATTTTATTTATTTATTTATTTGAAAAGATGACCATCATTTTGTTACAGGTTGTTACAGATTTAATTTTATTACAGAAGTTATTTTTGTACCATTGAGGCTTAATGAACCCTGTTCATTAACCTCTAAGAAGCCTGTCTGAATTTATGTCTCGGGGCTGGACCAAGTGTCCTCTTTTTTGGAAATCAACATATGGTCACCCTAGAGTTTATGTGCATGGATTAAAAAAAAAGGTGATAGATCAAAGCTTAAAGGTCGGTTTGTTATATTTTAGACAGAGAACTAAAAATAATATTCAAAGTATTAGACAAAAACATATTTATTTGGTCTTTCAATTGTTTTTTGTTTTTTTTTATTGTCAGTTAGATTGTCAGTTAGGTCTTTTAAAACACATTTTAAAACACAATTTCTGCCACAAAAAAGCATTTGGTGCAAACAAACTTTGATGATTTTTTAGCGATGTAACATCATTGTTTGGAATCGTAATTAAAATTGCAAAGGTAAATCTTCATCTCATGAACTCAAATTGGATAATTTTGCTATTAATAATAATAATAAAAATATTGTACAAATGAATTATTTGTAATTCAAATGGAAAATCGTAACAAGAATTACATCTAACAATCTCTTCAGATTGTAGTATTGCAAACATTAATGTAACGATGACAACTGCTATTCAATACGTTGTGCAGCTCTAAACTTAACTAAATCATCAAGCACAAAAACTATAGGACTATAGTCTGAATGAATAAATGTAAAACAGAATTTTCACAATTTGAATATTTATTGATGTATACCACAGATGCCAAATCATAACGGTTGTTAACGTCATTAACGTCATTAACTTAACGTCATTAACTTAACAAGAAGATTGATCTCCTTGCAATTAACACCTGTCCCATCTGGTTAAGTCAGCAGTGACTCAATTATCTGTATGGGCCCTCATCACTGTTTGGCAATTTTCAGGTGGGTTTTTGAACATTTCTTAACTAACATGAAAATGAATATAACAGTTGTGAGCTCTAACAAATCTACAAAGTAAAAGTTGTAAAATAGATTAATTTATCCATTAAATTAAACAGTGCATATAATTAATTGGAAAAAATGAATAGACTATGACATGAAGATGAATTCTAAATAATTAAGAATAATAAGAAGAATTAATTCATGTAATGAACAAAATGAAAACTATTCCTATAGTATATGCTTGCTTACTCTTTTGGGTATGTAGTAATACACACCCAGAGAGGTACTCCTGATGAATAAGATGTAAAGAAGGATCTTTTTGTATGTTTTTGCACTTCACAGCCCAGATACAGACTACACCATGGCAAGCAAGTGGCCTGCAGTGTGGGTAAAGGTCTCCTCAAGCTGGTTGTGTTTGGCCCTTTACATCTGGACCCTTGTGGCCCCCATCATCTTTACCAACCGAGATTTTAGCTGATCTGTGTTCCCCCAGCAGACGTCCTCCTTTTTGCATCATATGTCTACCAGAAGAGATAACTTGATGGACAGAATAATTTCTTGTAGAGATGGAACTGGGATGGCTGATCTGTCAGATAGATCAAGATTTTTGTGTCTATAAATGTTGATCGGGTAAGTCTGCCAAAGACATAAATAATGTGTAGACAAGCAATCCACGAAAACATCTGTCATTGAACATACAGCTTGGAGTGCATTTGATGTACCATTTAAAGGTCGTATCTCAACACTCAGCACCTTATTTTTATGTATTTTTGCCCATACAATAAGACTGCGTAAGTGCACTTGTTAAAGAAATGCATTGATATTGAAAAAAGGAACAGAAATATGCCATGGATTCGTAAATAGCTTAACATTTACTTAAGATGACTGAAACATAAACAAGAGAGCTGATGGATATGAATGGCTTCTACTGCAGGTAGAAAAAGCAGCAGTGGACACCTAAACCCAACTCCTCCACATCCCATTCATACACAAATTCTTGCCATACACCAACCACCCCCCTATCTCCAGACCCCCTGCCTGCACATATGATCTCAGAGGAAGATGTCAGTAGGCTCTTTCAGCTCCTTCAACACTATCAACCCAGACATCCACCACCAGAAGCTCATCCAGCTCAAAGTCCCAGCCTCCACCTGTCAGTGATTCTGAAAGACCAGCAGTAGCAGGTGAGGCTGGGGAGCAGCTTCTCCCGCACACGAACCATCAGCACTGGCACCCCCCAGGTGTGTGTTCTCTCCCAACTCCTCTTCTCCCTCTACACAAATGACTGCACCTCAGTGGACCAGTCTGTGAAACTCCTGAAGTTTGCAGATGACACCACTGTAACTGGACTGATCCAGGACAGTGATGAGTCTGCATACAGACAGGAGGTGGATCAGCTGGTACACTGGTGTGGTCTGGAACTTAAGCCACTCAAGACTGTAGGGATGATGGTGGACTTTCAGAGAATACCACCCCCACACACCCTCCTCACCATCCTCAACAACACTATATCTGCTGTGGACCACTTCCGGTTCCTAGGAACCACCATTTCTCGAAACCTGAGTTGGTCCTCACACATAGACACTGTTCGGAAGAAGGCCCAGCAGAGACTGTGCTTCCTGAGGCAACTCAAGAAGTACAACCTTCCACAGGAGCTGCTGGTCATCTTCTACACTGCCATAATTCAGTCTGTCCTGTCTTCTTCCATCTCAGGGTGGTTTGGCTCATCCACAAAACAGGACAGGTCCAGACTGCAACGAACAATCAGGTCTGCAAAGAGAATCATCAGGGCTGACCTTCCCTCTATCCAGGAGTTATACAGGTCTGGGGTCAGGAAAAGGGCAGCTAAAATCTCTGCAGACCCCACACACCCTGCCTGCAAACTGTTTAGGCTTTTACCTTCAGGACGGCGTTACAGAGCGCTGTCTGCTAAAACCAGCCGCCACAGAGACAGTTTCTTCCCCAAGGCTGTTTCTCTGATGAACACTTGACAGTCCATAACAACACCATACATACTTTGACTCATCTCACATTATATTCTTTTGTAAAGTCAGTTGTGTATATATGTACATTTAAAAAGATATTCTTTATTTCCACTATTATATATACCAAAAAAATAAATTTAAAAAATCCTCACTGAGAGCAAAGTGTACCGGAGGCAAATGTCTTGTTTGTCTGTACAAACTTGGCAATGAAGCTGATTCTGGTTCTGATTCAATGGCTTCCTGTGATGAAGTTAGTGAAGAGGAGTATTATAGCCAGATTAAGTTAGGCTACCTAAAGGATTTATATAAAAATATGACAGGTAGCGATGAGAAGAATGTTAATAATGTTATCAGGACACACAAGAACATGCAGTGGTTTATGTATTAGCCACATCATTTGGAAGATAAACTGTCTGTTTGCTGGGCTGCTGGTACATGCTGCATGATGCCTGTAATGTTCCAAGTCAGTTGTCGTAATTTTAGTCATGAGATGAAACAACTACTTTTGTAAGTGTTGAGAAGTGAAATGTATTTTTAACAATGTTTTGCAGGCTTTATAGTTTTAATTAATCATGTATCATTTTGACAATTACCCGATGAAAACAATTTGACAATGTTTTGTTGTGACACAAAGAAATGCTTAATTAAAATGTTTTGATGTTCCCATGTTCAACAAGTGATCTTTCATAAATCACCTGTCTTTTACAGTGTTTAGAATGTCTGTTATTTGAATTGTGGCAGTCAAAAGACAAGCTGGTCTTTGACTGTAGAGTAGAATAGATTTTACCAGAAAGAAACGTACCTTCAATAATTGACATTCTGCCTTTTTTTCCCCAAAGGAAACATAGTGTAAAGAGTGAAATTCTGAAACTCATTCTAATTATCAATTAAAACCGGACCATGGTCAGGCAAAGTAACCCTGTGCTCACGTAAAGTTCTGTTGATTTTGGTATATTGGTTCTTGATAACACTTTTTGAATGATTAAACAATAATAATTCCATTCATCTTTGTGTAAATGAACAAGGTTTTGTCTGACCAAAACCTCAAAAATAAGGTGCTGAGAGGAATGAACATAAATAGACAATGAATGACATTCTGAGTATGTTTATGTTCTGTGATAGCAAATTTTTAAATGTTTTTGTCCTCCTGAGGTGACGTTCTGTCTGACAATGGCTTTCACCTTCCTTCCTGTTCCCTCCTGCTGGTCATCCCCACTGCATTTACAAGCTAAAGGGGGAATGTTTATCACAGAGGAGGCAAGACGTCTAGGAGGGAATTAATTCAATTCTCACCTCTGCTTTTTCCTAGATGGGGGCTGCATTGGGATTTTACAAATGCTGGTATAAGGAGGTGTTTTCCTTTTGTCTGGTCAGAACAGATTCGGCTCAGCTCAGTAGCACGTCTGATGATGGAAATCTGGCTCCCTTTTAAGGCTAAAATAATAAAGCTGATTGAGTGATGACCATCAAACTCCTTTGGTAAAAATTATTTTTTTTCCACTATAGTTCTCAACTGAAATTCTCAAAACAGCAACCTGCAACAGAAAATAAAAATCAGTTTTTCAGGGGGAATGTGCAGCCAGTATTGTGATTAATAATTGTAGGGAATTTACTGAAATTAGCAACTGCAGGCTTACCGATAGGAACATACTAATTAACTGCTTAATGAATACATTAGCGCCACTGTCTGCTATCATGGAATCCAAGTGGTCTTCTCATAATGACCAACAGGTCAGTGCTTCTTTCAAGGCCAGAACAATAATCTCATCTGCAAGTTTGTCCTGAAAGTGAGATCTCTGCAAACAGTAACACTTCTTGGTCAGACAGTGGTTAGTTCTGAGAAAGTGAAACAGGTTTTGCTGTGGCTCTGTCTTTTATCAATGTTTTTCCACCACTAGATGGAACATTGAGCTTGTTTTGTCTGATATTCTCATTAAAAAAGCCAACCATCTTGTCTTACCACAATATTTTAGGAGCGGGTGGTCTTTAATCACTGAGCGAAGATAATAAACACAGACTCAGCAGAATTCCTCCCACCCAGCTCTCCACGAGGGAAACCCTTTATTCTTCAAAAGCGCACAAATTTTTCTTCATCACCATTCCTTGGTGTTACAAAGTGCTCCAAAAATTTTCTTGTGAAGCAGCCTTTTTAAAAGGTTACAAAGCATTGGGTTTGTTGTGGGTCCTTTTGACCAATCAAAATCATTATTCTCAATTACATAACCTTCCTGGCATCCTCATCCTGGCTTTTCTCTGCTTCTCCGAGTATTCATATTCAGCCACATCTGGAAAATATCAGTTGGTGGACGTGACAGTTTGCAATAACAATTTCATCACTTATCTGGATGCAGACCCTCAGCTGCCTGGTCAAGTTGACCTGGCAACACTTTAGGGATGTCAAAACTTTCCCAGCTGGCAAGAGTCAGAATATCACGAGATTTCCTGCAATAACAAGCATCAGTTTTCCCTCTCACCAAGGACTTTTCTCTAATGCACTCTGCTCTCCAGAGAGTCAGGCGCTTGTAAGAACAATACTTCACAAAGTTCATCTTATAATGGTAGAAACAATAATAACACTTTTAATCTAGTCAAAGCAGAGCTTTATGCTCCAAGGTAACTGCAGACCACTCTGCGCTCACTTGAATTTAAACTATTTAGTTGTTCAATCATAAGTCCGGACTTTGTGAGCACTGAGAGGCTCGTAGCCATGGAGTTCCTAAAAACCTGTCATACTTCTGTGAATAAATTATCAAAAATAAAGAACAAATGAAAGGGTTAAAATTGGATAAACAAATGTTAGTGACAATGAACCCACATGTATGACAGACGGATTCAACATTTAGATGAACACAGACACAGACACATGGACAGACATTTAGACAAACATTTAGACAGACATATGCCGGCATTTAACATTCATACTTTTTACATAAATTATACATTTTGATCCCCTTTCTTGTGTGTCTGTTCCTTGCTTCCGCGTGTGCGTTCGTGTGTTGTATGTTTGTGTGCTATGCATGTGTATGTGTTCGTGTGTGGGTGCTGTGTATCACACAAGCCCACTCTCTTCGTTATACGCTGGTGGAAAGCAAGACTTGGCGTGTGTGCAGGCGCACACACACACAACTTGCAACCGGAAATTCCATTCACCGAGGCTAGAGAGAGCTCTTTTTTTCTTCAAGTCAGTTTCTACCAGAAACTCCTTCCCTATTTACGGTATGCTTTCATTCTAATCAAGTTTGAACAATTTCCTTTAGGTCTATCCCTCAAGAGTGAGCAAAAATTCAAGCAGTAATTTTAACGAGTAACACATCTATATGTACATTTGATTTGGGCATAACTCAACACTTAATCCATAGGATCCATAAAACAAGTCAAAGCAAAGCTTCTGGTGCGCACCACAAAAGCTCATTTGTTGTTTTAACACAGCAAATGAAACTTGGAAAACATTTAAGGTAATCAAATTCAAAACATGCAGTTTTTGTCTCTCATCACATGCAGCTCGCTTCAGTGGCCACACTCATACAGATTTCAGTCTGACATCGCATACAACTCACATAATTGCAAAACACCATCGTTCATACATCATTCGGAGATTCACCCATTCATCTATCTACCATACGCTGCGGATCCAGGCCTTTTTATTCATACATCTCATCCACACTTTCTCATCCTTCTTCACTCCCTTTCATGCCCCCCCGGGGGTCCACTGACCTGATTAATAGTTTGATGGTCAGCCGAGTCCGTTTTTAAACAAATATTTTTATGTGTGCACACATTTCTAATTATTAGATTATTGACTCTAATCCCTTTAACGGGATTAATTTAACATTTCTGCAGAAAACCGATCACCACTGGTCACCATAGAGATCTCAAACGAAAAAAAAACTCTGCAATCAACATTGCAATCTCCAAATCATGTACATGAAACATTTCAACAGCTGTGGACTTTCCAGCTCCTGACAACACCCGGAGGCAGGTCTCTTATCTCAACTTAAATCCACCGGCTATGTTTTCTGAAGGTCTTCTACGTACCTTTTCTAACAAGTTCTTTTATATATAAATTAGCTGTCTCTTACACAAGGAGAAACAGTATTTCGCCAAGTACTAAATAATGAGCTTAGGCCCGCCTTGGCACCATGAACAGGCGGGGTGCAATTACTTTTCAAGACTGCCTTTAGCCAATCCCAACTTTATGTTTTTTAGGCAGTCCTCCTGCATGCAGGAAATCGTGGAGATTATGAGAAGAGAGAAAAAGATAGAGACCACAGTCTCTTGTCTAGTCCACCTCAGTCGGGAGCTCGGGCAGTCGAGAACTCTCTCAACAAGAAAGGAGACATAACTCACCTCTCCCTGCTGTGGGCCCTCGAGTCCCAGCCCGCCCGAAGCCCCCTTCGGAGGGGTGACTGCAAACCTCTCCCGTCGGGGTCACGTCGGGGTCACCAATATTTAGGAGCGGGCGGTCTTTTATCACTGAGCGAAGATAATAAACACAGACTCAGCAGAATTCTCTCCTCCCAGCTCTCCACGAGGGAACCTTTATTCTTCAAAAGTCGCACAACTCATTTTCTTCATCACCATTCCTTGGTGTTACAAAGTGCTCCAAAAGTGTTCTTGTGAAGCAGCCTTTTTATAGAGTTATAAAACATTGGTATGTGTGTGGGTCCTTTTGACCAATCAAAATCATTATTCTCAATTACATAACCTTCCTGGCATCCTCATCCTGGCTTTTCTCTGCTTCTCCGAGTAATCATATTCAGCCACATCTGGAAAATATCAGTTGGTGGACGTGACAGTTTGCAATAACAATTTCATCACTTATCTGGATGCAGACCCTCAGCTGCCTGGTCAAGTTGACCTGGCAACACTTTAGGGATGTCAAAACTTTCCCAGCTGGCAAGAGTCAGAATATCACAAGATTTCCTGCAATAACAAGCATCAGTTTTCCCTCTCACCAAGGACTTTTCTCTAATGCACTCTGCTCTCCAGACAGTCAGGCGCTTGTAAGAACAATACTTCACAAAGTTCATCTTATAATGGTAGAAACAATAATAACTCTTTTAAGGACCTTACTGCCAATCAGGTCCTCGGGGTTCTTAATTCTTATTCAACACAAATTTTTAACAGAAAACAATGACCATGTTGAAACTGAAGCTGAATATCACTAGAATGGACGCTCCCCTTTCTATCAGAGTTCATAAACAGCTTAAAAAACAATTCAGAACATTAAAACGACAAAAAGACAAAACTTAGAGTTAAAATAACGGAAATTGAAAAAACATCAGTTAAATTCTCAGCAGCAAAAACAAATATTTCAGTCTCTGTCCTTGGTCTTCCTGGACGTTCTTTAGTCTCTTAGATTGGTTCTTTTCAACTTTATTGCTCTGGCATCACATTTTATCCCGATTCAGGGTCCCACAAAGTCTTCATGTGTCCATAGGTCTCTGAGTCCAGCACCCAAAAAAGGGGTTACTTGTACAGCCAGTCTCTGGTTTGGTGTCATCCTGAGAAAAAAGAAAAATCCCCAGTATCGTGCTAACCCATGACATTAAAGTACCACATGTCTAATTAAACATCCTTCGCCAATAATTCCATATAATTGTATTTTTGATGTCTCCATAGTCCGATTCCTGTTTGTGTCCACTTTCACGTCCGATTAACTGCTCCACATATTCCCCTCTAACTCATACAAAAAACTCTAAAAAAAAAATTAAAGAATATGAAACCAAAACTAATGTTTCTAGTAACAGAACTTAAGTTGTGCACAAAAGGAGATTGTTGTAACTTCAGGGTTAACCCAGGCCAAAACAACAACCAAAACAGATCTGCCTTTTCAAAAGGAGAAAACGTTGTTCAACAAAAATGGCAGTTAGACCCTTTTAAAATCTCCTCTTAGTTACTACATCATACATGTTATCCAAGCATTAGACATCAGGGTCTTGTTCAGATCATAGTTGAAAAAAAGTATCACATGCAAAATTGGGGGTGTCTTGCATCGGTAGCATCACCTTTTCTGTATTTTCCTTAGTGTCATTTTTTTTAAAATTTCCTCAACGACCTCCTTTATCATAGTACACTGCGATTATGACGTGAACGGGGTGTGAAGACTTTCACACCAGTGCTCAAACTCCAGCCCTGAGTACATAGGAATCTCAGAAAAAAAAAATAATTATGAGCAAAACAAAAATTTAAACCAAATGTAACAATGTAAAATTTTTAGATTATAAATTGTGCTGCGGCAAATATACAATACATAAGGTTCTTAAGAAATGAAATAAAATGGTCAAACCATTTTCCCATTTAGGAAAAACCATTCTTCTAAAAGTCTTAACGAAACCCAGGTCCAGCCTCCACATCAACGAAGGGTAATGTTCAGTAGGTTCAATTTGGTTCCCTCTCATGACCTGTAAAAGGCTACTGATAGAGAGATCTGAACTGCTCCTTTTAGCAGTGATAATCAATTATATTCACTCAGGGTTTTCATGCAAAAAAGAAAAAACCGAAGTTAGCAAGGATAGTTCAAGCAATCACCTTTTTCCCCGGAAGCGTGCTTAGTGCCATTCTAACTCACCCTATCAGCACAGATTTTTTCCTAAACTATGTATTTCTCAGACATTATCCTGAAAAGGAAAAGATTGACATTGCTAAGTACTTTGTTTTTTGTAAGTTGAAAAATCCTCAATTTGATCCAGTGCCTGAAAATGTACGTCTGGTGCGCATTTTTTATCATTCAGAAATTAGACAATTTTTAAAACCGTGTGTGACCTTACCTCATGGGGTTATTCTATTCTTTTAAATGATCTAATAAACTTTGACTTAACACCCTTTTATCAGAAAGATGCATAAGAACATTTAGATAGTTTATACAGGCTTCACAGATAAGCTCAGGGTTTCCCATCTCATTCAACTTAAGTCATGAGCCTTTGGCATTTTTGACTTTAAATAGTCCTCTCACTCTCCGTTAAATAATATTTTCTTTTTTGATATTAGATGCCGTTTTTTAAATGAGAGATCTATGTTTGGAGATGGATCCCAGTTTATTCAATGGAGAAAGAAGATCTGTAGTTTTCAACTATTTTCCACTAAACTGTCACTGTGGGGGTGCTGAGATAAATCAGGGGGATAGAGAATGGAGGCCCAAAACCATCCCACCTCTATCTGACTCTACGTCTGTCCGTCTCCTCTCTCTCTAGTTCTTTAGGCAAGTTTAGTTGTTTTTTTCTTTTTTTTCAGCTTTTAGTTGTTAATTTGCTTTGCAATTCATGCCATTTTATTTTAACACATAGCATTGACTTCAGCTTCTTTAGGTTACCTTCAGTATCATCTAGCTCAGCTGGTCGTCTTTTTAGGTCCTGTCCGTACTTGCATTTTAAAACGTTTCAACAAAATTATTTTTTAGGGGAACTTCACCTAGTTAAGCTATTTTCCACATAGTCAGGTGCTAATGTTTCTGCTATTTTGTTAATTTACCAGATTTCAGCTGACACTCTATAGTCAAAAGCATCTTGTTTCTGCAAGCTTTCAGATGGAGAAGTCGGCGTACAAACCTCAAAGTTTTTTAGTTTATTTTTCCTTCTGCGCCGTTGGATGTTTAAATATATTGCATCTTCAAAAAACTAACTTAATTTAAACCACTGATTCTATACTAATATTCAAATTATATGATATTTGTCTCTCCTAGTATTGTACATTTTCTTTTAGTTAAAAGTGGCATCCAGTACCAGAGATCACAGCTCCATTAGGGTTTTTCCTCCACACACACATGTTCTTATCTAAAAGATTAGTTTTAACTTCAATACCAAGTGTTTAACCCTTATTCGTCTTTATTTGGGGTGCGAATCTTTTTTTGGAGTCTGCACTTTTGTGCTTTTTGCAAGGAATGTGATGTTTGGGTTTTCCTCCAACCCTGGGACTTCTCAAAAAAAAATAACGAGGGCCAAAGGAGGCAGTTCATTCCTCCCCTCTATGAATAAAACCTCTTAGTTTTCTGACAGTCTGAGACTTTATTTATACCCCCGCAAACCCGCTGCTGTTTTTCACTAACAGAGATTATGTTGTTTATAATTGTCTGTACACACAATCAAAAAGTTCACCATCCAGATCACATTGTGCCTGCTCTTTTTGCAAAAGAGATGTCAAAACACATTTTGCCTTAAAGGGTACCTTGTTTTTTTTTTTTCATGACAACTTCCCTTTAGTGACAACATTTTTATGATTCATTGTTTAAAGAGAACATTTTAATCAAGTTCCACTTTTAAATTGTCTAAGCACTTACGTCCTCTTTCTGTTGTAATTTTGCGCCGATTCGAGTTTTTGATATTTAAAAATAAATCTACTATTAATGTTTATTTTGTTGGAATCTCACCTTTGAATATAGTTTTCATATGGTGATGCTTTACTTTTTAGCAATTTTCCTAAGTCAAACATTGTTCTTCATGTGTGCTTTTATTTCCAATCCAAAACCATTTCCTGACCCTACTGGCCTTCTGAAGAATGTTTCCAGGAAACATCTGCTACAGTTTAGAATTGACGTAAAATCACATAACACTTACATTAGCATCAGTTCAACATTGACAGTTCATCCATTTCTCAAATTAAATAGCACATTGATAATATTGATTTTGCAGTTAGTTTCAGGTGGTTTGTAAGTCTAAAATCTATTTTCGCTTTACATCTGAAAATACTCTGTCTCCTGTAGATCAAATTTCAAGGTTAAATTTGTGACCAAGATAAAAACCAAATTCCTTTCCTAGTAATCCTCAGCAAAAACAAATAAATAATTACTCTTTCGACCAAAAAATCAGGAGTGCCAGTTCTGTCGTATGAAAAAAATTTCTGTTGAATTTTATCCCCTAAAAGCGCACTTGTAAGTAAGTCACCTCTAGTTTAACATCATGAACAACTATCTGGAGTTGTGACATATTTCTCAAAGTTACACAATTCTCTTCCTCAACATATTTTCCTGTAATCCCTAGGAAACTAATTTTTGCTAACGTTTTATGTTTTTTCAGCCACTTTCCCTCCAAACAAATGCTTAAAAGGTAGAAAATGAAAAAAATTCAAAACTATAATTCTTTAAAAAACGTAGTAAAATGCTCACTGGTTTTTCCATTTGGCAAATCAAGAAATATTCAAAATTCACTTATTTTTTGGGGTTATCCTAAACATAATGTGTGAGTCAAGTAGGTCTATATTATTTTAAAAAAATTTTTTAGTCCAAAGTCAGTAACTTTTTATTCAAGGTTATTTTTTTCCATGCCAAGAATTCCCCTTAATTTATGGTTTAGCCTATTATATACTTTCCTTTGGTAAAGCTAACTTATGTCACAAATAAGTCAAATATTTCAAGTGATCCATGCCTAGTTTTTCTATCTAGTCTTTTTGCAACTAAAAACTAGTTTGTAAATGTCCTTTTTATTTAATTGTTGTCCTAAATATCTGAATGCTTTTTCTTTCAAGTAGTCGACACGTGCATTGTTTAATAGGAATGACTCAACGGTATCCCTATGGCCATGAAAAAAACATGAAGCAAAATGAAAAAATGTTCCTGTACCTTACCTTTCCCTGTGTAAAAGCATTGATAACATCTGCATGTCTTCCATTGGGAACAAGGTGGGTAGAATGCGAAGATTAGGCCTTCTGAAAAAAAAAAGAGGGAAAAATTAAGCAAAAAATTTGTTTTTTTTTTGTCAGATTTAAATCAAAAATCATGCAATCAAACCCTGGGCTTGTTTGTGTCACTTAATAATGAGGCTGAATCTGTTCCACTATGCAACATCTCTGGTCCCATAATGTTCATCTGTTTCGCTGCACATAGTTGACAGTTTCAGAGGAGATCATGGTAACGTCGGAAATGTAGAAAGATGTAGAAATGTAGAAAGAACAAAGTAAAGAAATTAATTAGCAACGATGCCTTGCAGAAATTCACATTTCTTTTCATATTATAATAAGATTCCAGTAAATTAAAGATTAAAACAAAAAGATTCAAAGTAAAATGAAAATAGTAGCTTAAAATTGAATGCAGATATATTAATATATGAAAGTTTCAACCAACAGGTAATCTGTTTCTGATCCTATATGGTTACTTCTTGGTTATTTTCACATAGTTTCCCTAGTCTTGATCCGATCAATTTGCTTCTGAACTCATAGCGTCTGTTCTAATATCAGTTCTTCAGCTTTTTAAGGTCAACGCATCAAAAATAAAATTTCTGTTAAATACCAAGTGTATTTCATAGTGAAACCTAACCTGTCTATTTTAACATTATATATACATCTTCTCAGGCTCTCCTCCACCCCCCTTATAAAAGTCTTAGTGAGTGGGGGCGTGAGAGATTTTGCAACTTTTGACTTTTTTGTCCTAATTCCCATCACGGTGCTCAGATGCAGTATAAATTTTTTTCAAATGTCTGGGTTACTCTGAGCTTTCTACTTTGTTCCCATTTCGACATCTTGCAGATCTTATCAACCTTTTTTTTTTTTTTTTTTTAAAAAATTGTGTTTATCATCTGGTTGGAGCTCAAAAGGCAATGAATTAGGGGGAGTCAGCTTTAGCCTAAACCGGCTCAGTTATGGTTGAGGTGCAAACACACCCTCCATTTCTGCTACCTGTATGACCCCCTCTCTTTTCCAATGGTTATGGTCAATCTGACAGAGAGAGGTATCCCAATCGTTGTGGTTTTTAGTATAACAATGGCCATCAGTGGGCTCTAGATGGACAAACTGTCTACTTTTAAGGCTAGGCTTAAAACTTTCCTTTTGATAAAACTTATAGTTAGAGTGGCTTAGGTTATCCTGAGCTATCTCTGTAGTTATGCTGCTATAGGCTTAGGCTGCTGGAGGACATAATGACCACTTTCACCCTCTTCGCTACTTTCTCACACTACTCTTCAATTTTGCATTATTTGCTGTTATTTCAGCTTTTAACTTTGTTCTCTCTCTTTTCTCTTCCTAGAAGCTAAACCTGGCCTGACTCTGTGTCTACCTGTGACAACTTTCTGGAGAGGGGCATCGTCCGAGCTTCTGCTGGCAACAACTTAATGCTCACCCTCTACCGATGATCCACATTGCCCTGTCTTTCAGTGTTTAACCCTTTCTCTCTCCTAGACATAGCTACTGACTGAGCTTTTACTGTAACTAACTCTATGTGCTCTCTTTCAGACTCTAACATTGAAAACTGGCTCAGAGTTTATCTGTTCTTTCTTTCTAGGTGAAACGACTAAAGGAGCTACATCCATTAACATTACCTTTTCCTTCCCATAGAAAGTGCTCCTGGATCAGTGCTTCTTTGTTCTCTTTGTGTCTCTGCTCTGTTCTCTCTAACCCCCAGTCGGTCGTGGCAGATGGCCGCTCACACTGAGCCTGGTTCTGCTGGAGGTTTCTTCCTGTTAAAAGGGAGTTTTTCCTCTCCACTGTCGCTACATGCATGCTCAGTATGAGGGATTGCTGCAAAGTCAACGCCAGTGACTGTCCACTGTCTCTACATGCTCATCTAGGAGGAGTGAATGCTGCAAGTCACTGACTGGATGCAATCTGCTGGGTTTCCTTAGATAGACAAACTTTTTATCCAATTTGAATAAATAACAGAATCTGACTGCACTGTTCAATGATTTGGATTAATTGTAATGCATGTACCTGACTTTTGTGAAGTGCCTTGAGACGACGTGTTGTGAATTGGCGCGATATAAATAAACTGAATTGAATTGAATTACTTTGCTATGGAAAGAACTCATGATGGCCATCAATATTTTGTTCATTAGCTGTATAATGTTGTAACTCATTTTAATTCAATTTCAGAAATACTTTATTAGTCTCCAAGTGATTAATAAACAAATTTGGCCCAAATTGTTCTATTTATTTATTTTTATTTTGGATGATAGAGAGATATTTGGTTATTCTACATTTTGTAAACAGAAAAAAAAATGAATTTATTTGATCTAAGTGAATCTTTTTAGCACATCCTGAAATTATCTCTACAGCCTCTGGTCTGATCTGGCTGGGCTGTTCAGCGAGGCTTTGTGCTGCTCTGTCCAAAGCCTTGTTAACGTGTGTGGAGACCATTCCTTTTGCCCGGCCTTTTATTTTATCGGCTACAGCATTCTTCTCTGTCATCTGAGGTTTGAGCAGGCCGTGGGCCAGTGCTCTGTTGTCCACGGTGTGAAAGTTTGGTTCTCCATGTTAACAGGCTGTAATTCACTGAATGATCAGTCAGAAAGTCACAAAATACCAGGCAGCTTCCTTCATGAGACTTTGCCTCGATACAGCAGACACAATATTTTCAACCCTTCTGCCATAACAGAACATTTTCATTCTTTTAAAGGCTGCATTATTATTTCTGCAAGATTAATTCATTTGTTTTTGTTTATTCTTTTATTTGTGTATTATTTAACCATAAAAACGTTGTATTTGTAAATATTATCATGCCACTGTTTGTAAAACCTCGAGAAACACATTAAAATTTCATCTTTCTAATATTAATTTTGTTTAGGAATTTAGCAAGAATTGGCAAAGTTCCTTCAATAGCAAAATCCATAACATTACCATTGTAGTTTAGCGCATATAATAAGCCAGTAACTTACTATTAATAATTGTTCCTTATTTGTTTTTTGGGTTTTTTTTTTTTTTTTTTTCATTAAGTCATTGTATCACTCTGTCCCTTATTGTTTAATCTAAAGAAACGACCAGTCTGGTCTGGACCAACTCAAATCTCTAGTTTAATCTTTCTTCCAGCAATAAATTGATTCCTGTTAGATCACAAGTCATTTCCCTTCACCTATCTGTCTGATATTATTCATTAAATCAAGCTACATTCTCTGTTTTTCATTTTTTCCTCTTGGTTTGTTACACCTCTCACTTTCTGACTTTTACATTGTTCAACAAAATAAAATAACAAAAACTCATATTACACTAAAAACACATTTGCATACTAAATAAGCAAGGATAAAAACTGTCATTTTGTATTATCCCACCTTTAATGAAAAGCACACAGAAGAAGCTCTGGGCCCGGCCCCTTCAGAGAACCGTCCCTGTGAAGGGGAACTGGCAGCCCCCCTTCTGACCTGCTCCTACACACACTCTCATGCTGAACCCAACTGACTTTCAAAGACGTGCAACACTTTCCTCCATTTCAGAAACGTTCTTCAGTTAAACCATTAAATTAAACTCCATAAAGACTTCAACATACCAGTTGTCCTTTGATGGTTAAGACAATATAAACACTTTCCTTTGTATTTACACAAAAGTCTTCCTAATCAGGCAGTTAACATTTTAGCTTGGACTAGAAAAGAAAAAACAAATTAGATAAAACCTGGATTCTCAGTTTAATTATGGACATTCTATCAATTTTCTTGCGCATTTGTGAGATTAATTTTGACTCCAAGGTAACTGCAGACCACTCCGTGCTCACTTGAATTTAAACTATTTAGTTGTTCAATCATAAGTCCGGACTTTGTGAGCACTGAGAGGCTCGCAGCCATGGAGTTCCTAAAAACCTGTCATACTTCTGTGAATAAATTATCAAAAATAAAGAACAAATGAAAGGGTTAAAATTGGATAAACAAATGTTAGTGACAATGAACCCACATGTATGACAGACGGATTCAACATTTAGATGAACACAGACACAGACACATGGACAGACATTTAGACAAACATTTAGACAGACATATGCCGGCATTTAACATTCATACTTTTTACATAAATTATACATTTTGATCCCCTTTCTTGTGTGTCTGTTCCTTGCTTCCGCGTGTGCGTTCGTGTGTTGTATGTTTGTGTGCTATGCATGTGTATGTGTTCGTGTGTGGGTGCTGTGTATCACACAAGCCCACTCTCTTCGTTATACGCTGGTGGAAAGCAAGACTTGGCGTGTGTGCAGGCGCACACACACACAACTTGCAACCGGAAATTCCATTCACCGAGGCTAGAGAGAGCTCTTTTTTTCTTCAAGTCAGTTTCTACCAGAAACTCCTTCCCTATTTACGGTATGCTTTCATTCTAATCAAGTTTGAACAATTTCCTTTAGGTCTATCCCTCAAGAGTGAGCAAAAATTCAAGCAGTAATTTTAACGAGTAACACATCTATATGTACATTTGATTTGGGCATAACTCAACACTTAATCCATAGGATCCATAAAACAAGTCAAAGCAAAGCTTCTGGTGCGCACCACAAAAGCTCATTTGTTGTTTTAACACAGCAAATGAAACTTGGAAAACATTTAAGGTAATCAAATTCAAAACATGCAGTTTTTGTCTCTCATCACATGCAGCTCGCTTCAGTGGCCACACTCATACAGATTTCAGTCTGACATCGCATACAACTCACATAATTGCAAAACACCATCGTTCATACATCATTCGGAGATTCACCCATTCATCTATCTACCATACGATGGATGATCCAGGCCTTTTTATTCATACATCTCATCCACACTTTCTCATCCTTCTTCACACCCTTTCATGCCCCCCCGGGGGTCCACTGACCTGATTAATAGTTTGATGGTCAGCCGAGTCCGTTTTTAAACAAATATTTTTATGTGTGCACACATTTCTAATTGTTACATTATTGACTCTATTCCCTTTAACGGGATTAATTTAACATTTCTGCAGAAAACCGATCACCACTGGTCACCATAGAGATCTCAAACGAAAAAAAAACTCTGCAATCAACATTGCAATCTCCAAATCATGTACATGAAACATTTCAACAGCTGTGGACTTTCCAGCTCCTGACAACACCCGGAGGCAGGTCTCTTATCTCAACTTAAATCCACCGGCTATGTTTTCTGAAGGTCTCCTACGCACCTTTTCTAACAAGTTCTTTTATATATAAATTAGCTGTCACTCACACAAGGAGAAACAGTATTTCGCCAAGTACTAAATAATGAGCTTAGGCCCGCCTTGGCACCACGACCAGCCGGGGTGCGATTACTTTTCAAGACTGCCTTTAGCCAATCCCAACTTTATGTTTTTTAGGCAGTCCTCCTGCATGCAGGAAATCGTGGAGATTATGAGAAGAGAGAAAAAGATAGAGACCACAGTCTCTTGTCTAGTCCACCTCAGTCGGGAGCCCGGGCAGCCGAGAACTCTCTCAACAAGAAAGAAGACATAACTCACCCCTCCCTGCTGTGGGCCCTCGAGTCCCAGCCTGCCCGAAGCCCCCTTCGGAGGGGTGACCGCAAACCTTTCACGTCGGGGTCACGTCGGGGTCACCAATATTTAGGAGCGGGCGGTCTTTTATCACTGAGCAAAGATAATAAACACAGACTCAGCAGAATTCTCTCCTCCCAGCTCTCCACGAGGGAACCTTTATTCTTCAAAAGTCGCACAACTCATTTTCTTCATCACCATTCCTTGGTGTTACAAAGTGCTCCAAAAGTGTTCTTGTGAAGCAGCCTTTTTATAGAGTTACAAAGCATTGGTGTGTGTGTGGGTCCTTTTAACCAATCAAAATCATTATTCTCAATTACATAACCTTCCTGGCATCCTCATCCTGGCTTTCCTCTGCTTTTCCGAGTATTCATATTCAGCCACATCTGGACAATATCAGTTGGTGGACGTGACAGTTTGCAATAACAATTTCATCACTTATCTGGATGCAGACCCTCAGCTGCCTGGTCAAGTTGACCTGGCAACACTTTAGGGATGTTAAAACTTTCCCAGCTGGCAAGAGTCAGAATATCACAAGATTTCCTGCAATAACAAGCATCAGTTTTCCCTCTCACCAAGGACTTTTCTCTAATGCACTCTGCTCTCCAGAGAGTCAGGCGCTTGTAAGAACAATACTTCACAAAGTTCATCTTATAATGGTAGAAACAATAATAACACTTTTAATCTAGTCAAAGCAGAGCTTTATGCTCCAAGGTAACTGCAGACCACTCTGCGCTCACTTGAATTTAAACTATTTAGTTGTTCAATCATAAGTCCGGACTTTGTGAGCACTGAGAGGCTCGTAGCCATGGAGTTCCTAAAAACCTGTCATACTTCTGTGAATAAATTATCAAAAATAAAGAACAAATGAAAGGGTTAAAATTGGATAAACAAATGTTAGTGACAATGAACCCACATGTATGACAGACGGATTCAACATTTAGATGAACACAGACACAGACACATGGACAGACATTTAGACAAACATTTAGACAGACATATGCCGGCATTTAACATTCATACTTTTTACATAAATTATACATTTTGATCCCCTTTCTTGTGTGTCTGTTCCTTGCTTCCGCGTGTGCGTTCGTGTGTTGTATGTTTGTGTGCTATGCATGTGTATGTGTTCGTGTGTGGGTGCTGTGTATCACACAAGCCCACTCTCTTCGTTATACGCTGGTGGAAAGCAAGACTTGGCGTGTGTGCAGGCGCACACACACACAACTTGCAACCGGAAATTCCATTCACCGAGGCTAGAGAGAGCTCTTTTTTTCTTCAAGTCAGTTTCTACCAGAAACTCCTTCCCTATTTACGGTATGCTTTCATTCTAATCAAGTTTGAACAATTTCCTTTAGGTCTATCCCTCAAGAGTGAGCAAAAATTCAAGCAGTAATTTTAACGAGTAACACATCTATATGTACATTTGATTTGGGCATAACTCAACACTTAATCCATAGGATCCATAAAACAAGTCAAAGCAAAGCTTCTGGTGCGCACCACAAAAGCTCATTTGTTGTTTTAACACAGCAAATGAAACTTGGAAAACATTTAGGGTAATCAAAATCAAAACATGCAGTTTTCGTCTCTCATCACATGCAGCTCGCTTCAGTGGCCACACTCATACAGATTTCAGTCTGATATCGCATACAACTCACATAATTGCAAAACACCATCGTTCATACATCATTCGGAGATTCACCCATTCATCTATCTACCATACGCTGGATGATCCAGGCCTTTTTATTCATACATCTCATCCACACTTTCTCATCCTTCTTCACACCCTTTCATGCCCCCCCCCGGGGGTCCACTGACCTGATTAATAGTTTGATGGTCAGCCGAGTCCGTTTTTAAACAAAATATTTTTATGTGTGCACACATTTCTAATTGTTACATTATTGACTCTATTCCCTTTAACGGGATTTAATTTACATTTCTGCAGAAAAACCGATCACCACTGGTCACCATAGAGATCTCAAACGAAAAAAAACTCTGCAATCAACATTGCAATCTCCAAATCATGTACATGAAACATTTCAACAGCTGTGGCCTTTCCAGCTCCGGACAACACCCGGAGGCAGGTCTCTTATCTCAACTTAAATCCACCGGCTATGTTTTCTGAAGGTCTTCTACGTACCTTTTCTAACAAGTTCTTTTATATATAAATTAGCTGTCTCTTACACAAGGAGAAACAGTATTTCGCCAAGTACTAAATAATGAGCTTAGGCCCGCCTTGGCACCATGAACAGGCGGGGTGCAATTACTTTTCAAGACTGCCTTTAGCCAATCCCAACTTTATGTTTTTTAGGCAGTCCTCCTGCATGCAGGAAATCGTGGAGATTATGAGAAGAGAGAAAAAGATAGAGACCACAGTCTCTTGTCTAGTCCACCTCAGTCGGGAGCCCGGGCAGCCGAGAACTCTCTCAACAAGAAAGAAGACATAACTCACCCCTCCCTGCTGTGGGCCCTCGAGTCCCAGCCTGCCCGAAGCCCCCTTCGGAGGGGTGACCGCAAACCTTTCACGTCGGGGTCACGTCGGGGTCACCAATATTTAGGAGCGGGCGGTCTTTTATCACTGAGCAAAGATAATAAACACAGACTCAGCAGAATTCTCTCCTCCCAGCTCTCCACGAGGGAACCTTTATATATTAAATATTATTTTTTTCCACTATAGTTCTCAACGGAAATTCTCAAAACAGCAACCTGCAACAGAAAATAAAAATCAGTTTTTCAGGAATGTGCAGCCAGTATTGTGATTAATAATTGTAGGGAATTTACTGAAATTAGCAACTGCAGACTTACCGATAGAAACATACTAATTAACTACTTAATGAATACATTAGCGCCACTGTCTGCTATCATGGAATCCAAGTGGTCTTCTCATAATGACCAACAGGTCAGTGCTTCTTTCAAGGCCAGAACAATAATCTCATCTGCAAGTTTGTCCTGAAAGTGAGATCTCTGCAAACAGTAACACTTCTTGGTCAGACCAGTGGTTAGTTCTGAGAAAGTGAAACAGGTTTGCTGTGGCTCTGTCTTTTATCAATGTTTTTCCACCACTAGATGGAACATTGAGCTTGTTTGTCTGATATTCTTATTAAAAGCCAAACCATCTTGTCTTACCCCATATAAGTAAACAACTTAAAAGCTTGTCAAAGGTTTGTCTCTCTCTTAAATAGTAATTAAACAGCATGTCACATATATGAGCAGCAATACTACGGTGCCACAGTGCTGCCTCAGAAAACTCACAGATTTCTTTAAAAGGTAGGTAACTCCAAATCAAAATTAAACTAATGTCTTTTATGATGGATAAAACAGTCTAGGACTTGTGTGGACTGTTTTGATTAAGGGAATATTTATTATGGTAATAACAGCATCTCACTGGGTATTATGATTTATTGATGTAAACCTCAAAACGTAATCTGTTTCCATTTGTCTTATGCTGTGCCTTTAGAAATTTCCTTCAAAAGATTCCTTTCTTTAGTTTTGAGCAAGAAAATTTATTATAATTTAATAATATTAAGACTAGCCGCAGTTGAAGGGCGTGTTAATGTCCTCTCCTTGATCTCATGCCAGTGAACTTCTGTTCAGGACATTCATAGTTTTTAAACTAATCTAATTTAAAATGGGGAAAGAACAAAGCAAATATAAAAACTTAGAAGGAGATGTAAAGTTTATGGAAAATTATGTGAAGGGGGCCGGAGAAATATGTAAACGATGGCATAAAAATAAGAATTTTCAGGTAACTTAATTACCACTGAAATCCTAAAATTACAGGGGGATCTTAAACTGGAGATTATGCATTCAAAAAGATCCAGAGACAGTAAAAAACCTTGCTAGATTATAATTTCAAATGGGACCTCTCAGTCACTGCGTGCAAACAGTTGATAAACAGATAAAAACACAAAAAAGCAAGAGCAGCCTTTAAGTGACAGTTTTCAACAGGTGATGCTCATCCAGAAGGAAGACAGTGGGATTGCAGTGTTCCTAGGAAATGCAGCTCATTCATTAACAATACATTTTTCTCCTATAAGTGGAAGTTTTGCTGAATAATCATAGGCTGGATCTATGAAACATTATGTGCACAGACCAAATGAACAAGGTTCTGACTGACCTATGAACCTCACTGACCTGACAATGATAACATGACACCCAACAGACAAACCTTTTAAGGTGGCCCCCCACTAAGAACACCTTATTGATTCTTGGTGAATAAAAAAATTTAAGCATTAAAAACAGACCTAGTGGAAAAAAAAAGGGGTTATGAAAAAAAGGCATTTTAAGAATAATAGAAGTCAAATTTTGTTCAATTTTTGCAAATAAAATTACTCTTACGGAAAAGTAAGTAAGGAGTGTGTGAATGTGTGTGAATGGGAATGACTGATTTCATTGTAATGCATCTTTGAGGGACCTTAAAAGAGCTAATAAAGGTCTGATGTTCTGACGATCACTGCCAAACTTATATCTCAATTAGGTTTTCAGAATCTTTTCTAAAAAAAAATCATATAAAGATAGCAAAGGTTCTACCTGTATTGACAATACTGATAAACAGGGTATGTAGACTTTTATGTGGCCAAATGTCTGTATTTTATCTGTCTGTTTTTGTGAAATAAATGTCATTTTATGTCATTTACCTAACATGTTTCATGTTAGGTAAAAATTAGGGTATATGTGCACAATAGTTAAAGACTACGAGGGCAAGTCTGAATCATTATAATATTAGGTCAGTTCTTTATGGTAAAACAAAAGATTTTAATGTTTTTTTTTGATGTTTAGACTTTTTCCAGTCAGGTTTTAGAATGATCGAATTAGACTCAAATTTTAAAACAAAAGATGAAATGAACTTTAACATAATTACTGGACTGGACTGAAATAGAGAAAAACTTGAGTTATTTAAAAAAAAACTTTAGTTACTTGAACTACATACAAAGCTTACTGAAACTGTACGGTGTATCTTATAACACGGGGGTAGGAAAAAACTAAGATTATAAGATATAATATGCCCTTCTTTTTTTGGTTCATCATTCATTTTTTTTAATAAGAACTAAATCAGCATTATTAAAAAATGCAACTACCAAAACATAGTGATCTCTTTTTTTAAATGTAATAAGGACTTGCTTTAAAAAAAATAAAATAAAATAAAAAAAAATAAAGTCTCCAATAAAATAAAATATGATAAAAAAGAATAATAAGAATTTAAAAACGGCTTTAAAACCTCTGCAGGAACGAAAGACACATTGCTCTGGCTTTTATTCTGCTTTCACAGCCAAATATAACCTTACAAAGATGTGGTCCCACTTAATTTAAGCACTCTGTAAAAAACAGCAGAAGATGGAGAACCGCATTCATGTAAAAAAAAAGTTGAAGCTCTCAAACTATTCTACAAACTCAAAAATTATTTTTGGGGATAATTCAGCTTCTAAAGATGGTTTTTGGAAAATAGAGTTTTGGTTTTGCTGTAACCCACTGAAACAAAAATTATAGAATCACAGGCCCTGCCCAAAAGTTCAGCACAGACTGCAGAGCTGTATGCTGTCATCAGAGCCTGTGAATTACATGAGGAAAAAATTTAAACCCATCTACACAGACAGCCAATATGTATTCAGTTTTTTCCCCATTTTGCCAAAAAATTGGGAAAATAAGGGTTAAAAACTCATCTGGAAAGAATTGTCATTTTAATCTGTTAAAACAGAACGATATATATCATTAAAATAAACCAATATTGCCAAAAAAAATAAAAATAATCTCTACAAAACTGCATCACAGTGACACACGGGAAAATTGTCAAAAAGGGGGAAGATACACCTGGTTAAAATTCTGGTTAATCACCTTTTTTTACACCATACTTTTTTCGGACTATGAAAATTTTTTATTGAACTTTCATGGTTACAGGGAAAAAATACTGTTTTAGTGGTTATAGACGCTCTTTCTAAAGGGTTTTGAAATATACCCACAAAACCTGTGATGCACTCACAGTGGCAAAAGTTTAGTGACACATTTTTTCCCCATATGGTATCCCACAAATCATAAAATCAGATAAAGAAAATAATGTAATGGAACTGTGCTCTAAAGCATTAGGGTTTCAGTTCAAAAATTTTTTCTTACCACTGTTGAGAATTAAAATCATGTACTTTTTGTTTGTTCAGTTTTGATGTAAACCATAAAACTGAGACATAACATGTATTGAGCCTGAGAGGGAGAGGTCAGAAGGGCCAGCAGGCTCAGCTTGGAGAAATAGGGTTAATCCCAGGTCAGGGGTGTTCAGGATGTTCTCAGCAGCTGCAAGCAGTAAATTCTCTGTATGGGGCAGAAAGCAATAAATGGCGACTTTTGGGCATGGTATAGAATAATAAACAACCACAAAAGGGGGGTTGACTGATTTACACGCCCCGACTGCATAAGGGGGAGGCTCAGTTAGTAAGCTTTGAAGTGAAGGGTATAATATGTTCTGGCATCTGTGAGGAGGTAGACAACTCGGTTTAAGACAGACAGCCATGCTTTGCTGAAACCCGAGCTGTCTCTCTCCTAAAGGCCTTTGGGAAACTTCCTTTTTTCTCTGTATCATTCTTTTTTTTATGGAATATTTTGGGAATTATTGGACTTATCAAAAAAAACTTGTTTTTTTTTGCCCTTCATCTTTTTTTTCATGACATCCCCGGACTGGGGTGTTGAGGTGTCTTTTTTTATTGGGGGAATTATTTTACCTCAACACCACCCCCAATCTGCTGGGTTGGTTGAAAGAACAAATGGACAATAAAAATAGATTAGTATACGGAAGACCTTTTCCATTGCCATCAGAAAAAGGGTGACATAGGAAAAGCCCCCGCAGGAAAAATCATTAGCTGAATGGATGAATAAAATGTTACAAACAAAAGAAGTACAGATGTCCAGTGGTCTGCCGATAATCTCTGCTCCTATTTCCACAGAACACTTGAGACCTGGAGACCCGGTCCTGATTAAGACACTCCATAAAAGGATTGGGGTGCCCCCTGCTGGGAAAAGGGCCATACCAGGTTTCCTGACCACACCCACAGCTCTAAAAATTGCAGAGAGACCATCCTGGATCCACAAGAGCCACTGTAAGCCAATATTACCTTTACAGGAGCCAAACCAACCGACGGGTAACAGGGGAAGACCGGCTACAAGGGGCTGATGACCCAAGGGCTCAGCATCTCAAACCGGTGAAGAGAAAAGCTGACCTGTGCCCAACTTAGCATGGCTTTGGATATTCTAACAGCATCAACGGGGGTGTTTTCGTTTTTTCTGAAAATCACTTGTTGCACATATATTCCAGATAATATACATTCCTCAGCTATAACAGGAGCACTGAATAAAACCTGCGTACCTGCAAAACGTCATGACACACGACCACCCACTTCCAGCTCCTCTTGGTTAGACTGGATGCTCCAAAGGGGATGGATGGATTGGGTTAAAATTTTCTTACTCACTGTAGCATATTCCTGATCATCCTGTGCACTTTTTCAATATGTATTATTCCATGCTGCAAATGTATGGTAAAAAGGGAAATGACTCAGTCAGTCACAGTCGCATATGCAGCATTGATTCAAGTGGACACCACATTGGACCCAAAAAAAAATGACTATGATTACATGTTGTAAATGAAAATTTTTAATGCCTGAGTGTACTCATAATTGTACTTCATAAATGACCTTATAGCAGAAAATCGAAGAAATTGCTATTTAAGTGAAATGAGGGAAAAGTACAATAATGACATGAAAAAACCTTGTTTTGGTTTTTTTTACTTTTGTTACATTTTTTTAATTCTTTTACTTTTATTAATTTTTTGGGTTTTTGATTTTTTACATTGTTTTTTATTGTACTCTACCATGATGGTGGGCCCAAGGCGGAGGGGCCGTGTGAGTATTTTTCCCACAATATAATCTGCTTTCCGCCTGTGGGTTTTTTTCGCTCACACAGAGTGATTTCTTTTAAATGTATCTAATCATGACTTTATTCGTGATAAAAAAAAAGGGACTGTTAGGGGTTTTAAAACTTTTTTATTGTTTTTCACTCATGTCTGTACAAAGTGCTATCTTCTTTCCCAGGGAGGGGTGAGTTTTCTACTATCAGCAAATCTGGGGGCTGCTTGTACCCGCCCCCTCCCTCTCTGTTTAAAAGCAAAACCCCCTGCACCCCCAACCCTTCTGACCCCCACACACACAGACACACATAACCCCCCCTAAATGCTTGGAATGTCTGTTGAACTGTGTGTGTGAACACATATATAAAAAAAAAAGATGGGGCCAACACTTTGTAGTTGCACCGCAGAGTGGGCTACCATCTTGCTGCAAGATTAACAGAGACTCATGTGTCGTTCCTTCTGAGCTTGACTATTTGATAAATTAATACCTAACACCTTATTTTCAGCCAATTAAAATACAGGGGTGCATTTTAGGCTGTTATGGGGAAGGCCTTAAATGAACCAATTAAAACAGAGGGGTGTGTTTAAGGGTGTTATTAATTAATTGTATGTTTTTCAGGCGTTAATACATCTAAAAAATACATGGAGCCCTTATACTTTAAAGGTATACTCAACTTAATGCTGGCCTGTCACATGAAATCCTAATAAAATGAACTGTGTAACCAGAATTGTAAGTTCATTTTGCTTTCCAGCAGGACCTATTTGCTGAATATATGAGCCAGTTTAAATCAGTTCAAAATAGAGAGACCTAAAAGTAAAGAAAGTAAATAAAGATTTTGCTTCCCTACCACAATAGAATGAGCAAATCTTCCACTTCTGCATCAACATCATAAAGAACACAATCCAAGGCCCTCCTCTGCTAAAATGTTTGAGTAAGAGACAATCTGCACCAACCACTTGTAGAGATGAAACAGGGAGACAAAGATGAGCTGGGAAAGAAAAGGTAAGACAAATATGTAATTAACAGAAACTTTACAAACCTGCAGAGTACTGTTTCCAAGTTATAAACTGACTCTAGAGAAGATGTGTTTGTTTGGAATCATGAGAGACTCCATTTTGGGAAAGGAATGATAATTTTAGTTACCTTTAACTTTCCTAAAATTTTTTTTTTTGTAACTTAGAGCAAAAGTTATCAAGGGTTTTAGAGAAAAAACAGTTATTCTCCAAATGAACTCAGTGTCAACCTCAACCTTCATCCTCATCCCACTGACTGTGTGCGTGTGTGGGTGTGTGTGTGTTCCTGTCTTGGCATCACAGTGAGAACCATTTTCTGATTTCACTATCAAAATTGAGGACCATTTTGTACCAAAGTGAGGACATTTTCTGGTCCTCACGACCTATTTTGCTAATGGTTAGGTTTAGGACTAAGGTATGAATTGAGTTTAGGTTAAGGTTAGGGTTAGGCATGCACTGGTAATGGTTAGGTTTAAGGCATACAAAGGGTTGAAAATGACTGAACATCAATGGAAGTCAATGGGAGTCAAAACATGGTCCTCACTACATGTAGCAAAACAAGAGAGTGTGTGTGTGTGTGTGTGTGTGTGTGTGTGTGTGCGCGACACAGGCAATAAAGTGATTTGAGCACTCCCTACCCCTCCAAAGTGTCAAGACAAGGGGTTCATGAACAGGTGAGGGTCTGGTGTATGTCAAAGTGGGGCCTGGTGCATGTCAAAGGTCACTGGTTTTCCCCAGGGTAATCATGTTTCTAAAATAAATTGTTGTTTTTGGATATAGGGAATTTTAAAACGACAGCTTCCCCATGCAAGCAAGGGAGTTATGTACACCTTCAGTGCAATCCTTTAGGTATCTTTGACAGCCCACATAAAAGTTAAAATGAATATGTAATTCGGTAATTGGACCTCTTCTGCATTTCAGGGTGCAGGCAAAAAAAAACCCTTTAAATTCCCACAGTACCCCAGGGAAAATCAGTTTTTTCGACATCCTCAACAGCGTCAAGTCTGGTACAGCTAAAAGTTTTTTTAAAAACTTTTTTACACTGAAAATACTAGTAGACGTCTAGTTTAAACTTGTTACATTGAAAATACCAGTACAAAAAAAAAAATGTCGGTACTTTTTCGAAAAAAAGGGTGCTGGACCCCCTCGACCTGCTTGTAATGATTCTCAGAAGTACAATCCATCTTTAGAAAAAGTAAATCATCTTTAGGAATCATTAATGCAGGGAAATTTGTTTTTTATTTTTTTTAATTTATAATTATTTTTGTTTCTTTTTTTTTTGAACCCACAACTGATGATCTCGAGGATTTCATATCAACACAGTCAACCCAGGTAATTAATGTTAAATGCAACAAATTTTTTTTATAGTTAACGAATAAATCAGCTAACATTGAACAATCTACTTATAGATTTAATGAGAGGCGTATACCCCTAAGATCACGTTGGGGGGGCAACGGCAGTAAACCGACTTTCCACCAAAAGTCAAAGTTGGGAAGGCGGCTTATCTCCAAAAAAAAACCCCCCGACCACATCTGAACTTTTCTTCTATAAAAGAAAGAGAATCTGAAGCGTAAATATGCCCCCGCGTATTATCATTTTCCCCTAAAACACACCGGATAAACTGCCAGCTACTGCCGGACCAAAAGAAGTCCCCCAAAAACTATTTTTTTTATTGTGGGTGAATGGTATTATTATAGACTTGTTAAACCCTGAAAAAAAATGTTTACAGATTTGGGGAGGACTTATCTCTGAAAAAAGAAAAAAGAAGCAGAAGATTTGATCAAGCAAACTAAAGCCAAAAAACGAACTTGAAATAACAATGGACACCCATCAGCTGTGGAACGGGAAAGGAAAAGAAAAATAAATAAAAAAAAAAAATAAAAAAATATCTATGTTATATATTTTGGCAAGCATAATTTCCTATAAAAAAGACTCTTCTTGTTTTCTCCCTAGCTGATATGTATGTCAATAACCTGACTGTCTACAGTTAAATAAAATAATATCATATAAATCTGTTTACAGATTCATCCAAAGATGCAACCCTGAAACCGACTCCGAGAAGGTCACTTTTCAAAGATCAAGACAACGTTTCACACAAGCGCATCAGTTCAGTGCAACAAGAAGCGAAATCTGGACCTATTAAAATACACCCCCGTGTACGGTGTAAGTAAAAAGTTATAGTATTTCGAAATTCGTTTATAATTCCATTCAATTTTCAATTCAATTCAGTTTATTTATATAGCGCCAATTCACAACACGTCTCAAGCCACTTCACAAAAGTCAGGTGTATACATTCCAATTAATCCTAACCATTGAACAGTGCAGTCAGAGTTTTTTTTTATTTAAAAATGGATAAAAAATTTTTTTTATCTAAGAAACCCCCAGATTGCATCCAGTAAGTGACTTGCAGCAATCACTCTTCCCGGTGAGCATGTAAAGACAGTGGACAGTCACTGGCGTTGACCTTGCAGCAATACCTCATACTAAGCATGCATGTAGCGACAGTGGAGAGGAAAAACTCCCTTTTAACAAGAAGAAAACCTCCAGCAGAACCAGGCCCTTTACGGGCCTCTGCCACGACCGGGGTGGGGGGTTAGAGAGAAAGAGCAAAGACACAAAAAGAACAAAAATGCACTGATCCAGGAGTACTTTCTATGGGAAGGAACTGTAAATGTTAATGGATGTAGCTCCTTTAGTCATTTCACCTAGAAAGAAAAGAACAGATAAACTCTGAGCCAGTTTTCAAGGTTAGAGTCTGAAAGAGAGCACATATAATTAGTTACAGTAAAAGCTTAAACACTAAAAGACAGGGCCAGGTGGATCATCGGTAGAGGGTGAGCATTAAGTTGTCGCCAGCAGAAGCTCGGACGATTCCCCTCTCCAGAAAAGGGTCACAGGTAGACACAGAGTCAGGCCAGGTGTAGCTTCTAGGAAGAGAAAAGAGAGGAACAAAGCTAAAAACTTAAAAAACAGCAAAAATGCAAAATTGAAGAGTGGTGAAAAAATGCGAAGAGGGGAAAGTGGTCATTAATTCCTCCAGCAGCCTAAGCCTATAGCAGCATAAATACACAGATTGTTTCAGTTCAGATTTTTTATTAGACGGCGCTTATTTACAACAATGTCGTCTCAAGGAACCCCAAAAGGGTCCCCTGATGGCCCTGTTATACTAAAAAACCACAAGGATTGGGATACCTCTCTCTGTCAGACTGATTATAACCATTGGAAAAGAGAAGGGGTCATACAGGTAGCAGAAATGGAGGGTGTGTTTGCACCTCACCCCCCTAGGGAACTCCCGGCCGTTCGGCTTACATCGCATTGGGGAGCTAGGGCACCGGGACACCCGACTTTGGGATTTTTTCCCCGCGACCCCCGCGCTCCGGGCAGGCCCCGGAGATCTCCGCCCGGGCGCGGCCCTCCCGGGCCTTCGGGCTCCCCGCGGCGAAATTCCAAAGTTTTCGAGGTGTGTTCCCAAATGGCCCAGTACCGAAAAACGCCACCAGGTGGAGCAAGGAGCCTATCCCAAATGGCCAGAATCTTCCCGAAGGGACGGCCGGCCGTTTGGAAATACGCGTCAGGCAAATGGCCCACCGGGCCCTTTGGAACACCTCTACGTTGCGAATGGCCCGATTGTTCCCAAAGGGACCAGCCTAACGGCCCGAATCTTCCCAAAGGGCCGGGAGGACCTGTGTAACCCAAACGGCTGGCCGTTTCTCAGACGACGCTGTCTGACGAATGGCCCGGAACGAGGTTAGGGAATCGAGGTGGGACTTTTGCCCTATGTTTAAAGGAGCTCAAATGTATGAGGAATGGCCCAAAACTAGAGGCCTCCGGGGACTTTTGCCCTACTTTTAAAGGAGCTCAAATGTATGAGGAATGTCCCAAAACTAGAGGCCTCCGGGGACTTTTGCCCTACATGTGCTGAAAACAACCAAATCTGAACCAACTGTGCAGCACATGTGCTGCAAACAACCAAATCTGAACCAACGGTGCACGTAAGTTTTGGGAAATTTGGCATACATTAACATTATGGAAGGTGTCAGGCAAATGGCCGGAGTTTAACCAGGGGCAGGTGCCTGAAACCAGGGACATTTGGCATACAGTAACATTATGGAAGGTGTCAGGCAAATGGCCCGAGTTTACCCCGGGGCAGGTGCCTGAAAGCTGGGTACACTCGCCCAGAAAACCCCTTGGGCACGTTCAAATTACCCTAATTGTGGGACATTTGGCATACATTAACATTATGGAAGGTGTCAGGCAAATGGCCCGAGTTTACCCCAGGGCAGGTGCCTGAAACCACCACCACCACCGCACGCTCCCTGGATCTCACACACACCTCCAGGACCAGGCCCACCTCTCGAACCGTGGTATCCCACACTAAAGCACCCCTACGCGGACAAAACAAGTAATCCGCAGCCCCAACATGGTCGTGCCTCTGGTAAGGCGACAAGAGCTATGTGCCTCTGATAAGGAGACAAGAGCTATGTGCCTCTGGTAAGGAGACAAGAGTATCGCGCCCCTGGTAAGGCAGGTCACCACCGCGGGATGGGAGTTTTCCAGGACTCCCACCCCAGCCTGAGTGCCTCCACGTGGGCACGCATGTAGAATTAACAGCTCATTGATCCACCATAAATCACGCAGTAGAATGGTGCCTGAAACCTGGGTACACACGGCCGGACAACCCCTTGGGCACGTTCAAATCACCCTAATTGTGGGACATTTGATGAAAACCAAATCTCAACCAACTGCAACACGTGTTGAAAACAATAGCTTCTCAACATGAGTTTTGGGACATTTGGCATACATTAACATTATGGAAAGGGTCAGGCAAATGGCCCGAATTTACCCAGCTCTGAGTCTCCCCTACGCGGATAAACCAAGTAGACAAGAGTTTCGCGCCCCTGGTAAGGCAGGACACCACCATGTGATGGGAGTTTTCCAGGACTCCCACCCCAGCCTGAGTGCCTCCACGTGGGCACAGATCTCAACCAACTGTGCAACACATGCGTTGAAAACAACAGCGTCTCCACATGAGTTTTGGGACATTTGGCATGGAATTTACCCAGGGGCAGGTGCCTGAAACCTGGGTACACTTGGCCGGACAACCCCAATGGCCCTCCCCAAATGGCCAGAATCGTCCCCAACGGCCCTCCCAAAATGGCCAGAATCGTCCCCAACGGCCCTCCCCAATTGGCCAGAATCGTCCCCAACGGCCTTCCACAAATGGCCAGAATCGTCCCCAACGGCCTTCCACAAATGGCCAGAATCGTCCCCAACGGCCTTCCCCAAATGGCCAGAATCGTCCCCAACTGCCCTCCCCGAACGGCCGGAATCGTACTCGCAGCCCTCCCCGAACGGCCGGAATGTTCCCAAAGGACCCAGGTGCGGCGACGTCACCCCTCTCAGCAATCGCTACGTCGGCGCGCCGTGTTCCCCAACGGCCGGTTTGTTACCGAAGGGACGCATGGGGTGTAGGCCAAATGGCCAGCACGCGGCCACCGTGTCATGTTTCGGCCAATGGCCTTACATTTGCATTGAAAACCCCGGCCATTTGCCCAACATTCCCTACAACCATAACTGAGCCGGTTTAGGCTAAACCTGACTCCCCCTTACTCCATCCAACATCCAACATCATAAACTAAGCCACTCTAACTATAAGCTTTATCAAAAAGGAAAGTTTTAAGCCTAGCCTTAAAAGTAGACAGGGTGTCTGCCTCATGGACCAAAACCGGGAGCTGGTTCCACAGGAGCGGAGCCTGATAACTAAAGGATCTGCCTCCCATTCTACTTCTAGAGACTCTAGGAACCACCAGTAAACCTGCAGTCTGAGAACGAAGTGCCCTGTTAGGAACATATGGAATAATCAGATCTCTGATGTATGATGGAGCTAGATCATTAAGGGCTTTATATATGAGGAGGAGAATTTTAAATTCTATTCTGGATTTAACAGGGAGCCAATGAAGGGAAGCTAAAATAGGAGAAATATGATCTCTCTTTAATTTTCATCAGAACTCTTGGTGCAGCATTTTGAATCAGCTGAAGGCTTTTAACTGCATGTCGTGGACATCCTGATAGTAAAGAATTACAATAGCCAGCCTTGAAGTAACAAATGCATGGACTAGTTTTTCAGCGTCACTCCTGGATAGGATATTTCTAATTTTGGCAATGTTCCGGAGGTGAAAGAAGGAAATCCTAGAAACCTGTTTAATATGGGATTTAAATGACATGTCCTGGTCAAAAGTAACACCAAGGTTTTTTACTTTATTACCGGAGGTCAACCTAATGCCATCCAGGTTAAGTGATGGACTAAGCAGTTTCTTTTTTAAAGACTCTGGTCCAAAGACGACAACTTCTGTCTTGTCTGAATTTAGAAGCAAAAAATTTAAAGTCATCCAAGTTTTTATATCTTCCAGACATGCTTGTAGTCTATCTAACTGGTTGGGCTCATCAGGATTTATGGATAAGTAAAGCTGAGTATCATCAGCGTAACAGTGAAAATGTATCCTATGCTGCCTGATAATTTGACCTATTGGAAGCATATATATAGTAAAGAGAATTGGCCCAAGTACGAACCCTGTGGTACTCCACAATTAACCCTGGAGTTTAAAGATGATTTATCATTTAAATGAATTTTCAGGAGAGTTAAGAAGCTGCTTGTTTTTGAGGTAGGTGCATGTTAACAGTTTTGCAGTTTAAAGTACACTAAGATGGGTTGGAATGAAGAAACTGTGGGGCCCGCCCATAGGCTGCCCATCAGAGGTTGGTTCTGCCTGGCTCTGCCTACCTACCAGGTTTGTACACGCCTTTGCTTTCAATTCAATTTTTTTTTTCAATTCAGTTTTATTTATATAGCGCCAATTCACAACACATGTTGTCTCAAGGCACTTCACAAAAGTCAGGTACATACATTCCAATTAGTCCTAACCATTGAACAGTGCAGTCAGAGTTAGTTATTTATTCAAACTGGATAAAAAGTTCCTTTCATGGAAACACTCAGCACCTCCCTTCCTGAGTTTTAACACTGTTTAAAAGACAATAGAATCAAAAGGCTTGGAGTGATTACTGCTGTTGTGACTATGAATCTGAATATATATTATTTAATATTAATACCTTAACATTTTATCAAATAATATTTCGGTCTGTTAAGGGGTTGTCCTGTAAATACCAGCCCAGTAAGGCGGTGGTATTAGGACAAAATCAAAAAGGGTGAGCCAAGCTCTGACATTATTGAACAGCAAAAACTCTGCACACACATGGAATGAATTCACACAATTTCTTAAAATACAACAATTTATTAACAAAAATAAGTCAACTCAAAGTCAAACATATTTCAATCAACAAACTCTTCACTATGCTAAAACAATCCAACTAAACTACCAAGCAGAATTAAAGAACAGGGAAGACTAATGGGCTATGAACAATACAAACAAGTTGATTAAAGATGGTTGAAACCATGACCAAAAGAGTGATGCAATTACCATGCAATGTTCATGTTTGGGAACCAAGGATTATCTTGAAGAATCTGGAAGTGAAGTTAAGTTAGTCTTGGAACCAACTTAGGCAATAATCAGCATACCTTTAGACAACCATTCACAATGCAAGATCAGATAAAACATTATTTTATTAAAATAATGTTTTAAAGAATGATCTGTTGAATAAAACCAACCTTCTGGATGACTAATTCTCAACGGTGTCTCATTAGCTGCCTTTATAAAAATAATATTTAAAGAAATATTATTAAGAAAATAGTAAAATATTTAAGGAAATATTTTGGAAAAGAGCCAAATCTTTCTGGAGAAATGGGGCTTAGTGGTGTTTACTTAGTTATCAAGTTTAGTAAAATAATGTTTTTAGGGAAATATTATTTACTGGATTGAAAACTAACAACCTTTCTGGGTAGATATTTGTTAGCAAGCAAGCACGTGTTCTTAGCTGTTAGCAGTTAAAGCTAACAAAAGAAGCTGATAGCTTAGCACCAGAATCAAACACACACCTTTAAAATGCCGTTTATAAAAGGGTTAAAATGCATAAGCGTGGACAGCGCGTTATGATCAATCTTCTGTGTTTAAAATCACCTTTTAAATAAAGTTTGTCTTAACTTTGAAAACACACAAACAGAACACAAAACTGAACACGTGTGCTGCAGATAGCCTGCTAGCACTAAGATAGCAGAGTTTCACAAACAAAACCAAACTTCATAAAATGAAAAACCTTTAGATTATTTCATTCTAAATACTTCTATCTCTCTGCTCAGACCTAACCTCTCATGAACCGTGCTGAGGGAAAGTTGTCCATGCGACAACAAAGTTTGAAGAAACTCTGTGAACAAAAGGTTAGGTACAGCTAACCTCCGCAGCTGTGGCTGGCCGGCTCGCTCTGTCCGCTGACCACAGTGCACGTTAACTGCCGTAACCACGGTGATGCGGTGCCGTTGTCCTCCTTTCAGATCGGGAAACTGCTCCACTCGGCGTCGTAGAGACAAGGTCTCTGCAGGGAATTCTCTGGAAACAGTTTGCTTTCTGTAGATCTAAGAGAGAAAGTCAAGCAACGCCTGTACCTTAATCACGAATGAATTCATGAATGAATCTACCGGATACACAGTCAGTAACTCATTCGTACTTAACTCAGTGCATAGGATCGATGATCGTATGACACCCTTGGATCCAGTTGAGAGTTATGTCTGTTTGCCTGCAAAGAGACATTAGCGCGCTGTGTCCCTCCTGTCCCGGTCATCACCAGCGTGGAAGAGACAGGATGTAGCAAGAGCGGTGCTTTTATTTGGACAGTGACGTCACAGGAAGTCCGCAGTTACCCTGTTTCCTGGCTGTGCCAGACGTAGGTTAATGCGATTTATTTTGAAAGTTCCAGAAAAGTCTGTACTGGCCTTTCACAATGTAACCATGGCTGTGGTCCCAACACTGTGCTAAAAACATGTTTTTGTATAATAATTGAGTAAGGATAAAGCATGAGATTTAGATGTCTGTGTTTTACTATTACAAGGTTAATGAAATAGTTTAAACTTCTTTAAATAATTAGTTTTGCATGCATAATCATTGGTGATTTATTAGATTGAAAGTTTTCCCTTTGTTGTGACTTGGGAGTATTGCTGTGTTTCGCCACTAGAGGTCATCCTGGAGCCATTGCAGATTCTCACCACAGGTGTTCCAGATCTACGGCTGATGCTGTGTGCCAGCTGAGGAGTATTTAGGAGCCTGCCACCAGTCCTTCGTCGGCTGAGTGGTAATCTCTAGCCTGAGTAATCTTGCCTGTGTTATTGTGCTCTTTGCTCATCTAGTGTTTGTTTTTGCTTCCTGACAGTGCCTGTGAGGTGTGGGGGATTCTGTACTCTTGGAACCTGAACAAAAACAATTTTTTCTACCTGACCGTCAGTGCCTTTGGATCTCCATTCCATTGACTGTAGCTGAGCTCCTGGATTTACCAGCATCTGCTTTGGTGAGAGCTGTGATCAACGGTGGACCGCTTCAAGTAGTATTACTTCCTTGGACTAACTCCTCCCTTTCTCAACGGTAAACCCCTCCGGAGTATTTACAATCCACGTCTCAAGTAAGCAAGTCGGTTGGATCATCTAGGACATTAAAACTAAAGGAAAACTCTGAACTAACCTGAGCCTTTCTCTCCAGAAAACCTGCTGAACCTGATCACCTTCCACTGGATCTTCAATGCACAATTATTTCAACCTGTAAAATAAACCCTTTAACCTTTTCTGGTTTCCTGAGTGTGTTTGCATGTGGGTCAAGCAAATTACTAACATTATGACACCCTGGTGCCATTAAGCTAGCTGACAGTTCAAGATATGCCCAAAGTAAGGCATATATTTTTGATAAAGTACCTTAATCATGACTTCATACTTGGTGGGAATTAATTATTAGATTCAATTTGTAGGATTTATGCATCAAAATTACATTAGATTTACATTAATCTAATACTCATCTTTATACAAGACAAATCAGGATATGTGACTTAATTCTAAGTGAGACATTGATGAACTGCACAACAACCAAAGTTTGTTTTTTATTGTTAATGGAACTGAACTGCAGGTAAAAACAACTGGATTTGATTTTTACGTCACTGTTATGTCTTTTGTTCTTTACAGTCTACATAATATACAAAGACATACATAAATAAAAATGGTATCTTGAAACATTTGGATATCCATTGCCAAGATGCCTCATCCCTGCCATCAGCAGCTGCATCAACATCTGCTCCAGCTACATCAGGCCCCTCAGCCGCATCAACATCTACTCCATAAAAATATGCAATAGTGAGTTCGAGGAGCCACAGACCCACCCCCATGGACCCGGGACAGATACGGAGATCCAAGCCACAGACATCCAAAGGCCCCCTAGAGCACAGGAATCTCAGTAGAACCACTGCCGCGGGACTACCGTAACCCCCCCAGAGAGGAGCGGCGGAGAACCCCAGGGGAACTACCCAGCAGCCACAGTGCAGAAGCCCCAGGGAGCTCCATCGACGAGCCGGCAGCCGTCTATGCCCGAGCAGATCGAGCCATGGACCCAGAGACCCAAGACCCTGGGACATATCACTCCGCAAGCAGAGGCCCGACTGAGCCCAGGGATCCAGGCCCCGGCAAGCAGCCACCGGGAGTGAGCCAGCACACACCAAAGCACCCAGCCCCGGATACCGAGAACCACAAGTACGTCGACAGGCAGAGTCACCAACCACCGGCAGGTAGTGTGGCGGGGAGGCATAGGCCCTATATTTGATGGGGGGCCTTAACTGATCCAGGACAGGGAGCAGCCCAAAACCCACTTTAAAACAAAAAACAGGCCCACACAGTCACTATCACAAACAAGTCAAAATGAGGCTCAGTATTGTGTGTGGCCTCCATGTGCCTGTATGACCTCCCTACAACACCTGGGGCATGCTCCTGATGAGACGGCGGATGGTCTCCTGAGGGATCTCCTCCCAGACCTGGACTAAAGCATCCGCCAACTCCTGGACAGTCTGTGGTGCAACGTGACTTTGGTGGATGGAGTGAGACATTAAGTCCCAGATGTTCTCAATCGGATTCAGGTCTGGGGAACGGGCGGGCCAGTCCATAGCTTCCACGTCTTCATCTTGAAGGAACTGCTGACACACTACAGCCACATGAGGTCTAGCATTGTCCTGCATTAGGAGGAACCAAGGGCCAACCGCACCAGCACATGGTCTCACACCCCACACCATTACTGACCCACTGCCAAACCGGTCATGCTGAAGGATGTTGCAGGCACCAGATCGCTCTCCATGGTGTCTCCAGACTCTGTCACGTCTGTCACATGTGCCCAGTGTGAACCTGCTTTCATCTGTGAAGAGCACAGGGCGCCAGTGGCGAATTTGCCAATCCTGGTGTTCTCTGGCAAATGCCAAGCATCCTGCACGGTGTTGGGCTGTGAGCACAACCCCCATTTGTGGACATCGGGCCCTCATACCATCCTCATGGAGTACGTTTCTAACAGTTTGTGCAGACACATGCACATTTGTGGCCTGCTGGAGGTCATTTTGCAGGGCTTTGGCAGTGCTCCTCCTGTTCCTCCTTGCACAGAGGCAGAGGTAGCGGTCCTACTGCTGGGTTGTTGCCCTCCTACGGCCTCCTCCATGTCTCCTGATGTACTGACCTGTCTCCTGGTAGCGCCTCCAGGCTCTGGACACTACGCTGATAGACACAGCAAACCTTCTTGCCACAGCTTGCATTGATGTGCCATCCTGGATGAGCTGCACTACCTGAGCCACTTGTGTGGGTTGTAGAGTCCGTCTCATGCTACCACGAGTGTGAAAGCACCACCAACATTCAAAAGTGACCAAAACATCAGCCAGAAAGCATAGGTACTGAGAAGTGGTCTGTGATCCCCACCTGCAGAACCATTCCTTTATTGAGTGTGTCTTGGTAATTGCCAAAGATTTCCCCCTGTTGTCTATTCCATTTGCACAACAGCATGTGAAATTGATTGTCAATCAGTGTTGCTTCCTAAGTGGACAGTTTGATTTCACAGAAGTTTGATTTACTTGGTGTTATATTGTGTTGTTTAAGTGTTCCCTTTATTTTTTTGAGCAGTGTATTTATATTAAATAAAATGCTGTTTACTGTTTATTCCCCCCTTTTGCCCCTGCGTAAAGCCGGCCTAGAGTGATATATTTAAAAACAATGGTAAAGAAATGGAGCCATATGGAAAGAGGGTAGAAATTTAGAATTTTTCTGTTAAGAAAATACAAGCTGACATGATAAGAATAGAGACATGGGCATTTTAGTTGGTATTTAACGACTTAATTAGACACATTTTAAAAACAGAAGAAAATGTGACCAATGTGGGGTGGATAAACGAATGCCAGAAGTATGAGCAAGAAATAAGATTTATGAGAAGAGAATTTGAAAGGATTTCAGAAAATTCTGTATTGCAAAGGAATCTAGGGAGCAAACATATACCGATTTTTGTTCATTTTTAAGAAAACAAGACAGATTAATAGAATTTGATTATATACAGACGTTTGAGAATTTAAACCATGATGAATTACGCTGAGCCGTTTCATTCAAAATTGAATAAAAAAATAAATACTGCTATTGATAAATTATTAATAAATATCCCCATGGAATAAAACAAAATAGTTATGTTAAAAGAAATTTTAATCTTATTTTATTTAATTAATTTCAAGATTTATTTAATTTACTTAAAGATTTATTTATTTATTTCATAATACAGTTTTATTTTGTGACACTGTAAAAACTTTTACGGCCGGTCTGGCACCTTCTGGCATCCTCGCGGAATCCCCTGGCACCCTCCCTCATGCTGTGGCACTGGCGGCAGCAGCTCCGGCATCCTATGGCAGTTAATTCTGCCTGCCACTGCCACGAATTGAGCTCCCAGGGCCACCCCACAGATAAAACTCCGCCCCCTCATTTGAATATAAGAACATTAAATGAAGAGAGCTTAAAATGAAAAATGGGGTTAAAAAAATAAAATTCACTGAAATACGTAAAGTAGCTTTACAAAATAAAAGTGTCACAAAATAAAACAGCATTATGAAATAAATGAATAAAAAAAATAAATCTTTAAGTAAATTAAATAAATCTTGAAATGAATTAAATAAAATAAGATAAAAATGTCTTTTAACATAATTATTAATATTTTATCAATAGCAGTATTTATTTATGTATTTAATTTTGAATGAAACGGCTCTACATACATACCAGTTGGTGGCGGTAATGCGAACTTGACGTTTTTTGGAAACCGCCAATAAACTCCAAAAGAAGAAAAAAAGGACAAAAAAGAAGACATGGCGGTCCTGCAGTATCTCTCTACAGCGGAGTTAATAAAACAAGGAGCAGAAGCCCGTTTGTATCGTACAAAGTTTTTAGGAAAGCCAACAGTAATCAAAGAAAGGTTTCCTAAATGCTACCGACATCCAGAGCTGCACGAAAAGTTGAACTATCGCAGAACAGTTCATGAGGTCCGCTCCATTCTGCGCTGCCGAAAAGTAGGTAGGTCATCTGTCTGCGATATCTGCGGTGAAATTAGTTTTAGGTTGGATATTCAACAGATTATCTCTCAGTGGTTATGTACATGTAGCGAGAGCTGGGGCATTCTGAGTCGGGTGCCCAGAATGGATCTGTCATCATTTTTGGTGTGGCATACATGTCTCACTAGAAAACAGGGCAATTTAGGGCACCTAAACCACACACCCCAACAATATTTGAAATGCAGGCATTGATAGAAAAGATCAACTCATATGTGGTGTATTCAACTTGTTTCCCTTTTTCTGCAGATAAAGTGATAGAAAAGTTCACTTTATACAAATGAGCACATTTTCTGTAGACTTGTACCAACTACTTTGCTGAGAAACGTTTAGCTTGGCTTATGATGATCAGAAGCATTATGGTATGAGCAGGAAAACAAGACAGAAACATTAACTGTATATATTTTTTATTACAGGCTGATGAAGATACATATGATTAAAGTAAGCAATTACAGATGTTCAGAACCTTTACATAATTCAATTCAGTTTATTTATATAGCACCAATTCACAACACATGTTGTCTCAAGGCACTTCACAAAACTCAGGTACATACATTCCAATTAATCCTAGCTATTGAACAGTGCAGTCAGATTCAGTTATTTATTCAAATTGGATAAAAACCTTTTCTATCTAAGGAAATCCAGCAGATTGCATCCAGTCAGTGACTTGCAGCATTCACTCCTCCTAGATGAGCATGTAGAGACAGTGGACAGTCACTGGCGTTGACTTTGCAGCAATCCCTCATACTGAGCATGCATGTAGCGACAGTGGAGAGGAAAAACTCCCTTTTAACAAGAAGAAACCTCCAGCAGAACCAGGCTCAGTGTGAGCGGCCATCTGCCACGACCGACTGGGGGTTTGAGAGAACAGAGCAGAGACACACAAAGAATACAGAAGCACTGATCCAGGTGTACTTTCTATGGGAAGGAAAAGTAAATGTTAGTGGATGTAGCTCCTTTAGTCGTTCATCTGGAAAGAAAGAACAGATAAACTTTGAGCTAGTTTTGAACTATAGAGCCTGAAAGAGAGCACATATAATTAGCTCAGTCAATTGCTATATCTAGGAGAGAAAAAAGGGTTAAACACTGGATCATCTGTAGAAGGTGAGCATTAAGTTGTTGCCAGCAGAAGCTTGGACAAAGCCCCTCTCCAGAAAGGTGTCACAGGTAGACACAGAGTCAGGCCAGGTGTAGCTTCTAGGAAGAGAAAAGAGAGAACATAAAGGTTAAACTGAAATAACAGCAAATAATGCAGATTGGAGAGTAGTGTGAGAATGTAGCGAAGAGGGTGAAAGTGGTCATTATGTCCTCCAGCAGCCTAAGCCTATAGCAGCATAACTACAGAGATAGTTTCAGTTTATTTATTTATATAGCGCTCATTTACAACAATGTCGTCTCAAGGCACCCCACAAAGGGTCCGGAACGGCGCGGTGCCGCCGGGTAGGCCAGACCAAACTACCAGGTGCCAGAGCCCGGCCACCCCAGAACGGGCCACGTGTAGGGGCACTAAGTAAAATAATAAACTGATAAAGCTTGTCGATCTAGAGTCCACTGATGGCCATTTTTATACTAAAAACCACAAGGATCGGGAAACCTCTCTCTGTCAGACTGATTATAACCATTGGAAAAGAGAAGGGGTCATACAGGTAGCAGAAATGGAGGGTGTGTTTGCACCTCAACCATAACTGAGCCGGTTTAGGCTAAACCTGACTCCCCCTTACTCCATCCAACAGGGAGGGACAAAGGGAGAGGCAAAAAATAAGGAAGATAGCCTAAGCAAGAATTTTAAATTGTATTCTGGATTTAACAGGGAGCCAATAAAGGGAAGCTAAAATAGGAGAAATACGAGCTATCTTTTTAATTTTCATCAGAACTCTTGCATAACTTTTCAGCATCTTTTTACACCACCGTCTTTCCATCCAAGGATTACACTGCACCTCCCATCTTAAATGCGCTAACTTTCTAGCTTGTGTGCTCTGGGCACAGTCTCACAAGAGCTGTATTCTGTTGTGGTTTGCAGCAAAACGATTAACAGAATCGTTCAGGTCAGTGGGGTCTTTGCTTGTCTGGACTCCACACTTAAAACACCCACTCTGTTATCCTCCATGGTAGGTCCAATGTATGTCTTAACCAGCTTGAGAGCGGTAAAGCAGTGTTTACAGTAAGCCGTACTCCCAGGTTTTGCAACGGCAATTTTACATAACCGGAAGAGCTCATGGAATACCTCTTTAAAATGTTAAAGGATTTTTGTGGGCTCTACTATGTTAGAGGAATTTTAGGCGCCAGATGCTAATATCCCTTAAGGATTCTTTTAATTTGGTGCACCTCATGTTTTCTTTATTGCATTTATAAATGGAAGCAAATGAATGTGGAGCCTCCTCTTGGCAAAATGTAGAACTTGAAGGATGTAAGGCTTGGATTCCAGGCATTATGTCACAGTTTGGTTTTGAGAATCATCTCTTTGATTCACTGAGCATGTTTTTAAGCACAGGGTAGGATATACTGGTACGAAAAGTGTTCCTGGACTGCTCAGAACAGAGGACATTATACTATATTCATCCAACGTTCTGCTCTGTTTTGTCTTGCTCTTTGGAATGGGATCTGTCTCCACATTGCATTTTTCTGTGGTATTCAAGACTTCTTTCCAGAGCCCTTCTAAGTAGGATTCATTCCTGTACTCTTGAAAACATTTCACAAGGGCTTCAATGGGATCTACAGCTGAACACAAATCAAGAGAGGGAGACTGCAGAAGTGAGCAGACAGCATGTACCAACACTCCTGTCTCCGCTGTTTTGTGTCCTCAAGGACACATACAGTTTTCCACGTCTCATTCAACTGTTGAAGCTCTCTGGGTGCTCAAGCCACTTGCTGTACGCATATGAGTCAGACATAAATCCATAAAGTCCCTTCAACAAGGCAAAAAAAACCATTCAGCTTCTGCATCTGCTTTACCTGTGTCAACAAGAACAAGATTAAGACTATGAGCATTGCAAAGGACATAAAAGGCCTGCTTTGCCACTTCCTTAATGCAAGCTTGAATGCCTACATGCTTGCCACTCATGACAAAAGCACCGTCATACACTGCCTGGCCAAAAAAAAAAGTCGCCACTGAAAAAAAAGGTCACACACTGATATTTCGTTGGACTGCCTTTAGGTTTGATTATGGCACGCATTCGCTGTGGCATTGTTTCGATAAACTTCTGCAATGTCACAAGATGTATTTCCACCCAGTGTTGCATTAAACAGAAAAAGAACACAGAAGCACTGAGGAGTACTTTCTATGGGAAAGAAAAGTAAAATGTTAATGGATGTAGCTCTTTTAGTAGCTTCATCTAGGAAAGAAGAACAGATGAACTCTGAGCCAGTATTCAGATTTGGAGTATAAAAGAGAGCACATAGTCAGTAAAAGCTCAGTCAGTACCTATGTCTAGGTGAAAAATAGGGTTAGTCACTGAAAGACAGGGCCAAGTGTATCTTCAGTTGAAGGTGAGCATTAAGTTGTTGGCAGCAGAAGATTGGACAATGCCCCCCCTCCAGAAAGGTGTCACAGGTAGACACAGAGTCAGGCCAGGTGTAGCTTTTAGGAAAAGAAAAGAGAGAAAACATAAAGTGAAAAGCTGAAATAACAGCAAATAATGCAAAATTGGAGAGTAGTATGAGAATGTAGCAGAGAGAGTGAAAGCGGTCATTATGTCCTCCAGCAGCCTAAGCCTATAGCAGCAAAACAGAAAGTTTTAAGCCTAGCCTTAAAAGGAGATAGGGTGTCTGCCTCACAGACTAAAACTGTGAGCTGGTTCCACAGGAGAGGATCCTGCTAACTAAAGATCTGCCTCCCATTCTACTTCTGGAGACTCTAGCAACCACCACTAAACCTGCAGTCTGAGAACTAAGTGTTCTGTTGGGAACGTATGAAACAATCAGATCTCTGACGTATGATGGAGCTTGATCATTTAGGGCTTTATATGTGAGAAGGATAATTTTAAGTTCTATTCTGGATTTAACAGAGCACCAATGAAGGTAAGCTAAAATAGGAGAAATATGATCTCTCTTTAATTTTCATCAGAACTCTTGGTGCAGCATTTTGAATCAGCTGAAGGCTTTTAACTGCATTTCGTGGACATCCTGATAGTAAAGAATTACAATAGTCCAGCCTTGAAGTAACAAATGCATGGACTAGTTTTACAGCATCACACATGGATAGGATATTTCTAATTTTGGCAATGTTCCGGAGGTGAAAGAAGGAAATCCTAGAAACCTGTTTAATATGGTATTTAAATGACATGTCCTGGTCAAAAATAACGCAACGGTCTTTTACTTTATTACCGGAGGTCCATTTAATGCCATCCAGGTTAAGTGATTGAATGAGTAGTTTCTGTTTCAAAGACTCCGATCCAAAGAGGACAACTTCTATCTTATCTGAATTTAGAAGCAAAAAATTTAAAGTCATCCAAGTTTTTATGTCTTCAAGACATGCTTGTAGTCTGTTTAACTGGTTGGGCTAATCAGGATTTATGGATAAGTAAAGCTGAGTATCATCAGCGTAACAGTGAAAATTTATTCTATGCTGCCTGATAATTTTACATATTGGAAGCATATATATAGTGAAGAGAATTGCCCCAAGCACTGAAGCCTGTGGTACTCCACAATTAACCCTGAAGTTGAAAATAATTTATCATTTACATGAACAAATTAGAATCTGTCAGACAAATGAGATTTAAACCTGCTATTCCCCTGATCCCTACAGCATATTCCAGCTTTTCTAAGAGAATATTGTGATCGTCTGTATCAAATGCAGCACTGAGATCTAACAGGACAAGTACAGACACAAGTCCATTATCTGAGGCCAGGAGAATAGCATAGTGACTTTCAGCAGAGCTGTTTCAGTGCTATGGTGAACTCTGAAACCTCACTGAAACTCTTCAAACAGATCATTGTTGTGTAAATGCTCTCACATTTGATTTGCAACTATTTTCTCAAGAATTTTACCTTGATTGAGTTAATCTATTCCTTACCTCAAAAGAGCCATGTTATCATCACTTATGCTGGTGTATATTCTCAGTGAATCATAAACTCAAATCTGCTTTTTTTTAAAGTTCAATGCCTACAGTACAAGAAAAAAATTAGGACCGCACATATACTTTCATGTACCACATATACACAATATGTATACAGTACAGACCAAAAGTTTGGACACACCTTCTCATTCAGAGAGTTTTACCTTATTTTCATGACTATGAATATTGTAGCTTCACACTGAAGGCATCAAAACTATGAATTAACACATGTGGAATTATATACTGAACAAAAAAGTGTGAATCAACTGAAAATGTCTTATATTCTAGGTTCCTCAAAGTAGCCACCTTTTGCTTTGATTACTGCTACGCACACTCTTGGCATTCTGTTGATGAGCTTCAAGAGGTAGTCACCTGAAATGGTTTTCACTTCACAGGTGTGCCCTGTCAGGTTTAATAAGTGGGATTTCAAGCCTTATAAACAGGGTTGGGACCATCAGTTGTGTTGTGCAGGAGGTCGATACAGTACACAGCTGATAGTCCTACTGAATAGACTGTTAGAATTTGTATTATGGCCAGAAAAGAGCATCTAAGTAAAGAAAAACGAGTGACCATCATTACTTTAAGAAATGAAGGTCAGTCAGTCCGAACAATTGGGAAAACTTTGAAACTTTTGAAAGTGCAGTTGCAAAAACCATCAAGCGCTACAAAGAAACTGGCTCACATGAGGACCGCCCTAAGAAAGGAAGACCAAGAGTCACCTCTGCTGCGGACGATAAGTTCATCCGAGTCACCAGCCTCAGAAATCGCAGGTTAACAGCAGCTCAGATTAGAGAACAGGTCAATGCCACACAGAGTTCTAGCAGCAGACTCATCTCTAGAACAACTGCTAAGAGGACACTGTGTGAATCAGGCCTTCATGGTAAAATAGCTGCTATGAAACCACTGCTGAGGACAGGCAACAAGCAGAAGAGACTTGTTTGGGCTAAAGAACACAAGGAATGGACATTAGACCAGTGGAAATCTGTGCTTTGGTCTGATGAGTCCAAGTTTGAGATCTTTGGTTCCAACCACCGTGTCTTTGTGTAGCGCAAAAGAGGTGAAAGGATGGATTCTACATGCCTGGTTCCCACCGTGAAGCGTGGAGGAGGAGGTGTGATGGTGTGGGGGTGCTTTGCTGGTGACACTGTTGGGGGATTTATTCAAAATTAAAGGCATACTGAACCAGCATGGCTACCACAGCATCTTGCAGCGGCATGCTATTCCATCCGGTTTGCGTTTAGTTGGATCATCATTTATTTTCCACCAGGACAATGACCCCAAACACACATCCAGGCTGTGTAAGGGCTATTTGACCAAGAAGGAGAGTGATGGGGTGCTGTGCCAGATGACCTGGCCTCCACAGTCACCGGACCTGAACCCAATTTAGATGGTTTGGGGTGAGTTGGACTGCAGAGTGAAGGCAAAAGAGCCAACAAGTGCTAAGCATCTCTGGGAACTCATTCAAGACTGTTGGAAAACCATTTCAGGTGACTACCTCTTGAAGCTCATCAACAGAATGCCAAGAGTGTGCGGAGCAGTAATCAAAACAAAAGGTGGCTACTTTGAAGAACCTAGAATATAAGACATATTTTCAGTTGTTTCACACTTCTTTGTTCAGTATATAATTCCACGTGTTAATTCATAGTTTTGATGCCTTCAGTGTGAAGCTACAATATTCATTGTCATGAAAATAAGGACAACTCTTTCAATGAGAAGGTGTGTCCAAACTTTTGGTCTGTACTGAATGTACATAAAATATTCATGTGATGGTTTAGCAACATACCCATAAGGAAAGCATAATTTAAATTTAGTATGAAAACTTCAAACTAAAAAATTATTGTTATTGTGTTATATTACACCGGGTCGCGGGGGCAGCAGACTCAGCAGAGACACCCAGACGTCCCTCTCCTCAGACACCTCCTCCAGCTCCTCCTGGGGGAGCCCAAGGCGTTCCCAGGCCAGCCGAGAGACATAGTCCCTCCAGCGTGTCCTGGGGCGTCCCCTGGGCCTCCTCCCAGTGGGACGTGCCTGGAACACCTCCCGAGGAAGGCGTCCAGGAGGCATCCGGTATAGATGCCCGACCCACCTCAACTGACTCCTCTCGATGTGGAGGAGCAGCGGCTCTACTCCGAGCCCCTCCCGAATGGCCGCGCTCCTCACCCTATCTCTAAGGGAGTGCCCGGCCACCCTACGGAGGAAGCTCATTTCAGCCGCTTGTATCCGGGATCTCGTTCTTTCGGTCATGACCCAAAGTTCATGGCCATAGGTGAGGGTAGGAACGTATGACGACCGGTAAATCGAGAGCCTCGCTTTTCGGCTCAGCTCTCTCTTCACCACAACGGACCGGCACAGCGCCCCCATTACTGCGGCAGCCGCACCGATCCGTCTGTCGATCTCACGCTCCATTCTTCCCTCACTCGTGAACAAGACCCCGAGAAATCAGAGATGTCCTCTGGTGTTGTGATTATGGGCTCAAAGGCCTTAATAATTACAATTGGTAAATTATCATTAATAATTGATAAATATTAACTAAAACCATGCTAAATGTCACTGTTTAATCAACCGCTTCACCGAAGGTAGGGAACCCTTATTTTGACAGACAAATCACTATTGCTCAAACTAAACACGCTTAATAAAACGCTTTCTCTTTATCTATGTGAACATTTATTAAATCAACAACCCTGATACACTTTGTTATTCTGATTCAATAATCTTCACCTAATCAAGCATGCAAAATTCTAGACAAATAGGGATAAAATAACTAACCAAACAAAGATAAAACAACATTGAGTGTCAATGAAAGTCAAACTAGCAGTTTAAGGGCAAAAATAGTAATGGAACAAAGCTTTTGGAGTAGCTTCCACCAACCCGGAGTCATAAAACCCCCAAAGTAGGAGCTGAGTAAAACTCAAATGGTCGCAAAACTTTTAGGCGGCAACCAGTGGAAAAACACTTGAGAGTGAAGAGTGAGTGTTCCACCATGAGGTTCTAGCTGCAGCTTCAGAGCTTCCGAGAACCTCTAACAGTTCAACTTTTAAGTTCACCTGAGTCTGCGTAACAACCTCAAGGACGTCCCCTTCTCCTCCTTTGGCCAAAGGGGAAAAATATGACGGAACGTCAGCTGTCGACTAGGGCAAAAACAAAGAGGAAAATTTCGTCTCCTCGGCAGATCTTCGTGGGTTTTTCTTCAGTTGCGTGTCAAGTCCACGCCTTCGATCGGTAAGGTAAGAACCTACTGGTCTTCTTATCCCAGTAAGCTTTAGCTCGCTTTTCATGAGTTTGGCCAGTGAGGAGAAGGAATGAAACCCACGTGTGAGTTTCTTTTCCAGAATGATGTGCGCCTCCGTTGCGTTGTAAGCGCGTCTCGGTTTCCAGCGGGAGAAAAAGCAATGGTGGCGCATCTCCCGTGTTCTTATATAGCCCATTGTGACATCAGAGGTGCGACGCCCCCTTCCTGTTTACTGCAATGTGTACTAGGAGGTGTAGTAGCAGATGATACTGGGAGGTATAGTAGCAAACAAATGGTCCAACAATCGTCATAACATTTTGCTTCCAAATAATGTAGTCTTACCCTGACCTGAATACTCAGTTAAAAACATGTATATGATAACATTTTCAGTACTTTAATTCTCAGAGTTGTAATTTAAAATTATACAAAAAATTATACAAATGAGTGCATACACATGCACATCTCCATACATAAAGGAATATCAATTATATGAAAGCTTTTAGAAAAAAAGGAAGGGGAGCAACACTAAACCAAACTTACACACCATTAAAAACCTTGAACTAGAATGGAGCTGTTACAACTTTTTTTCATTCATTGTCAATTATTTCTCTTCAGTGATAGAACATACTGTAGGTTCTTGTTAATTTAAGTGTTTCTGCAGAAGAACATGATGAGGAATGACAGTTTCCTGGTCATCCAAATGTGTACCAAAGTGTAAATGACAATCTTTAATTGAAAATTAAAGAAAATTACACTATAGTAGATCATTATCAAACAATGCTGTAACAACCTTGAAAGAATCTGTTCCACTTTTAATTTCCTCATCACAGAAAAACAGTGGAGGGCAATAATTTTGTGTCTTTCCCTTCACAAATTGATTTTCTTATTCATAGTGTTACTTTATCATTGCGTGGTGCATTAGACAATGCAGTCCCCTTGAAAAAGAAGGTAATTATTCATAGGAGGCTGGCTCCCTGGTTTAATTCAGAGCTGTGTACTTTAAAGCACAATGTTAAAAAATTGGAGAGAAAAGGGCGCACTACACACCTAGAGGATTCCTACTTAATCTGGAAAAATAGCCTAGTGTTGTATAAAAAGTAGAAGTAGAATGGGAGGCAGATTCTTTAGTTATCAGGCTTCTCTCCTGTGGAACCAGCTCCCAGTTTTAGTCCGTGAGGCAGACACACTGTCTACTTTTAAGGCTAGGCTTAAAACTTTCCTTTTTGATAAAGCTTATAGTTAGAGTGGCTTAGGTTATCCTGAGCTATCTTCCTTATTTTTTACCTCCGTCTTCCCTCCCTGTTGGATGGAGTAAAAGGGAGTCAGGTTTAGCCTAAAACAGCTCAGTTATGGTTGAGGTGCAAACACATCCTCCATTTCTGCTACCTGTATGACCCCCTCTCTTTTCCAAGAGTTATGGTCAATCTAACAGAGAGAGGTATCCCAATCGTTGTGGTTTTTAGTATAACAATGGCCATCAGTGGGCTCTAGATGGACAAACTGTCTACTTTTAAGGCTAGGCTTAAAACTTTCCTTTTTGATAAAGCTTATAGTTAGAGTGGCTTAGGTTATCCTGATCTATCTCTGTAGTTATGCTGCTATAGGCTTAGGCTGCTGGAGGACATAATGACTGCTTTCACTCTCTCTGCTACATTCTCATACTACTCTCCAGTTTTGCATTATTTGCTGTTATTTCAGCTTTTCACTTTATGTTTTCTCTCTTTTCTTTTCCTAAAAGCTACACCTGGCCTGACTCTGTGTCTACCTGTGACACCTTTCTGGAGGGGGGGCATTGTCCAATGTTCTGCTGGCAACAACTTAATGCTCACCTTCTATCGAAGATACACTTGGCCCTGTGTCTAACCCTATTTTTCTCCTAGACATAGATACTGACTGAGCTTTTACTGTGACTAACTGTATGTGCTCTCTTTTATACTCTAAACTTCAAAACTGGCTCAGAGTTTATCTGTTCTTTCCTTCTAGATGAAACGACTAAAGGGGCTACATCCATTAACATTTACTTTTCCTTCCCATAGAAAGTATTCCTGGGTCAGTGCTTCTGTGTTCTTTTTGTGTCTCTGCTCTGTTCTCTCAAACCCCCAGTCGGTTGTGGCAGATGGCTGCTCACACTGAGCCTGGTTCTTCTGGAGGTTTCATCCTGTTAAAAGGGAGTTTTCCTCTCCACTGTCGCTACATGCATGCTCAGTATGAAGGATTGCTTCAAAGTCAATGCCAGTGACTGTCCACTGTTGCTACATTCTCATCCGGGAGGAGTGACTGCTACAACTCTCTGACTCGATGCAATCTGCTGGGTTTCCTTAGAAAGAAAAACCTTTTATCAAATTTGAATAAATAACTGAATCTTACTACAGTCAGATTGAAATGAATTGAACTGAGGATGATCCCAAACCTAATTCACATTTACACATTCCACTTCATCTACCATAACTGAGGTAGGATGATGTCATTCTTCTGAAGCAGACGACGAAAATTGCAGTGAACATGTCTGACATAAAATGGCGAAAGACCACAAAAATGTCATCTTCCATGGATTTTTTTAATCTGTTTCAAACAACAATAAAAAAGTCACATGGAACATGGATGAACAAAATTCCCAAAGAGAAAGAAAACAACTAACAGTGCTGTAAGTGGCTCTAAAGTAGAGAATGTTCTGATAGAACTGACTTGCCTTTGTAGCCCAGCTTGCAGTGCCTGCATTGGTAAAGGAACCTGCCAAATGGTTTGGGCTGAAGTACTACGTCTTCCAGATTAAATCTTCAAGGTTGTACATGTGCCCCATCATTGGATTGTCCCTCTGCACTTACAACATTGCCAATTACAATCTGAAAAGATAGTCAAATTTTAAATGTAACTACATCTGCTGTAAGAAAATAACCTACAGTGACTAGAGTGTCACCCCTTATCTTAGTCTCACCTGTAAAGCATACAGTGGAGAGGCACAATGTGATTGGAAGGACTATGACACCACCTTAGCTGCCCAAATTGTCAGCAGCACCATTAGCAGCCAGAGCAATGATACTGCACTAGTCTCCAAGAGGAACAAAGGCTTTCTTTGAGGCAGCGTAAATTACTAAATAAACAAATAAGATCATACCATTGACTTCTTAGATCAAGAATTTATCATGCAACCTATTTTTTATTTTTCATTTAATATATATTTTTACATGTTATTTATTTATTTATTATTTTTTTTTTTAATTATTAATTTATTTTATATAAATAAATGATTATTCGGTAACGGGAAAACAGGCATACTACACTACATGGCTTACCTTTGGGAATGGGCATGCTCAACCTCAACGTGTCCATTCAGTACATTCACCAATGTTCCTCTCCCTAAGGTACAACTGTGCTCAATGACTATTTTGTGGCTATATCAGTCTTCGTCGATCAGGAATGCCATGTATGTCCTGGTCGCACTTTGTATCTGCGATGACTCCAATAATTTGGGCAGACGCGACATCATTACTGTATAAAATTGCTGATCATCTCTGCCTCATCTGATGATCTATTTGCTACTGCTTGCCGCTGAAAGGCAGCGGGGAGAGGGGACACTGGGGCTGTTTACTTGTTGCAGCATGTGATGTTTGTTTTATAGATGCATTTTGGCTATTTTAGCGTTTCAATTCAAAACATATTAGAACCCGTCACAAATGCACTATTGCTGCCCATGGTCTTCCCACACTCTTTAGAGTAAATGCAAACTAGAAAAATTTGCATTTCCTGCAAAAATGCAGTGTCAATGCTGTAAGCTGAATTTTTTTAGCCGAAAGCTGGCAGAAACAAGCTGAAATTGACTGCAGAAAAAACTGCTGAAATGTAATGAATTAGAAGAAAACAGAAATGCTCAACTCCTGTTGAAAGCTGGTGGAAAGTGGCTAAGGTTGACAGCAGATTATCAGCTGAAATCTGAGAAATTAGTTGTAATAGCAGCAGCAAAGAAAAACTGTCATCTGATCTGTTTAAGCAGGAGACTATTAGCTATAAAACAGCGTAACAAGGTGAAGTTACCTCAAAACTACTTGTTGAAACAGTTTTTGAAATGCAAGAACTGACAAAAACTTTTAAAAAGCAGGAAAGAGCTGCCCATAGATGAGCTGAAAAAGCAGATTGAAGCAAAAATATAGCCTAAGAAGTTGAAGTCAGTGCTAAAATATATAATAAAAAAATGACAGAAAATTCAGAAAAAGAACGAACTAACAACAAATACGCTGAAGAAACACAAAAACAAACAAGAAATTGCCTAAAAAAGGCAAAAATGTTCTACAGCTAAGAGAGAAGAGAGGAGATAGAGAAGCTAAAATGCTAAAATTAGCATATTGGCTATCACTTGCATGAAGGCTGATATTAATTTACCCCATCTACTATGCAAAAAGCAATGTATAAGCTAAAATTAGCTAAAATGCTAATGCTTACTACAGCCTATATTCAAAAGTGTATGAAATTGCGCTTTAAAATTATTCACTCCTGATCAGGTGTTGGAACAGCAGTAGAAGCTGTTTAAGTAGCTGGCATTAAATGGTCGCTGTTTTGATGCTCCCCTGGGACCTATGAAAATGGTCTTATTATAAGTCACAGAGTAGTGGTTTCATTCTGGTTCTGATAGAGATTGGACCTGGTTCTGATGGCGATTTGTACCTGGTTCTGATGAAGAATTACAAGGTTCTGATGGAGAATTACAAGGTTCTGATGGATATTTTTTCCTGGTTCTGATGGAGCTTTTTGATGGGTTCTGATAGAGTTTCGGCCTGGTTCTGATAGAGGTTTATTCCTGGTCCTGATGGATGTTTCTTCATGGTTTTGACAGTTAGGACCTGGTTCTGATAGAGGTTTTATACCTGGTTCTGATGGAGTTTGGACCTGGTTCTGATAGAGGTTTCTTCCTGGTTCTGATGGAGTTTGGATCTGGTTCTGATGGAGATCTGTATCTGGTTCTGGTGGAAGTCTGTACCTGGTTCTGAGGGATGTTTTTCCTTGACTCTGATAGAGTTTGGACCTGGTTCTCATAGAAGGTTCCTCCTGGTTGTGAAGGTGATTTGGGCCTGGTTCTGGTGGAGGGTCCCTAACTGGTTCTGATGGAGATTTCCTCTTGGTTCTGATGGAGTTTGGGTCTGGTTCTGCTGTAGATTTGTTCCAGGTTCTGATGGATTTTGGAACTGGTTCTGATACAGGTTTGTACCTGGTTCTGATGAAGAACTGTACAAGGTTCTGATTAAGATTTTTTCCTGGTATTGATGGAGTTTTTTTGCCACGTTCTGATGGAGTTTGGACCTGGTTCTGATAGTTCAGATAGAGGTTTTTTCTTGGATTAGCCAATCAGCGTTGAGTTTCAGTGAAATTCGACACCTGCTGTTTTTCTAACGAAGGACGTCACTCTGCCCTCTAACTGGCTGGTCTTTTTAACATGGAGTAGCATGCTCCCGACCTACTCCTAATATCTCAGAAATCGTAAGGGCTATCGACTTCGTTCTTTGACCGTTTTTATTAGAACGGACAGGGGAGCGATAATTTCCATCTTTTTTTGCTGACAAAATATTATTGAAGGCACAGCAGTAGGTGAAAAGATTGGGGAAAAATGGATAAAAAGACAAAAATGCCTGAACATGCTCTCAAACAACTTTGAATAACTCGGAAACTATAAGGTCTATCGATTTGATTAATGTACTGTATGAATCGGCATGCTTTGCTGAACAATCATGAAGCTTTTCAAGTTTCGTCAAAATCTGTGTAGGAGGTATGACCCTTGTTGAGGTACAATAATTCCACCATATATAAAAAGACACCCTCAACACCCCAGTCCAGATGTCGTGAGAAAGAACAGATGAAGAGCAGGAAATTAAGATTAACACAAGTTTAATTTGGTAAATGATAAGTCCAATAATTCCCTAAACATATTCCATACAAAAAGAATGATTCAGAGAAAGAAAGAAAAATTTACCAAAGGCCTTTGGGAGAGAGAGCTCGGGTTTCAGCAAAGGATGGCTGTCTGTCTTAACAGAGTTGTCTACCTCCTAACAGATGCCAGAACATCTTATACCCTTCACTTCAACGCTTACTGACTGAGCCCTCCCCATTATGCAGTCTGGCGCTGTAAATCAGTCAAGCCCCCCTTGTGGTTAGTTTATTATCTATACCATGCCCAAAAGTCGGCCTTTATTGCTTTACTGCCCATACAGCCAGCATTTACTGCATTTACTAATTTGAAAACGACCCTTTTCACTGAAATTCGCAGTCCTCACTTTTCTTAGATTTTTTATTGATGCCAATGGGTCAGGAGGTGTGACGGGCCTGCGCTCAGGGAGTGTTTTAAAGACAACTGTAAAACCTACGGCAGTGACACATATATTTACTGAAAGCAGAATGGCAGAGCTGCGTTTTGATGCATAAATTAATTCTGTAAACGGGAATTTGCAAGAACAACAGCAATTTGTTAGCGAAAACCCGGTCAGGTTTCAAAAACTGAGAGGGCCAAGAGTGCTCACTGTGACAGTTGGAGAATTCTGTCATTGGATTACATTGTAAAATTGAAATCTTGTGAAAAGTTGGATAAAACTTCAATTGCGATTTTAGAAAAAACGTAAGACATATCAAAAAGCAGAATCATTTGAGGCTTTCTTAATGTCTTGTGACGCATTTAAATTTTGAATGGAGTTTCTAGCTGAAAGTATGTGGAAGTAGTTGGCTCTGAAAGAGCGTAAACCTTTTGCTGGATTTTGCTGAATTTTGCAGAATTTTAAAGATTTTCCATTCCTTTCAATGGGCTACAAATTGGCACAAAAAGCTGAATATTTTAAAAAGTATAAAAAATATTAATACATAAAGTCATTGCTGGAATGTCCTAAATGAGCTGAACATTTTAAAAGTTGAATGGCTGAAATACCACAAAGTATGAAGGAGATAGGTGCCAAAAGTGTTATATATATATATATATATATTAATAATAAAGAGAAACAGGAACACTATTGCAATCATTGTATTCGTTTTACTGTATCTTACCCAGTGAAGCTGGTCAAGCCACGCAATTCGAAATTTCTACACTTAATTTCAGTGGGCTTTTGCTCAGAGTAGATCGAACGTGGCTCTTTGGTTGATGCTGTCTCTGTACCAGGGCATGACATAACCTGGGAGGTTGGTTGCTCTGTATAAGAGCATTAATTAAGGTTTTTATACGGAACAGGCGTTAACAATCATAATGAAAAAGTTTTCAATCGTTTTTTTCATCTTTTCAAATTATCCGTGGTTGCCTGGGTTTCCATACAAGACTTTTTTTTTTTTTTTACTAATTTGACTGACTGACTGACTACTAATTTGAATATAATTCTAAAGTTGACTGCCTTTTTCATAACTAGGATCAAATTGGAATGTATGTAATAGATTTTGAATCTGTCTGTATGATTTAATTGAATTGACTTGTTTTGTTAAGTGCCTTGGGACGACATTTGTCATGAAATGGCACTACAAAAATAAACTGAATTGAATGTTTTAAAGTCGCAGAACCACCTTTTGACAGCAGATTGAGAACAATGATTTGAAGTCAGAAGTTGGCAAAGCTATTACAAAACATTCCCCTTATTACAAATTGACATGATGAGTCCACAAACCCCAATGCAGACAGCTAAAGTGCAGAGGGAAGATATTATCATTGAAGAAATTAGCCAACATAGAGCAATTATGTTAAAGCTGTGTGCTATTATTTGTATTTAAACTCAATGAAAGCTGTCAGAAATACAAGATCAATTATATTTGACATTTGAGATGCATTAAAATCTAATAAAAATGGCTGTCTGTTTAGTTCAGTGTAGTAACACAATTCCGCATTGCTTTGGAGTCTTTGGTTTAAAAAACCAGCCAGGTATTGAACAAAAAATCCACTGTTTTCTATAAAGAAAAGTGGTATTGTGAAATAGCAGATTCTTTAAAATACAATGGTCTACTGTAGCAACACAATTTAGCGTTGTTTGAATGCAGTGAGTCACATGACCTGGAAGCTATTCATTTATTGAGTTGAGTATCTGTTTGGATCGCTTCGTAATTTGTAGATGATCACAAAGTAAACCATTCCGTTTAGGAGTACACGTCATCTTTCGAGTGTAGTGAATGGTTGTCAAACCAAAAACAATGTCACAGCAGTAAGTGGTGCAAAGTATAAACTATGGAGAACATTGGAGAAAAGAACAATATAAACTTTTTGCCTATTCCTGAAGTTTCCTAGCAGTTTCACAAAGCCAAAGTGATTTCAAAACAATCTTTTATGATGTACATAATTTTATTTGATATATTAAAGCCTACCTCATGGTGATTTATTAACCTTACACCCTTCTTTCTGGTGTCACCTACTTGTCTCACTTTGAAAGCACATTTTGATTTTTATCTATAAAAGTCTCTTATAAATAAGCTGTCCTTAAGAATATGGTTAAGATTAGAGTCTGCAAGTGTGTGACGGAAATTGACCTGACCCCCAGTCTCAGTCTAACAAATATACTTGAATTTTTAAGCTGAATCTAGATTAAGTCTGTAGTGTGTTCCGAGTACTTATCCTACTTCAAACTTCTATTCCCAACAGCTAATGAGAATAAGAGGCTGTTGCACAACATTGCCTGCAACATGTTTTAAAATGTTTTTGAAAACCTATCTGTAACTATACAACATAATAAACCTAAATTCAAAACACTGTGGGCATAATAGAAGCTATCAACTAACTAACTGAACTAACTCGCTGAAGCAAAAAAATAAATAAGAGACACTGACATTTATTGAACGTAAAGATAAAAATGCTCCTAAACTAAGAAGTATCAGTAATTTATAAGAAGTGGTTTAGGTCAGGCCTAATAAAAAAAGATTTTTAAATAAAGCATTCTAAATTCCATTTAGAATAAAAAAATTTATTATAAATTCTATTTTTTGTAATACAGTGCTGCCCAAACATTATATTGTGGTATATTAAAATAGCTTTTTTTCAAAAAAACATCAACGCTATCCAAATCAAATTTTCATTTGAGAAATTCCACGGTGGGGTAACTGAAGTATTTTAAACTGCATTGCTTTCCTTTTATGGTGCAGTGGAACACAAATATAGTATGTCCAAATTCTTATATATATTAACTATTACCATCACCTTTAATGTGTCACCCTTGCACTGATGTAGTTTTGGTGATTTTATTTATTTATTTATTCCAGAGTCATGTACAGAAGTTCACTTAACCCTTTTTCTCTCAACAGGCATATCTGCACCAGTTGTATACTTTGTGGATTACAAGTACTACTGCATCTTCTTGGAGGAAATTGTTGGTTCCGTGACGGTGCGTGACCACATCAACTCTATTCAGCATGTCAACCCCAGTGTGGACCAAGGTCTGCATAAGCTAGCTGAGAGAATTGGCCAGATTTTAGCCAAAATGCATGATGAGAACGTCATCCACGGTGACCTGACCACCTCCAACATACTGCTGAGGCATCGTCCAGAGGACACAGAACAAGAGCTTGTCTTCATCGACTTTGGCCTAAGTTACATTTCAGCTTTGCCTGAGGATAAGGCAGTTGATTTGTTTGTCCTGGAAAAGGCTTTTCTTGGTACTCACCCCCCAAAACAGCGTGTTTTTTTAGAAAACTGCTAAAGAGTTTTTCCTGCAAAATCTAAATTCTCCAGCAGTCATTACAAAGGGTTGTTTTTTAAAACGGCAGAGAGGGAGGAAGAGGTCCATGATGGGATGATCATGAAAAGTGTATGCACAAACACTCATCTTGAGTTTCAGATTAGTGGTTAATGGGTTGAAAGGACACAGCTAGTATTTAGCACAACTGTATGTTGAGCAAAAATAAAATAAACTGTTTTTTTATTTAAATGTTGTATGTAATGCATCTTCTCATGGGTTTTAAATGTTATCAAAAGGTTTGGTCCCCTCCATTAGTTGTTCAAAATAAATGGATGGGGCCAGTAGGGTCGAGATGGGGTGGGGGGCACAACCTCAAAAGGTCAGTTTGGAAGAAAATAATATTGGTAAAAGATATCTACATTGAAGCATGGTGGTATCTGTATGTTCGGAGATTACTTTTCTTCAGAAGGAAATGAGGTCTTTCTACGTTTGGGTTTCTAATTCTGAGATGTATTAAGTGACAAACTGTTTTGACCAAAACCTGGTTCATAACCAGGTTGTAAGTTGTCTCAAATTCAAAAGTAAATATAAAACATAAATTGCTGTTCCTGTGAAACAACTGTGAGAATGCTTACCTGCTTAATAAAAAAAAAACCCCAAAAAAACCCTATCTTAAAAACGGGCGAAAAAGAAAAATTTCAAAATTGATCAGAACACGCAGAGGAAAAAATCTAAAGTTGGACAACGTTAAATGTTTTTGATGCAAAAAAGATAAAGGAAGCACGGGTACAATTTCAAGTGCAACAAAAATAAGTCACAGACTTTAAATTGCTTTGTACCTTTTATACTAAGGTAAAAAAAAAAGTTTAAACGGAAACTGAAATTGTATTAGACCAAAACTGACACCCAAAGACCATTTAAAGACAAAGAACTGGGGTTCTCATGAAAAATGTTCAAATTAATCACTACAACACTGCTGATCCACTGAATGAATAAACCAGAAAATCTTGGCAAATTGGATGAAGACAAAATTTCAAACAGTAGCTTAACTACTTAAGCCCCAAGGGTTTTTGTGAATTTTGTGCTAAACAAAATTGACAAAATACTTCAAGTGTAAGGGGGAAAAATGGAGCAAAAATCAAACCTGTTTAAATTTGCTCTTACTCAAAAACCATGAGGGCTATCTATGTGATTCTAGCACCATGGGTATTAGCAGGCCTCAGTAAACAATCTGTCTGGGAGGTGTGATGATGTAAAAAGGGTGATCATTTCGGAAGCTTTTAATTTTAAGATTTTTGACTAAGAGCAGACCTACTTCATGGCAAACAGGAAAAAGTATCGATATTCATGTGCCTAGAATAATCTGTCTGTGGCCTTCCAATGCTTCCTTCTGTTGCTCTTTCCCGTGGCCGAATGGTTGGGCGGGCTTGGCGGTGTGCTGCTCTGCTGGCTGTTGTGTCTGGGGGGGGGGGGTCAGGGTGGCGTGGGGGACTGCAGTGTGTGGGGTTTGGGGGTTGTGTCCTCTTCTTGGATGTGGGGTCGCCGCATCTGGATCAGCTGAGCGTGATGGTAGAGCTGAGCTGGATAATGTTTCTACCTGGGCTTTCATTGCAGTTGCAGTGATGTAATGTGTCTGTGTGGGGGCGGGGTGGGCGACCTCATGCCTGGTGAGTTTGTCCCATCTTGGTGTGGGGTCGGGGGTTCCGTTTTGACCTCGGTGCTCAAGGGTGTCTTCCCTGTTGCGCCTGGGGGCTGGGGCGGCGTGGCGCGCTGTTTGGTGGGGGCGGGATGCAGTGGGGCTGCTGGGAGCGGTGCTGTGTGTGGAGCTTGCGCTGTGTAGGTGTTGCTTCTGGTTTTTCCCGGGGGTGAAACCCCTCCCTGTGAGGTGTGCCCATTTGCTGTGGCGGGGGGTTTTTTGGCGTTTTGGGTTCGGGGGGAAGTGTTTTTTACTGTGCCTGGTTGGTTGGGGGCCCAGTGGGGGGGTTCATTGGGGTTTATTGGGGGGGGGGATTTTTATTTTTTGGTGGCCTTTGGGTTGGGGGGCTTGTTTGGACCTTAACCCCTCTTTTTACATGGCCCCCTCCCCCAATAAAGATGGGGTGGGTGGGCGCTCAGGTTCAGGTCTGTGGGCCCCGCCCGTCCCACCCCAGGGGGAAGGGGACCCCCTCCTGGGTCCGAGGCTTTGTCCGATGGGGTATCGGGACCTGGACCTAGGGGTATAGAAATGAAAAGGGGGGTTTGAGTTTAATGTACCATCCATTGTTTGTCTTTACGTTGGGTGTGTGAGTGATTGTTTTTATCTGTACACATGAGGGTGGGAACGTGTGAATGTGACTGTGGGTGCCTGTTTTTTTGTGTCAGGTTGGGGTTGGGCTGCCCCCTCTCCTGGATCAGTTTAGGCCCCCCATCAAATGTGGGGCCTATTCCCTCCCCGATACACTAACTGCCAGTGGTTGGTGTCTCTGCCCGGTGGTGTACTTGTGGTTCTCGGTATCCGGGGCTGGGAGCTTTGGTGTGTGCTAGCTCACTCCTTGTGGCTCACACTCACTATTGCATATTTTTATGGAGAAACCTTGCATACACAAGCGCTCACATGCAGACCCACAGGTGTTTAGATTCAGGTGTTAACAGATACACAAATGTTATATTGAGCCGCATTTACCAATAAAAACATCTTGCATTCATAAGTACCGTGCAGGGTTAGGATTAGGGGGTTATGGTTAGGATTATGGGATTCACATAGACGATGAATTGGCGAAACCCCGATTCCATTTTCAATGCATTTTTCGAAACCGGAATTCAATTGATTACATGGGACTTGATGGCGAGCTTCCAAGTGTTACTTGGAACATTTATAAAACCTGTAGATGGCGCTATAGGACCAAAAAAGGATTTACATTCAACCATTCATTGTTTCTTCCAAATAAGTTAATAATAGTCGCTCAGTCAGTCATTTTCTACTGCTTATTCTATAGTGGGTCGCAGGTAAGCTGGTGCCTATCTCCAGCAGTCTATGGGCGAGAGGCAGGGTACACCCTGGATAGGTCGCCAGTTCATCACAGGGCAACACACAAACAACCATGCACACACACGTGCAGAGTACCCAGTGAGAACCCACGCATGCACGGGGAGAACATGCAAACTCCATGCAGAAAGACCCCCAGCCGGGAATCGAACCCAGGACCTTCTTGCTGCAAGGCAACAGTGCTACCAACTGCAGTTGTAGTGCATAAGTACTACAATACATAAGTAGTGCATAAGGAAAATTTGGAAGATGTGGTACTACACCTAGGTGGTGCTAAAACATAATAGATTAGCAATTTAGTGGTACTTTCCAAATGAAATACAGGCATTTGGTGGTGATTAAAAAAACATTTTAAAACATTAAAATTTGGCATTTTTTGACCAAATCTCTCAAATTTACGTTCCAACTTGAAAAATTATGAAAATTACTATAAAAATACTAAAATAATTAAAAATTCATATTAAACATTTTTTTAAGTTTTTTTTTCTTTTTTTGCCCAACATAATTTTAGGTCAACTGATATTGCACTGTTTTACATTGATTTCAGAAAGATGATGTGCATTTAAGCTGCATTTGCTGACTGACTGAGCTGTGATTGAAGTGTGATTACACTCAAATCAAATTTTCATGTTATTTCTCAGTGTGTTGCAGGGGTCATTTTGCCTTCTCAGCCAGCCGGACGGTGGAGCGGGGGATGGGCAGATTAAAAAAAGGGTTTTTGAAAGCCTCTGAAAAAATCTGTTTTAGGGTGTAGGGTGTCTTCAGAAACGTCTCTCTGCCCTGATCAATGATATATTTGAATGGCAGCTCTGTGATGCTCCTATCCACCACAAGAGGGTGACAAAGTGTCAAATTTTCACCTTTTGGAGGGGCATATATCCATGATGGAAAATCAGAGAATTGTGGTTTTAAAAGACTGTTTTTTGGAAAGCCTTCACCGGGGAGCTACAAAAATATGCCAGACTGAAGTATTTGCAAGCAGGTTTGGGACAAAAGGTGGCTCAACCGACACAAGAACTTGAGCAGTTGTAGAGCTCAAAGAACCTGTCACACCTACGTTGAAACGAACCGAATAGGTTTAGGGGTCGCAGAGAAATAAACAACTGAATATGGTCACATTATTCATGTAAAAGATGACAAGTGGAATTCTAAAAGCAACTTTGGGGTCTCGTATCGGGGATATGGCAAGGTTGAGGGCCCTAAAATTTTGACCTTGGAAAAGAGTACATTGTGTGTACCAATATACATCAAGGACACTTCAATGGCTCAAAGTGTAAATTTTCATGATTTTTCTCCCTAGCCTCTTGCAGGGCTCATTTTGCATTCTCAGCCAGCCGGACGGCAGAGCAGGGAATGGGCAGATTAGTGGCTTTCTTATAGTTGGTAGTAGAGACTTGACCAAGGTCTCAGTGACCCGCCCTTACGAAACAAAAGTATATGGCAATATACTAGAATTTATATTGCCATACATCAGGAAAATTTTTTAATATAAATAAAAAACCTTCATATATTTAAAAAATTATAGGAAAAAAAGGGATGGACAACTAATTGCCCCCTATATTGATTTATATGTTTTTGGAATACATTGCTGGGGCAAACAAAACTGGGTTTACATTTTCTGCATTTTATTACAACAAACTAAATTTTGAGTCAAGCAACCCTCAAATTCCCATTTTTTTTATTACATTCATTGTATTATCTTTTTTAAAGCCTATGGACCCCATATATGGCTACATATTGATTCATATATTGTGAAATGTAGATTACAGAACATAAGTTTAATCATTATTAATTGGGAAAAGCATAAAGCTTCCTTTTTTTAACTAGATCAAAAAAGTTTTATTGTTTTTTCCATAATAAAAATGAACTCTGTGAAAGTGCACTCTGAGGAACATGCAAGCCTTCTCGTAATAGATTACACCAAGGGAAAAAGTTCTTGGCTTGAGAAACGATTAATGGAGTTTTTTTTTTTGGCGTCCAACTGAGAAAGTTTTTGATATCCTGACTCTGGCGGGTTCAGTTTGACCCTGAGAGTCTGCATCCAGAAAAGTCATGAGAATGTTTTTTTTTATGAACTGTCACAGGGCCCAATGTGATTTTTCCCAGATGTTGGCTGAATGTTGATTCCCCGGGAAAAAGTAGAGAAGAGACAATGTGATTGGGGGCCAAGATATTTTTACGTAACAGACCCCCAAAAACACACCCCCTGCCTTTGGATCTTTTAAAAACCCTGGTAAAAGACTGAACGCCAGGGTGACTTTCCTGAAAAAATTACTGTGAAGATGTTTTTTTGGGGGTTTTTTTTTGAAGAAATAAAGTCCCCCCCCCGTGGGTAGGGGTTTTGATGAGAAAAATTCTCTGAGTTCTGTTTTTTATTATCTTAGCTCAGTGGAAAAAGGGCCCGCACGCTCCTAAAATTGGTGACCCCGACGTGATTCAATCTACCGGGAGAGGGGTTTTGCGGTCACCTCCTCTGGAGAGGGGCCCCGGGGGCGGCTGTGGTTCTGGGGGGGGCCCCCAACAAGAGGAGGCGAGTTTTCGTCTTTTTTTTGTTGGAAAAATTTCAGCTGCTTCCTGGCCCTTGACTGAGAAGGATGTAGATAGAGACTTTGGTCTCTCTCTCCTTTTTTTTTCTCTTCTTCTCACAGTCTCTACGGTTTCCCGCATGCGGGAGGACTGTCAAAAAACATAAAAAAATTTTGGGAATTGGCCCCCATGGCAGTCCTTAAAAGTTTTGCGCACCCCCAGCTTTTTCTGTGGTGTCAGAGCAGACAGAAGTCTTTATTATATAGTATCTGACGAAATACTGATTCTCTCCGAGAATTAAGCCTTCTTGTGTAAGAGACAGCTAATTCATATATTAAAAAAACTTGTTAGAAAAGGTATGTAGGAGACCTTGAGAAAACACAGCCGGTGGACTTAAGTTGAAGTAAGAGAATATGTTGCCTCCGTGTGATGTCCGGGGGGCAAAAAGCGCTGGAAAAGGCCACAGCCCGTTTTTAAATTTTTACATGTACATGATTTGGAGGTAGCATGTTTTTAACTGAAGGTTTTTTTTCTTTTTTTTTTGGGTTTTAGATTCTTATGGTGACCCGTGGTGATCTGGGGTTTTTGCAGAAAGGGAAGTAATTTTGATGTTTTTTAAAAAAGGACTAAAGTGAGGTTTTAAAATTAACTCGTGAGCTTACACAAAAATAAAAGAATTGATCAATTGGGGGCATCAACAATACCATAAATTTGGTTTGAACTCCCCAGGGAAAAAACAATAATCAGGTGTGAGTATGAGAGTGTGAAGAGCGTATGGCGGGTGGAGATTTGGGTTTTTAATGGCTTTGATCAGCGCTGATTGAGTGAAAGGCAGTGTGTTCCCCCCGGTATTTTTGGTTTTGTGAGGCATGTAAAACCCTATAGAAATGTGCTATGTTTTTTGGGCCATACTGAATGTGTATTGCTTTCAGGGTTCCATTTTTCTTTTTCAGAATGATAACTGTGAGTGTCTAAATTAAGTGTGTTTTTTTCCTGTTTTTTTCCTGCTCTGTTTGGTGATATCTAGATGCTTCAGTTTGCACTTTTTTAAAAAAACCAAGCCCTTACAACTTGGACTCGTTTTTATCACAAGTTTTTGGCAAAAATGTTATTGTAATACAAAAAAAAAAGAGAAAAAGGAAAGGAGATTTTTTTCCCCTTGGAAAACACCACACACAGTCCCAATCCCCCCCTCCCTTTTTCCCCCCTTCTCCACGCCCCTCCCCTTCTCTCTCTCTCCCCTTTCTCTCTCCTCCTCTTTCTTTTCCCCCCTCTTTTTTCTTCCCCCCCCTCCCCCTCTCCTCCTTTTCTCCCCCCCTCTACTTCTCCTCCCTCGCTCCTCCTCTCTCTATCTCTCTCTCTCCCTCGCTCCTCTCTCTCTCCACCTTTCTTTCTCCTGCTCCTCGCTCTCTTTCCCCCTCCTTCTCTCTCCTCCTCTTTCTCCTCCCCCTCTACTTCTCCTCCCTCGTTCCTCCTCTCTCTCTCTCTCTCTCTCCTCCCTCGCTCCTCTCTCTCTCCACCTTTCTTTCTCCTGCTCCTCCCTCTCTCCCCCTCCCTCTCTCTCTCTTTCCCAAAAAACCCACCCCCCCCCCCCATCCTGTTTCTCCCAGCTCACTCCGTCTGCCCCTCCCGTGGAGTAGCACACGAACATTGCAACATTGCGATTGTGCCGTTTTCTTTTTTTTTTTTTTTTTTTTTTCAGCCTGCCTGTATGGTTCGATTTAACGTATTTTCTGGTAGGCTAAAGTTGCAAATTGTAAAGTCAACTTGAAAAAGTGTGTCATTTAACAGCTTTTATAGTTTCCTTCGTCAGTGGACTGGTTTCTGAAGTTGGACTGTTCAAGTTTAAAAGAAACTGAGCTAAGGCCTTTACAGTTACTTCATAGAAGGCAGATGAGAAAGTAAGAAAAGAGTGGCAAAAAGAGAACAGGAGTTGAACATTTTAAAGTTATTCAAAGAGGAAGGTCAGAAATACAGACAGAACTTGAAACAGCAGTTGACAGACTTGAAAAAACAACACGATGGAACTAAAACCAACAATCCGAAGCCAGTAGGAATATACCCTTCCCTGGCTCGAACACTTAATATCATAGGAAACTTTGATTACAAAGGAGAAGAAACAGAACAGGGAGAAGCTCAAATATTACAAGGTGAGTTATTGCAGAACATCAGTGCTGAACTAATGAGAACTAGAGATGTCCCACTTAATCCACAGGGTGTATCTCCGGTATGTGACGGACCTAACATGCAGAGTGCACCTGCGGGAAGCGAACAAACTACATCTGCAATGCAGAGACCACTCCCAATAAATACAAAATCTCCAGTTGCGGGCATACATCCTCAGCATTATAGTACAACAAGGAGACTGCCTGCCAGAAGTGTGCACTTGCCCCAGCAGGGGACATCAACAAATTCAACAACACAACAACCAGGTAGGACAAGAATAATTGATTGTTATGCGGAACACACTGGAAGACCAGGAGGTGATTCGTACTGGATCAACTTGGATCATACTGGGATTGATTTAAGACGTGAAATAGAACTATCATTCAATAAATAGAACAACAACTGGACAATCACTATTCTAACCTAAATGAACCAGAAGCAGTAGCTGAAGAACAAGCAGAGGCTGCAAATGAGGTAGTACTGCTTAGTGAAGGATCACAAACAAACAGAACAAAATGGCAGATGGTACGATTTGCGCTATCGGCCTAATATTCATCCACCTGATAGATACACAGACAAACCACAGATGCCAATTCTGGTCAAAGGAAATACAACCCAATATGTTACTTGGGCCTCTGTGGACCTGATTGGATTGGTCTCGCGGTTGCCGGATGTACACGATGGTGCAAATAAGTGGATTACAAAATTTGAAGAAGCAACAGTAGGGAAGCTGCTGGCATTGGGAGACATTAAAGCAGTTTGGGCACAGTGTCTTGGGACTCCAACCATGGAGAACATTTTGAAACGAAACTATGCTTGGATGCTTCATCACCGAGCAGATGGAGTTGAATTCAATGCATTCCAAAATGTGCTCTGTAGAGAACTGCGAGCAGAATACCCAGCAAGGGAAGACCCCAGAGCACTGAAAGGGGAACCATTGGGTGACAATGAGAACCTAGCAACGTACATCTCCAAACAATTGGAGAGATGGAAACAGGATGCAGAACAGGACATTGACGAGAGTCCTCTTCTCACAACCATATTTCGGAATACCATCGTTGAGAGTATGCCAGCACCTGTGCGGAGCAGACTCTAAGATGTTGTTGGCAGGGGACGATATGCTGCACCCGGACTACCTCAGAGATGCTGGACATGTAATGAACCTGGACATCGTGCTGAACAATGTTTCCAAAGGCAGAATCCATACATGGGGCGAGCGCGTGGCAGGGCCAGGCCGGGTCCTCCCAGAGGTCCAACTAACACGCCAAATTTTGGCTACTAGGGTTGTCCAGAGAGCTCTCCAGGGGAGAATCAGTACCCAGTGGTAAGCATGGGTGCTGAGAATGAGCCAATGCTAAACATTCAAATAGAAAATAAAGAAACACCAATGTTAGTTGATACAGGAGCAGCTTACACATGTGTGAGCCCAAATTATGCAACTCATCTCCCCATGTCTGATAAATTTGTATCGACAGTAGGGTTCTCGGGAACACGACAACTAATTCAAATGACGGCTCCTGTACGACTGGTAGCAGATGATGATGAAATAAAAATACCAATTTTAGTCTCTGATCAAACACCAATTAATCTGTTGGGCAGAGATGCTCTATGCAAATTAATACAAAAAATTTGGTGTACCCCTCAAGGAGTATATATTCAAAAAGAAGGTCTGTATCTTCAAATGTTCATGCAGGTGCATGAAGCAAAGGTTTATTGGCTAGGAGACATTGACAGTTTAGTTGGGAACGTGGTTTCTGAGTGGGGCTAGTACATTCAACTCCAACTTCCAGAAGCTAAAAAACCTAATTTGGACTACCATTGTACGATGTACTATGATTTTTCTAACAATGAGTGGAAATGGTCTGCGGAGATCCCAGGAAGGCCTGCTGGTAGCACCAGTGGCATTGTTAACAATGTTGATTTCAGAAGCGCATGGAGCAGATCATTGTGACAGAACTAAGGTGTTAGAGAAATTGAGAAATCAAGGTTTTTGGTCGCCACATTCGCGAGCCATGTTAGATGAAAATCTCAGTCAATGTGACATATATGCTCAAAATAATGTTCGCAAAGGCATAAAATCCTCATTGGACACATTCTGGTCCCTGAGGGACCATTCAAACATCTTGTGATAGATTTTGTTGACATGATCAAACCTGTTCAGGGAAAACGATACATGCTGGTAGTGATTGATTGTTTCAGTCCATGGGTGGAAGCCGTCCCATTAAAAACACTGGGAGCAGATACCGTTATCAAATTCTTAACAAGAGAAGTGATTCCACAATTTGATTTGGGATCCCGTCTGAAATAAGTTCGGATAACGGCAAAGCATTTGTGCAGAAAACAGTCAGAGGTGTTTTGCAGCAGTTACGGATCAAGCAAAGGTTTGGTGCAGTCTACCATCCCCAGAGCCAGGGAATAGTTGAGAGAATAAATGGAACCTTGAAAGCTAAACGGACCAAAATATGTGCTTCAACTAAGCTAAACTGGGTAGACGCTTTTCCGCTTGCACTAAGGAGCTATCGCATGCAAATGCATAGGAGCACACATCTAACACCGCATGAAATGCTAACTGGCAGACCTATGCCTGTGCCTCAATGGAGGCACACAGAGTTGAAAGCTTATATGGAACAACTAACTGCTATCCATAGAGCCATCTATTTGCAGGAAAAAGCTAAAAGTTCCACTCCAGAGACGGTGGTGAACAAACCAGTGGAGCCTGGACATCTGGTGTACGTGAAGGTGTACGGACGCAAGTGGCACGAACCAAGATGGGAAGGGCCGAGCATGGTCAAAAGAACCACGTCAACGGCCGTTCAGTTAGAGGGAAGTGACACTTGGCATCATCTGACTTATTGCATAAAGATTCATAAAAAAGAGAAAGCAGAACTCAATTCTACAGAGAATGAACACAAGGGTTGCAATGTTGAAACTGATACAATAAGTCTGTGTTCAAGTGTTCAACTATGGATGTTGACAGAGGTGGTGTACCAAGCAGCAGCAAAAGTGGAAACGACCTCTTACAATCTGCAGCCGGCACTACAAGACGCACCCTGCAACGAGAAGCGCAGTCAAGCGCAGAGAGGAGCAGCAGCGTGAACAAACAAGACCATCATCTCAAGGAGACGAACAGTGACCCAATGGCATCGGTTAAAGGCAAAAGATCCATCTCCAACAAAGATGAGTACAAAACAACTTATTATTACCCAGACCAGTACACAACAGTGTCCTTGCCAGCAGAAGTAGAATTAGTAAGCCATGTGAATGTTAAAAATAAGTCAAAATCGAAAATTAGAAAACTTCGTAAGGTTTAGATACGTGCATGCAGAATGGAAATGGAGTGCTAGCATTACACTGAATTCAAAACGGGTTGGCTACAGAATATGAAGTGACGTAACCCTGGGATGGAAAAAGATTATGTGGCAAAAATGTCAAAGAAAAGAATACAGAGTATGGTGCAGATCAATGTTCAATTACAATGAACATGAGGGATGATGGTTTTGATGTGGAAGTGAGATTAGAACCCATTTTTGGAGTGAAGATAGTAATTATGGATACAAAATTTGTCATGAGAAATCCAGACACAACCGCAGCAGTAAGAGGGGGAGGGGATTTTTTTTGGGGAAAACTATAGAAGACACAGCGTTAAATGCTAAAGTAGAAATGATAGGAGGAAGGATCAGGTTAAACCATCTCACCACAAGAAACGAGAGACATCTTATTTGGGTAGAAAAATAATTATTTCTAGATTAGAACTCACAAAAAGACAAACGGCGAATGTGCAGTTGGTACATGGACTACAATTATCAGATTACAGTAAAAAATCTGGAAAATAAAATGTGGTTTACAAGTTGAAAAAACAACCTGTGGATGGACTGTGGAAATGGATGTGATAGCTCTTAGAATAGAGAAAACATATAATTTGAGGCTAGAGGAAGCTACGAATGGTGGAATAGTAGAGTCAATTAGGTTTTGGAAAGTCCCAGACAAAGAAACCATATTAATTGAAAACAAGTGTTATTCACTGTTCACAGTTACTAGTAAAACTCCCACAATTCAGATAGATAAAGACGAACAAGATGACATAATTCTGCCTCAGGTGCATACCACGCAAAAATTCATTGCACCCACTACAATAGTAAGCACAATAGCAAACCCTATAAACAATACAAAAATTATGCCCTCAGTGGCACCTACTAAAACAACATTAAGTGCATTGAGTGTTAAATGGAGAGTCGCCTTAACTAACACTAGTGGAATTGAGGAGACCACTAAGTATGGTAAAACAGTAGAACAGGCTAAAAACACTACATTTGTAAATAACACATAATTAATTACGCTAGCAGAATTTGAAAACATAACTGTATTAAGAAGAACGACTGGCACTACAAAGGAAACACATGCATCAGGTCTGAATGATTGCGTCCTGATCACGGTTCAAACCACACTTATGCAAAATAATACAGTTAATTTACTAGAGCCTAACCAAACTAAACTAAGTACGGATGCTCTGAAAAGGAGGGCTGTCATGAGTATAAAGGCGGCCTGGATAAATTCTATATGGAGCGTCAGGACAACAAAGTAACCCCAAGGGCAATAAATAAATTACAAGACATTAAGTGGCATGGATTGAGGCCAAGAGGGGATGCACTTTGGCAAAGGGCCATCCAGAACACATGGTACAGCTGGTCATGGTATACAGCTAGAGAATTGACGGAAAACGATTGTTTAATTTGTACTGTTACTCCTGGAGCAACTCCAATTGTCATTCCAGAGAAGTATTGTTATGGAAATTTTAGTGCCTTGCTTGATTTGCTCTTTGATACTCTACAGGAACTGACAAAGTATTAGAACCCCTTAGTTTTGTTCCACTCTTCTTTTATATAGTCTTAGAGTAATGGTTTCTCAGCCTTCTCCTTGCACCTGTGTGAGATAATATGTATGCAAAACTGTTAAGATTATGTCTGGGACCTCGTCTCTCTGGGTCTCATGAGAGTTACCTTGAAAACTGTTGTAGCTTATAAGGAGAACCTTTGCTTTGTCTAGTCAGAATGATTTGGCATCACTACTGAGCGCATCTCCAATGCTGTAAAAAAATCCTTCTCTCTTGCAAGATTCTAATAAAGCTGATTCTGAGTGATAATCATCGGTCTCTGTCTTGGTAAAAACAAATTTTTCTACAACAAATGGCGACGAGGATGGGATTCCTTAACTGGGTTCTTCCGAGGACATCGGCAGGAGTGTCTGATCAACCTGGAAAGAGCTTCCCTGCCTCAAACCCTTTTATTGTTAAGGGGTGGAGGACTGCTGACTCGGTGTTCTTGGAGACTCAGCACTGGAATCCAAAAGAACCAAATTTTTTTTCTTCCAGAGACGGTGAGAAACGATGAATCAGCATAATTTAATCAATAATAATAAGTATAACCAAAGGCCTATAGATTAAATTGCAAAATATTTAAAAATAGCAGAAATAGAGAAAATAATAAAATGGTTAATGATAATAAGGACTTAAATTTTAACTAAAAGGTTAAAACGCTGACGTGGCAAGGCGTGGTAAGGCGTATTCGTCACTTCCTGTTTTGCACTCGGTGGATTGTTTGGTGTGTGAAGGCTCTCTCGTTTGATCTGATTTCTCTCTACTGTGATATCTCTTACTTGTTATAATACATAAGCACGTTAAAACACATACTTTCTGTTGCTGTATTTAACATTTGGGGACTCTCCGTGTTTTACACGTTTTTTTCTAGTAGTGGTAAGGGGTCGCTAGCTTAGCGTTAGCTTTAGCTCCACCATGGCTACCCGTTCTGCTGTTTCTCTCTCTGAGTCTCCTCTCTCCTGCTCTCTGTGTCAGATGTTCAGTTACTCCTCTGCCTCCTTTAGTGATAATGGTACATGTAATAAATGTAGCATTTTTGTAGCTTTGGAGGCGAGGGTGTCGGATTTGGAGGCCCGGCTCCGCGCTGTTGAAAAACCAGCAGATAGCCGAGGCCCCTTAGCCAGCGCGGAGCCACCCAGGGTAGCTCCCCGTAGCAGTCCTCCCGCAGAGCCCGTGCAGCCGCGGCCTCAGGCCGGCTGGGTGACGGTACGTAGGAAGCATAGTCCTAGATCTCAGCCCACAGGTCACCACCAACCCGTCTGCATTTCTAATAGATTTTCCCCGCTCAGCGACACACCCGGTGAGAAGCCAACTCTGTGTAATTGGCAGCTCCATAGTCAGAAACGTGGCACTAGAGACACCAGCGACCATAGTCAAATGTCTGCCAGGGGCCAGAACCCGCGACATCAAATCATACCTGAAACTGCTGGCTAAGGATAAGCGTAAATACAGTAAGATTGTTGTTGACGCTGGCGGTAATGACACACGGTTACGTCAATCGGAGGTAACTAAAGTTAGTGTTGCTTCGGTGTGTAAGTTTGCCAAAACAATGTCGGACTCCGTAATTTTCTCTGGTCCCCTCCCCGATCTGACCAGTGATGACATGTTTAGCCGCATGCTGTCATTCAACCGCTGGCTGTCTAGGTGGTGTCCAGAAAACAATGTGGGCTACATTGATAATTGGCGAACATTTTGGGGAAAACCTGGTCTGATCCGGAGCGACGGCATCCATCCCACTTTGGATGGAGCAGCTCTTCTTTCTAGGAATCTGGCCGAATTTATTAGTTCTCCAAAACTCTGACAACCCAGGGTTCAGACTAGGAAGCAGGGTCGTAGTTTAACACTCCTCTCTGCAGCTTCTGTACTGCTACCCACCCATTACGCTATTAAGATAGTGTCTCGCCCACGGCCAAAATTGAATAGATTAAAAAATTATCTAAAAAGGGGAAATCAGGAAACTCTAATAAAAATAAACACAACTCAGACTAAAAATAAAAATAAAACAATTAAATGTGGCTTACTGAACATAAGATCTCTCTCTTCAAAGACTTTGCTAGTTAGTGACCTGATTTGTGACAATCAGATTGATTTATTTTGCCTCACAGAAACCTGGCTGCAGCAAGAGGATTATGTTACTATAAATGAGTCAACTCCTACTGATTATTTAAATTTTCACATTCCTCGAAATACTGGGCGAGGAGGAGTAGCAGCAACCATCTTTAAGTCCGATTTATTGACTAGTCCCAGACCAATCAATAGCTACAACTCTTTTGAATATTTAATCCTTAGTTTTCCTAATCCAAATTGTAAAACACTAAAACCACTTCTGTTTGTTGTTTTGTACCGTCCACCAGGCCCTTACTCTCAATTTTTAGATCAGTTTTCAGACCTTTTATCTGATTTAGTGTTAAATACAGATAAAGTTATTATAGTGGGGGATTTTAACATTCATGTTGACACTGAAAGTGATAGCTTAAATATAGCCTTTAATGGTATCTTAGACTCAATTGGCATATTAAACAGGTTTCTAGGATTTCCTTTTATCATCTCCGGAACATTGCCAAAATTAGAAATATCCTGTCCAGGATTTATGCTGAAAAACTAGTCCATGCATTTGTTACTTCAAGGCTGGACTATTGTAATTCTTTACTATCAAGATGTCCACAAAATGCAGTTAAAAGCCTTCAGCTGATTCAAAATGCTTCAGCAAGAGTTCTGATGAAAATTAAAAAGAGAGATCATATTTCCCCTACTTTAGCTTCCCTTCATTGGCTCCCTGTTAAATCCAGAATAGAATTTAAAATTCTCCTCCTCACATATAAAGCCCTTAATGATTTAGCTCCATCATACATCAGAGATCTGATTGTTCCATACATTCCTAACAGAGCACTTTGTTCTCAGACTGCAGGTTTACTGGTGGTTCCTAGAGTCTCTAGAAGTAGAATGGGAGGCAGATCCTTTAGTTATCAGGCTCCTCTCCTGTGGAACCAGCTCCCAGTTTTAGTCCGTGAGGCAGACACCCTGTCTACTTTTAAGGCTAGGCTTAAAACTTTCTTTTTTGATAAAGCTTATAGTTAGAGTGGCTTAGGTTATCCTGAGCTATCATCCTTATTTTACCTTCGTCTTCTTCTCCCCTTGTTGGATGGAGTAAGGGGGAGTCAGGTTTAGCCTAAACCGGCTCAGTTATGGTTGAGGTGCAAACACACCCTCTATTTCTGCTACCTGTATGACCCCCCTCTCTTTTCCAATAGTTATGGTCAATCTGACAGAGAGAGATATCCCAATCGTTGTTGTTTTTAGTATAACAATGGCCATCAGTGGGCTCTAGATGGACAAACTGTCTACTTTTAAGGCTAGGTTTAAAACTTTCCTTTTTGATAAAGCTTATAGTTAGAGTGGCTTAGTTCTGAACTATCTCTGTAGTTATGCTGCTATAGGCTTAGGCTGCTGGATGACATGATGACCACTTTCACCCTCTTCGCTACTTTCTCACACTACTCTTCAATTTTGTATTATTTGCTGTTGTTTCAGCTTTTAACTTTGTTCTCTCTCTTTTCTCTTCCTAGAAGCTACACCTGGCCTGACTCTGTGTCTACCTGTAACACCTTTCTGGAGAGGGGAATCCTCCAAGCTTCTGCTGGCAACAACTTAATGCTCACCCTCTACCGATGATCCACATGGCCCTGTCTTTCAGTGTTTAACCCTTTCTCTGTCCTGGACATAGCTACTGACTGAGCTTTTACTGTAACTAACTCTATGTGCTCTCTTCAGACTCTAAACTTGAAAACTGGCTCAGAGTTTATCTGTTCCTTCTTTCTAGGTGAAACGACTAAAGGAGCTACATCCATTAACATTTACCTTTTCCTTCCCTAAAAAAGACTCCTGGATCAGTGCTTTTTTGTTTTTTTTGTGTCTTCCCTCTGTTTTCTCTAACCCCCAGTCGTTCATGGCAGATGGCCCGCTCACACTGAGTTTTGGTTCTGCTGGAGGTTTTCTTCCTTTTAAAGGGGGGAGTTTTTCCCTTCCACTGTTGCTACATGCATTGCTCAGTATGAGGGGATTGCTGGCAAAGTCAACGCCAGTGACTGTCCACTGTCTCCCACATGCCTCATCCGGAGGACGTGAATGCTGTAAGTCACTGGACTGGATGCAATCTGCTGGGGTTTCCTTAGATAGAAAAACTTTTTTTTCCAATTTGAATAAATAACAGAATCTGACTGCACTGTTCAATGATTTAAGATTAATTGGAATGTATGTACCTGACTTTTGTGAAATGCCTTGAGACAAAACATGTGTTGTGGAATTGGCGCTTATAAAAAAACTGAAAAATTTTGAATTGAAAACTAACAGTTTTCTAGGGGGACAAAGGGGGGATCTGAGTTTTTCCCCGCCTTGGAACAGGACTGAGGTGTACGGGACCCCGCTGGCCCCGGGTTGATGAAATGCTGGAGGCCCCCCCCGGGTGAACAGTAATTCACCATTAGAGTCCCCCCCCTGTAGGGTTGAGTGAGGGTCCCCCAACCAGTAAGTTAGGGGGAAGGCGATTAGGGTGCCATAAAGCTCTAAACTCTTGTGGAGGATGTCTGCAGGTAAAAAAGGAATTTTCCCCCCTTTTACCAGTAAGTAAAGGGGGTTTTGGCAAGGCTGTGAAGTATGAGACAGCAGTTTCCAGTTCTAAGGGATTATTTCTCCTCCCCAGGGAAAAAAAACGTGGGGAAAAAATTTTTGGACCACAACGCCCCAAGTGCATCAATATATGGGTTTTAAAACTTTTGCATCTCTACAAATTTTAAAAAAGGACTGAGGAAGGGGGGGCGACAAAAGAGAAAAATAGGGAAAGGAAAAACCCCAAAAAGGCCCAATGGATAGGGACAGGTATGGAAAAAAACTCAAAAAGGACCGACTGACAATACTTCTGTTTGTGCAAATCTGAACCATGTACTAAACCCTTTTTTCCTGCCCCTTACACACGTACACACACAAAACACATGGGGATTTGAGCGCCCCTGGCCCTTTAGACACCTGCCCCCCCCCGGTTTCACTCCACCAGAGACGCTTCTTCAGCATGACCTGAAAGGGGAAAGGTCCTGCCTGCCTGGGCAGATGACAGCGTGAGAGTTTCCATCAGAACAAAACTCAGAAGAAGTCGGGAAAAAGCCCAAAAAAATCACTGAGATGGGGCAACAACCCAGGCTGGTTGCCAGAGCCAGAAGGGACGTTACACTGGACTCATCTTGAGAGCACATCTTATGCAGACAGAGGAGAAACCAGTCTGGAGCAAAGTTTTCCCTCCCTCCTGAAGAAGGTTAAAGTGGACAAGGAAAGAGCAAATGTCCACCAACAGGCCAGGGGGGGGGCCGGGGTTTTTTGGAAATGAAAAGGGCCCTTATGCAACAAACAGTCCGACTCTGGAGCGGTCAAGAAACTTGGGGGGTGGTAACGTACAAACACACACATCTGCAATGAAGAAAGCTTATTAACCGCTGCTGATGTGGTTTTGATGAGGTTAAATGTTATTCCTGTGTTAAAGAGATTCTTTTCCAAAAGTTTCATTTTAAATAATTGTTTTTAGAGAAACAAGTTCTCTCTCTTCTTGGTAGATTCAGGGTCCAAATATTACTACTTAAAAGTCCTAAAAAGGCAGAGGAAATTTTTTAAAACACCCCCAAACTCAGCGGTAACCATGTGTTTTTCTAGGTCAGCCTCAGGACAGATCCCTTTGGGGGAGCATTTTAAAGTCCTTGCATGGGGAAAAACCCCTGGTGGGTTTTCTCCTTCAGGAATTTTTTCCCTGTTGTCAGAGTGTCCCCCGAAACTAACGGGAAGAGCCCAAACCGGAAAAGGGTTTTGGGTTTACTGAAAGAGGGTCTCCGTACAGCTGCCCCCCAGAAATTTCCAAGGGGGGTTTACAGTTTTCCCGGTCCAAGCGTTAATAGAGCTTGAATGGAAGGTGCAAATTCATTTTTTCCCACATCAGCTGTGGGAAAAATTTTTAAATTAGCGGGTTTTTTCCCACTCCTTTTGTTTTTAGGGAAGCCTCCCCAAATTTACATGTACCTCATATCTGTCCTGAAAAAACCCCTATGAAAAGTTTGGGTTTTTCTGCTTTTTTCTCCTCTGGGAAAAGAAAAAAAATCTAATCACTTCTGGGTGCTTTGGGGAATGAAAACACACTTTTTATTTTTTCTAACACCCCTACAGCAAAATTTTTCCCAGAGAAAAGGGGGTTCATTTAAAACACATTTTCCCCCGGGCAAAAAAAAAAACCTGTAAAATGAGAATGGAAAGATGTATTTTTTGGTTCAAAAAGGAAAAGGAAAAAAAATCAAATTTGGGGACAATTTGGTCCCAACAAAAAATTTCTAAAAATTCTGTTCTCTAAAGATGCTTAGAAAGGTCTTTTTCCCAAAAACTGGGGGCCCTAGGGCCCCCACCTTTAAAAAAAATTTTGGAAGCTGATTTCCTTTAACCCCCCCCAAAAAAAGCCCGTGTTTTTTTTATTATAAGGTTAAAAGTTTCCTTTTTGAATTTGGGGTTTTTAAAAAAAAAATTTTAAATGGAAGTAATTTAGAGTCGTGAATAGTGTTTAAAATCTTAAATCTGTTTTTTGTTAGCCAGAAATAATAAACCCTTAATGGAAAATATTTAAGGTTTTTAAAATTTCAATTTTCTTTAATTCTGCAAAAAGGGTTGGCACAGTGTTTAAAGCAGTGGTCCTAAACCCCGGGTTCCTGGACCCCTCCGGCCCGTGGGCCATAGTTTGTGGGGTCAGTGAAGAAAAATTTTAAAAAAATAATTTAAAGGTATCTTTTTAACTGAACAGAGTACATTAAAAAAAAACCTCCCCAAAATATTACACTTTTTAAAATTTAAAAAAATTCCTAAGCCAATGTTTGGGTTTTCTGGTTTTGAAATCTTTTAAATCCCTCAGATTAGGTTTCTACTCTGGGGAAACACAGACTGAGGGGTGAAGGGTTTGTTTTGGAGCCGGGGCTGGGAAATTCAGGAAATGAAAACTCATAGGATAAAGCCCTTTATAACAGAAAAAAGGGCAAAAAGAAAATTAGGGGTTCGGGAAATTAAATCCTAGGAAAGACCTTTTTTGGGCATAAAGGCAGGTTTAAAGCCCTTTATTTTAGGGTTTAAAATAAAGGCCCCCTTTTAAATTAAAAAAGGAAGAGCGGCCTAAAACTTCAGTCCCTCCCCAGGGGGGAAATGTTTGTTTTCTGAAATTTGGGATGATTTGAAAATTTTCATGAAAAAAGGTTTCATTTTTGGGGACTTATGGGAAAAATAAAAATTTAAATCCTTCACAAACCTGGGGGTTCCCCAAAAAAATTTTCCCAAATTATTTAAAAAAGGGAAATTTTTTTAAAATTTAAACCGAAAATTTTCAAATAAGGGAAAACATTTTCTACCCATTTGGGAAATTTTTAACAGGGGGGTCCGAAAATTTAAATTTTCTTCCCCAATTTTAAAAAAATTTAAAAAAAACCCTGATTTAAAAAGAAAATTTATGAAGTCTTTTTTGAAGTGGCTAATGAAATAAAATTATTTTGGGGTTTAAATTTTTTAATTTGTTCTTTTTTCTGTTTAAGTTTTAACACTGCAGTTTTTTTATTTTTTAGTGTCTGGGTAAAACCATAAAATGCCAATGCGGGCCTAAAAAAAAATTTGTCGCTTTTAAAACCTGAGAGGGGAAATTTTCTGAAATAAAAGCGTGATAAAAATTAAAAACTTAACAGAAAGAGAAATTTAAGAGAAACCCCTGCTGTAAATTACAATTTTTAAAAGTAAAAAAGAATCGGAAAAAAGAGGTTCAGCAGCAAAAGGGAATTTTGGTTTTCATAAAAAGAAAAGGGACTGTGCTTGCTTTAAATTATTTGAAAATCCCCTTTTGGGATTGTGTAAACTTTTTTTTTAAAACAGGTTTCCTGATGATTACAACAAAGCTTTGGGGAAGTTTTATGCTAAGAAAAACATTTTTTGAAAGAGATTGTTAAAAATTTTTTTAAATTACGGAAGTTTCATTAAATCAGGAAATGGGATTAAAGTCTTTTAAAAAAAATTTATTAAATTTTGATTTTTAAAATTTGATCAGGAAAAAAACTAAATTTTTTTCCAACGGGTTCTCTGCCCTGTGATGTTTTTTTTCATTAGAATGAAGAGTTTTTGTTCATATTTGCTATAATAATTCTTTTTTTGGGAATAATTTTTTTAAAACCCCAGATCGTTAAAACCTTCAGTTTTCGGGAAAACCCTTTTTTTTTTCCCCCCTTTAAAACCCTTTTTTTTTTTGTATTTTGGTTTTTTTTTTTCCCCCTTTTTTTTTTTCCCCCGGGGCCCCGGGGGGCCGCCCACACCCCCTCCATAGCCCAGCCATCAGGGGTTTGGTTTTTTTCCCGCCGGGGCCCCGCCCACCTACCGGTTTGAACACCCTTAATTTCCATGGAAAAACGCTCACCCCCTTTTCCTTGATTTCAACACTGTTTGAAAGAAAAGTGAGAAAATTAAAGGGGGTTGGGGAAACTGCTTTAAAAAGCATTTTTTAAAATGATTGGGGAAAGGAAAAAAAATAAAAATTTAGATTTATTTTTATAATTAAAATGTTAATGAAATATTTTAAACTTCTTCAAAAAAATTTATTTTTATTGCAGAATCATTGGGGGATTTAAGGGGGTTTAAAAACTTTACCCGGGTGCCAATATTTAAACTAGTAAAAGTTAAAAGGAAAGCCAAAAAAATTAAAGGGAATATATTTTTTTAACCCAAACCTGAGTCATTTTCCAAAATAAAATTAAGTTTGGGGTAAAATTGGGTGGGAAAATTTATGCTTTTAAAAACCGGGATAAAATTTAAAATTTATCATTTTAAAACCCAAGCCCCAAAAAAAAGATGATATAACTCTTTTATAATAAAACATTAAAAACCGAACCTAATAAAATTTAATTTTTTTTCTTTTAAAAAACCCTAAAGGGACTGAAAATTTAGAAAAAAAACCAGTTTTTTTTTCCCAAAATTTTTTTGGGTTAAATTCAAAAGTGGGGAACTCTAAAACCAAATTTTAAATTTAAATTTACTTTCATTTAAAAATACATGTGAAAAAATTTAATTCATTCGTAATGAATAAATCTAATGATGTAAATGGTTTAAAAAAATAGAGCTGGGAAAAGTATAAAAAAAATTTTAAAAACATCCAAAACCTATTTGGGTTTTTAACTAGGTTAAAATTATATTTTCAAAGACTTCAAATGGGAAAATTTAAAAGGAAAAAAGCCCCATTTCCCACACAAAAATGAAGCAAAGCAATTTTAAAATAAACAGCTTACAGGAAAAAAAGACCTTTTTTATAAAGTACAAAATGAAAAAAATTTAAAGGGGCAATTATTGGCAAAGAAGGAAATAGATTTTTAAACCCTTTTAAAATTTTATTTAATGTGGTCTTTGGGTTTCCCAAAAAATTTTTTCAAACCCTTTTGCTTTAAATTTACTAATGGGTTGAAAACCCTGCGTACAAAGAGGGGATTTTCAGCCCTTAAAAAAAAATAAAATGAAAAACTGGGTTACAAAAGGGTTTTAGAGGTATGGGAAACCCGTACTGTAACTATGGGGAAGGTTTTGTCATAAACTCCAGGAGGACTTAGTGGGCATTATGGGGGAAGATTTCACTTTTTCTATAAAACTGGTGCCAGCTTCCCCCAGGCCTCATCCTTGAGAACCTGTTTTGAATGTACGGGGGTTAATTCCTCAAATTAGTCAAAAGATGAATTCTCCTTTTGCTGGATCTTTTTTTGAAGACTGTGTAATTTTTTAAAAATAATTTTTTGCTTAATGGAAAAAAGGTTTTTAAAAAACCAAAAAAAAATTATTTTAAAACCCTTTAGTAACTTAACCCAAAATGTTGGGAAAAAAAAGGGTTCAGACTCAAAAGGGTCTAAAGTTTTGGCCCTCCCAAGGGAATTTCAGTGGATAAAATGCGGGGCTCAGAATGGGCCAGTCTTTCTTATCAAAGTAAAAAATCCCTATTGAAAAATTTTTTGGTAATTTTAAAATTTATGCAAAAATGAGTTAAGCCCCCGGGGTTAATAATGAAACCAAATGCATTTGAAAATTTTATGCCCAAAATAAGGGTAGACATTAAATTTCATTTTTTTTTGGTGAATTTAAAAACCCCAGGGAAAAGGGTTTTTTTTTCCTAGAACTGTTGAAGGCCAAAATGAAAACAGCCCATTTCGTAAAAAGCCTTTTCTGCAAAAACCCTATAAACGGAGCCTTTTTCTCCAGGTGGGGCTGTCTGCCTTAGCAGGGGGTGCAGCAGAAAATTAAAACCAAAATGCCCCGCAAAGGGGTTTTTGGACCGGGAAAAGGAAAAAAGACACGGAAGGCCCAAAAGCCCCCAAAAGAGGGCCATTTCCCAAAGGGGGGGTCCCGGTGGCCCAACCGTGGCTGTTAAAGTGAGGGGTCCCAATCCACCAAAATGGGCCCATCCTGAGGGACGTCGGCCAAGCCAATGGGGGGAGCCATTTGGCCCCGCTCCAAAACCCTCACAGGATTAAAGAAAGGGGATCCCCCCCCATGAAGGACCCAAAGGGGGCCCCCCACAAGCCAAAAAAACTGTAAACTGATCCTGGAAAAGTTTATTGGGAAAAGGGGGGGAAGAACACTGTTTTTTCATTGGGATAATAAAACCCTTTGGGGGTGCAATTTTTTCTTTAAATAGGGTCACGGATGAGAAGAAAAATGTCTTTTTCTACCCCAAGTCTCCCCCAAATTTAAAATGTACAGAAATGGGACTTTTTGTGTTTTTTCCTGTCTTCAACATTATCTTAGGGTTGGGTTTTTTTTTTTCCATGGGTTTTTTTTTTTCAAAATTTATCAAGTCTGACAGAGCTGCTCCATATCAGAAAAAAAGAGGGGGGTAAAACCCTAAAGGAACCCCAAGAATACCACAGTCTTATGTGTATTTGGGTGTTTTACTGGAAAAACAAATCCAAAAGGGGTTAATTCAACCCGAACTCTAACCCATATTTCCCCAGGGCCCGCCGGCAAACATCAGGGTTTTAATTTGAGGGCAAGTCCCCCAACCCAGGCCCGACCCATAGATATAATCCCCCGGGGCTGATGGGCTCTGGAAGTGACCCCCCTGGGGTTTTTTGGGAATTTTAGTTTGTGGAAAAACCTAAACCTCCTGATGAAGTTCTTATGAAATTTTGGGTTAGCCCTTCTCCTAGCCCAAACCCCCCCCCCTCCTCAAGGGGTTGGGCACTTACTTAAATGTGTAATCACCCGAAGTAATATTGCAGGGTTTTTGGAAACGGGTTTTTGACAAAAACACCCGGTTTTTGAATGGGAAAAACATTTACGCCAAAAAGGGAAAAAAACATGAAAAGAAAATGTTTTTGCCCCGGCCCTGAGCCCAGACCACTACTTTTCACTACTCCTGCTCTCCCCCTTTGGTTTTTAGAAGAGGGAAAGTTACCAAATTTTGTAATCAAAGGGTCCCGAACAATAATTTTTTTTTTCAAAACCCAACCAAAAAAAGTTGGGCGCATTAATTAGTCCCCTAACAAAATGCATTGTATTTTTTTCAAAATAACAGGGCCTGATGGTTTTAGTAACCAGAGCTCGGATGGATTATGCACCTGGCTCCCTGGTTTCCCTGACCCCTTTGGGGCTTTATTCTTTTTCTGATTTTGGGTTTTTGTACCTTTTAAAAAAGGAAAAGGGGTTTTTTTTATTTCCCGGGGCATAAACGATTCCCCTTTCCCCACAGGTGGGAAAGGGGGAAACCCCTTTTATTGCTCCGATTTTTTTTCTGAAAGTGACTCTCGTGTGTTTTTTTTAAAAAGTTTTATCAAAGTTCAATTTTTAAACTGTTTACATAATCTTTTTAAACCTTTAAAGATTTTTGAGTGTGTCGGGAAAAAAAACACAGTTGATGATTGGTTTAAAAACTTATTTTATTTTTTTTTATTATTTTCTTTTTCTTACTTTAATTTAAACTTTTTTAATTTTTTAGTGTTTTAATTCATTATATTTTTTTGTATTTTGGGGGTTTTTTGGGGCCCTTTCCTTTTAAAAAGTTTTTAAATTTTATTAATTTCCCCCTTTCAGAGTTTGGTTTATAGGGGGGTTTTAAAACAGTTTTTCCTCGGGCAGGGGCGGTTTTTTTTCCCCCACGGGGGTTGAAGTTTTTTAAAGGGTTTTGGCAAATTTTTAATTTTTGGTTTTTAAAACTCATTTTTTAAACCCTTTTTTTCCTAACAATTAATACATTTCTATTCGTTTTTATTATTATTAAACATCTTTATTAATTTTTTATTACTAATTTTATTGTTCATTTTTTTATTAATCAATCCACTTTTATAATTGCATTTGCTTATACTTTCCTTCATTGTCATTCAGTAGAATTTCTTTTATTGTTTTCTTCAGTGTTCGATTACATATGAAACTAGTTTCATTATAATCGAAGAGGGTGGATTGTTATGGAACTTTTAGTGCCTTGCTTGATTTGCTCTTTGATACGCTACAGGAACTGACAAAAGTATTAGAACCCCTTAGTGTTGTTCCACTCTTTTTTTATATAGCCTTGAAAACTGTTGTAGCTTATAAGGAGAACCTTTGCTTTGTCTAGTCAGAATGATTTGGCAGCACTACTGAGCGCATCTCCAATGCTGTAAAAAAATCCTTCTCTCTTGCAAGATTCTAATAAAGCTGATTCTGAGTGACAATCATCGGTCTCTGTCTTGGTAAAAACAAATTTTTCTACAACAGTATACATCTAAAGAATGTGCACTAGTACAACAACAGAGGTGCAGAGTTGGGGAGTTTACTCCCAGTGCAGATGTGGTGTCCTTCTTCAAGTTACCAATGCGTGGTATAAGTTGCAGACTGCTGTATGGCTCACACAATTCGCACCAATATTTAGACAAGTGGAAAGGTTACAAGTTTGAAGCACTGTGTGCTGAATTTAACCTCAGTACTACACAAAGATGTCCTCCACTAAATTACGACGTAGACTATGACGCAGAATACGAGTGTTTTGCAAATGGAGGTTTTGAAAATGGTAAAGGGGTTGATGTAGGCAACACAACAGTAAAATGTAATGTGACTTGGGTGTTATCTTGGTTTAAGCACGCAAATAGGACACCAATATTCGTTAAAACTCCAGTATGGTATCAGAACCCAGACTTTGTAGAACAGGATTGTGAAAACAGTACTATGTCCATTCCAAGATTATTCTTTCTAGGAGACCAAACACACCCGGTGGCAGATAGCTATTGGATGTGTGGGGAAAACATGTTAGCAAATACCTTACCCCTTCGTTGGGCTGGTCTTTGTGCACTCGTTAGAATGCTACCTATAACCTTAGTGTATGAAGGAGTAAAAAGTATGATTGGAATAGATAAAAAAAAAAAACGAGAGTTTGCAGACGTTTAGGTGATTATGGACTGAATGAAGGTGTATATTTGAATCTCATAGGCCAACCTCGAGGAATTCCTGATGAATTCAAAGCGCAACATGAAGTCACAGCAGGATTTGAATCAATTTTACCTTGGATCACAGTTAACAAAAATGTTGAGTGGATAAACTATGTTTATTAAAATCAACAAAGAATGATTAATTTTACGGTTGAAGGGTTTATGGCTTTAGGTGACCAATTGCATGAAACAAGTAGAATGGCATTGCAAAACAGGCAAGCTTTAGATTGGATTTTAGCAGATAAGGGGGGTGTTTGTCACATGTTTTGGAATCAATGTTGCACATACAGGGGTTGGACAATGAAACTGAAACACCTGTCATTTTAGTGTGGGAGGTTTCATGGCTAAATTGGACAGCCTGGTAGCCAGTCTTCATTGATTGCACATTGCACCAGTAAGAGCAGAGTGTCAAGGTTCAATTAGCAGGGTAAGAGCACAGTTTTGCTCAAAATATTGAAATGCACACGACATTATGGGTGACATACCAGAGTTCAAAAGAGGACAAATTGTTGGTGCATGTCTTGCTGGCGCATCTGTGACCAAGACAGCAAGTCTTTGTGATGTATCAAGAGCCACGGTATCCAGGGTAATGTCAGCATACCACCAAGAAGGACGAATCACATCCAACAGGATTAACTGTGGACGCAAGAGGAAGCTGTCTGAAAGGGATGTTCGGGTGCTAACCCGAATTGTATCCAAAAAACATAAAACCACGGCTGCCCAAATCACGGCAGAATTAAATGTGCACCTCAACTCTCCTGTTTCCACCAGAACTGTCCGTCGGGAGCTCCACAGGGTCAATATACACGGCCTGGCTGCTATAGCCAAACCTTTGGTCACTCATGCCAATGTCTTGGGCTGTGGACAATGTGAAATATGTATTGTTCTCTAATGATTCCACCTTTACTGTTTTCCCCACATCCGGGAGAGTTACGGTGTGGAGAAGCCCCAAAGAAGCGTAGCACCCAGACTGTTGCATACCCAGAGTGAAGCATGGGGGCGGATCAGTGATGGTTTGGGCTGCCATATCATGGCATTCCCTTGGCCCAATCCTTGTGCTAGATGGGCGCGTCACTGCCAAGGACTACCGAACCATTCTTGAGAACCATGTGCATCCAATGGTTCAAACATTGTATCCTGAAGGCGGTGCCGTGTATGAGGATGACAATGCACCAATACACACAGCAAGAGTGGTGAAAGATTGGTTTGATGAACATGAAAGTGAAGCTGAACATCTCCCATGGCCTGCACAGTCACCAGATCTGAATATTATTGAGCCAGTTTGGGGTGTTTTGGAGGAGGGAGTCAGGAAACGTTTTCCTCCACCAGTAACACGTAGTGACCTGGCCACTATCCTGCAAGAAGAATGGCTTAAAATCCCTCTGACCACTGTGCAGGACTTGACGAATTGACGAATTGACGCCGTATTGGCCGCAAAAGGAGGCCCTACACCATACTAATAACTTATTGTGGTCTAAAACCAGGTGTTCCAGTTTCATTGTCCAACCCCTGTATATCCCCATGAACACAGCCCCAAGAGGTACCTTCAATGCCATAATGGTTAGACTCCGTAAATTAAAAGAAAAAATAAAGGAGAATGCGGGCAAGGAAAGCTGGTCATGGAAGAGTTTGGAGGAAATATTTGGCAACTGGGGAGCCTTAGCAGTAAAGACAGGATTAACCTTGCTAACTGTATTAGTTGTGATATTCCTGCTCGTGTGTTGCGTGTTGCCTATCATCAGAAAGTGGATCTTGGGGAACTGTGGTAACCCCTGGATGACTAAAGATGGGAAACATCAGAAGGTCTAATCGTATAGCGGGGCCCGGATCAGATGGAAATCATAGTTTTTTTATTTTTTTTTATTTTCCTATTTTCTCTCTTCTTTTTACATTATTTACATTAATATACGTCCAATACCTAACCAGGAAGACATGCAAAACTGTTGCAGACCATATACTGTTTTAAGCAAATTCTGCAAGAATGGGAGATATTTCCATCATGTTTTATATTGGAAGATATTGTGTCCACTGATGTATTTTTTTTTCAATTGTCCATATGTGCTTTGGGACCTTGGAGCCATGATGAAAATTGGGCCGGAAATCCAGTGGACTGCCCGTTTTTCAAAGAGACTCTGTAAGATGGACATTGAGGAAAATTCAAGCATCACAAAAAGGTGGTGTCCATTTATCCAAAAAAAAGTCATGGCAATTCTTTAAAAGCATTTTATTTTTAAAGGGTTTAAAATTTTTTGTGTTTATGTTTAAGTGGGGGGAACTGCCATTTCTGTTTAACGTTTTCCTGGTTATTTATATTAGGGTGGGTAAGCATTCTGTATTTCTTTTTGAGGTTCTTTTGTAAGGAAAGGTGTTTTCATAAAAATGGGCCCTTTGGGTTTGTTTGTTATTTTGGGCCTGAGTTCACCTGAAGCTTGATAATCTTTTTAACTGTATGTAAAATGTTAAAATTTGTTTGAAAGAGTCATTAGTGAGGGATTATGGGAAAGATTTTAATGTGAAAAAAAAGATATAAGGACATGGTTGGAAAAAAATACTGGTAGTGTTTTCTGTATGCCAGGAAACTTTGGGAACGCCACCCCAAAAGCCCTTTGTTTTTGGGGAACCTCTTACGTTGTGCGGGACTTATGAACAGGTTGGGCCCCTGAATCAGGACTAATGTGATGGCGAACAATAAATTTGCAAAAGAGACCTAAGGGAGTGGAATTGCTCGGGAGAAACAGTCCAATTTTACGCACCCAAAGGCTTAATGGATGTGTTGCCATCAATTCTAGTCATCCTATGCTATAATTTCAATGTTCTATGTATTTTAGATTTTGCTGAAGGAATGTTCAGAATCATGTTATTTTTTTAAACTTGCAAGTTTGATATGCAGCTCTAGAGGTTTTGACATGACCAATGTTCCTCGTTACAAAGGTTTTTTGGTGATAGGAATTAAAAGCAGGACCTGATTGGCATTAAGGTTTTTTTAAAAATAGGGGGTAATGACGCTTTTTAGATTCAAAACAGAGACCCCCGTTCAGATTGGCCGAGAATGGGATTTCTCTGAGGCCTCCAGACGTTTTTCCCCGCCTTCTAGGACGGGTGGGTTTTTCACTGGTGTGCCCTAAGCCGACCTGAAGGTCCCCTTCATCGACATGTAGCTTGTGAATTTGACTGACATGAATGTTTTCCATGGGTTGATTAGATGTGTTCCTAAAGGAGACTTTTGGGAAGAGCTACAGAGAAGCCAGATTTGGTCTAATTAAGGAATAGGTTTAGTTTATCATAGTCTGACACAGTTAAAATAATGTGCGCATAGGAACTCCAAATAGGATCTTACTTAATTAGTTGAACCCGAAATTTCAGACCTAAACAAGAACAAAAAATCATTTACAGTTGCCTATTAATTTTATAAAAAAAAAGTAATTTCCAATTTTTTTCAACCCCTAAACAGCACTTATACTCACAGGAAAATTTACAATATGAATAAAAGATCTCTTTCCCCGCTGTAAATTAGATTGAAAACCTAAAATTAAAAAGGGGGGTAATTTTGGAAGCATAAAGCTCTGTTTTAACTAGATCAAAAAAGTGTTATTGTCTTTACCATAAAAAAATGAACTCTGTGATAAGTGCACTCTGAGAGACATGCAAGCCTTCACGTAATAGATTTTACCAAGGGAAAGTTCTTGGCTTTAGAAACGATTAATGATTGTTTTTTCAGTCTAACTGGGAAAGTTTTGATATTTTTGACTCTGCCAGGTCAGTTTTACCCGGGAGTCTGCATCCCTTTAAGTCATGGGAATGTTATTATGAACGTCACAGGCCCAAGGGGATGTTTTTTCCAGATGTTTTGGCTGAATGTCGATTCCCGGAAAAAAAGAAGAGACAATGTGATGGGTGCCAAAATATTTTTTCGTAACAGACCCCCAAAACACACCACTGCTTTGGATCTGTATAAAAACCCTGGGAAAAACGAACGCCAAAGGGACTTCCCGAAAAAATTACTGTGAAGATGTTTTTGTGCACTTTTTGAAGGAATAAAGTCCCCACCCGAGGATACTGTTTGATGAGAGAATTCTCTGAGTTCTGTGTTTTATTATCTTTGCTCAGTAATAAGGCCACACGCTCCTAAATTGACAACAGCAAAAAATAAAGCAACCATTTCTTTGAGTCCACGTTTTATTTCCCTACATGACATTTCATCCTCCACACTTAAACGTGGAGGTATACATGCATAAAGGTTGGCATAATGTGGCAGATCAACTAACATACATTTCCTGTTGAATGCCATCACATCAAAAACCTGCTTCCCGCCCTCTAACACCCTTTTCAAGCCAACTACATGTTCTAAATGTATCACTGAACTGTGTAACTTGTCATACTGTCTCCCAACAGCAAAACAGTTTCTGTTAATACAGTTCTCCCCTGACTAAAGTTCTAGTGAAAATTTTCACAACTGTATCCGTGGTGACAGAAAGTTTATCTCTCATAGCCAGTATCTCTTCATTAGTAAGTTTTCGTGCATAGTGTAAACCAAGGGTCACAACTTCATCTGCTACTCTTTCAAAGTGTTTCAGCTTTTTTTCACCAGTCAAGCTGTTATACAGTTGTATACATCCAGGCAAAGCATTTTTCAGTAAACTGTTTTTCAAAAGAGGCAACACTTGTCTATATGTAAATTGTTTCATTATTTGTAAAGGAACACACTGAGTGCCATGAAACATCTTCAGTATCTCCCCATTAAAAGACTCAAAAATATATCCTGAATGTGCCCACAATGGTCCCCAATTTCTCACAGAGTTTGGCAAATGAAGACATAAATGTACATTAAATGACACATTTTCCTTACCATAGAGTTTTTCAAACTGTTTGTCAAACTCAACCACTAGTTTTTCATATTTTTTAACCCCTCAGATGTGACAGTGTCCTTACATAGTAAGGACATGAAGGTAACAAGGATTAACCAGTGCTGGTAAAATGCATGAGGTAGTATTCCCTTTAGCACAAAGGTACTATAAAAAAAGTAACCAGTTCTGCCATTCACTGGCTTTCCAAAACTTTCTTTGCTTAAAAGAGCGGGGCACTCTTGTGATGTTGCAAGGGGGTTTAATTCTCAAGAGTTGCTGGTCGAGCTCAGGAACACGATTACCGATATAGTATGGCTCCTCATGGTGTTCACTATCCAGCCACATGCTTGTCATTTGCCGAACAACTCCAAGAGGTACATTATGCATATGATCAGGAGGCATTCAATTCAATTCAATTCAATTCAATTCAATTCAGTTTATTTATATAGCGCCAATTCACAACACATGTCGTCTCAAGGCACTTCACAAAAGTCAGGTACATACATTCCAATTATCTTAATCATTGAACAGTGCAGTCAGATTCTGTTATTTTATTCAAATTGGATAAAAAGTTTGTCTATCTAAGGAAAGGAAACCCAGCAGATTGCATCCAGTCAGTGACTTGCAGCATTCACTCCTCCCGGATGAGCATGTAGAGACAGTGGACAGTCACTGGCGTTGACTTTGCAGCAATCCCTCATACTGAGCATGCATGTAGCAACAGTGGAGAGGAAAAACTCCCTTTTAACAGGAAAAACCTCCAGCAGAAACCAGGCTCAGTGTGAGCGGCCATCTGCCATGAACGACTGGGGGTTAGAGAAAACAAAAGCAGAGACACAAAAGAACAAAGAAGCACTGATCCAGGAGTACTTTCTATGGGAAGGAAAAGGTAAATGTTAATGGATGTAGCTCCTTTTAAGTCGTTTTTCAAACCTAGAAAGAAGGGAACAGATAACTCCTGAGCCAGTTTTCAAGTTTAGAGTCTGAATAGAGCACATAGAGTTAGTTACAGTAAAAGCTCAGTCAGTAGCTATGTCTACGAGAGAGAAAGGGCTAAGCACTGAAAGACAGGGCCATGTGGATCATCGGTAGAGGGTAAACATTAAGTTGTTGTCAGCAGAAGCTTGGAGGATTCCCCTCCAGAAAGGTGTTACAGGTAGACACAGAGTCAGGCCAGGTGTAGCTTGGGAAGAGAAAAGAGAGAGAACAAATTTTTTAAAAAGCTGAAATAACAGCAAAATACAAAAAAAAAAAAATATATATTATATATTATATATAATTATTATATATTAATATTTGCAAATATTCATTTCATACATATTATTTTTATTTAATATATCCTGATATATCACTATGTACATTTCACAATACATGTACACACATGAATATTTTGTAACATAATATATTGAGAAATATATTTTTGTTGCGTAAGGGGGAGTGCAGATATCCAAGAATGGTGGCCTGTGACCGTCCCGGTGCACACCAGAGGGCACCAAAAGTTGGAAATTTTCCAAAAAATTTTGGGGGGGTATATCAAGATAGGAAAATGGGAGAAATGAAAAAAAGGCCGTTTTTGGAGGGGCCTCTGAAAGGTCTGTTTTTTTAAATTTTTATTCGGCTATTTAAAAAAAAAACCTAACAGCTACAGGTGTCTTTGAAAAGTCTCTGAATGTGTTGAACCCCATAACTTCACAAGGATCCACCCCTCTACATTTTCCAAAAAAGGTTTTTTACATACTTCCATCTTCCAAATGGTCATTTATGACCACATGAGTAATTTTAAAATTTTATTTACGAAAACATACATTTTCTAGATTTGGAAATCTTCAAATGCCCCTATTTTTTAAAAAGTTTATTCATGTAGCTTTAAAGGATGATTTCCTAAAATGTAATGCACATCCCATCAATATTTAGTGCTCAAAAAAATTATAAAAACCGTTTGATTCTCTCTGGGGCAAAGGGTTAGGGTTAGAAATTTAAAAATTTTTTAAGATCGGTTGCCGGAACAGCGACCGAGCTTTCCCGCAGGGGCAATACTGCGATAGGCAATAGTGAAAAGGGGTTTGGGGGGTTTGGGGGTTTGGGGGGGATTTTTTTTAGTGTCACGATGACATCCCCCCAAATTTCCCCCAGTCTAATGAATGAAAAATTTTGGGGGGTTGTAAGGGGAGTCAAAGGCAAGGCAACGGGCCGACGCATGTCACGCAAGAGCTCATCTCCTTATTTGCCCCCAGGTGGAAGGGTTACACAATAAAACAATTCTAATACCACATCAGGGAGCGAGCAAGGAGGCCCCGGGAACCCGGGCAAAAAAACCGTGCAGGTAATCCCAGGAAAATCGGATGAACCCCCAGGAGGGACCTCCATCCGCCGCAAAGCCAAGCAAACCAGTTTGGGGAAACCCCCCAGCCAAATAAACCCCGTAACCAAATGGGGCCCAACAGGAGGCTTGATTAAGCCACCTTGGCATCACCCAAGCCAGCAAGGATCCCCCCCCCACCGAAGGGGAAACCCCCAACATCGGAATGTGGGGGGCAGCGATAGGTCCCCGCCTGTCGTATAGCAAAAACCCGGGGCCAGGATCCCCCATCCCCCCATAGGACAACAGTACCGAATGCAGCTAAAAAGGGGGCCCCCCGACAGACCCTCCGCACCGCAAAAAACCGGCAAGAATCCCCCCGCAGAAAAAGGGAAAACCCCCGGTCACGGAAATGAACCAAAAAGGGGTTTTTTAAATCCTACCGTAGGAAACCCAAAACCGGGCCCAGCATCCCTCAGCCAACCATGGAAACCCCCAAATGCCGGAACGAAGAAAACAGGGGTTTTTCAGATTAAACCCCCCCCGCACCGCGGAAATTCGATCCGGCTAGGAAACCCCCCAGCCGCCAAAAGGGAAAACCCGGGTCAACAGAATGGAGCCCCCGGCGAGTTTTTTTTCCCCCCAAATGGGGCAAGTCAAAAACCCCCAAAGGACCCCCACAACTACTCCACCCTGTCCCCAATTTCCCCCCCCCCCCCCAATGCAGGGGGGTTGTAAGTAGACTGCTAAGGGAATAAAACTAAAGGGGTTAGAGTTTTTAAGCTAATTTTAAAAAAAAGGTTTTTAAAATTTTAAAAAAAAATTTGGAATGGAAACATTTAAAGTTTTTAAAAAAGATTAAATTTTAGATTTTTAATTTTATAATTCAAAGGTTTTTTTAAGGGGTTTAAATCAATGTAAAACTCAAATTAAATTTTAAAAGTGATATTTGATTTAAAGTAAAAATTTGAAAAACACCAATCAAAAGTGGCCCCCCCGGGATCATTGGGGATTTTGGGCATTATCACTAGACACCCAACCCCGGAAAGGCCCCAACCAGGGTTGGGGATCAAGCCTTGGGTGTGTTCATGAAGCCCCAACTGGGTTTTTTTTTTTAAAAGTGTTCAATAGAACCCTTCTAATTTGGAATTAAATAATAAAATCCCTGAATTAGGAATAGTTTTGGGGTTTTTAGGGAAAAAAAATTTAAAATATTAAAAATAAACATATACTAAAGCTCGGGGGAGCTTTGGGGGAGAAAAGTTTAAAAATTATTTGAGTAAGTTAGTAAAATTTTAAAAAAATCTGGGGGAATAAGCAAGGGAAGGTTTTTCCTAGGTCCCCGGTGCATCCACGGCCTAACCACCTAAGCCGTCGCTACCCCAAATGCCATAGGTAACGGGGACCTGGATTTCTCCAGGAACCCTGAAGTGGAGCAACTGTTTAGGGGATGGATCGGATTGGACGTGTGAGGTGCAAAATGGACCGTGCATGAGCGAGGCTAAACCCTCATAGAAGACTGGGCAAACCGTTAAGGTCCCTAAAACCCTGGACCACCACATCCTGCGTGCTGTTCCAGGGTGGAACCCAGGTCACCGTCCTGGTGTCGTGGCACATTGACGTGCTGCCGTTTGCCAGCCGGCAGGGTGAATTTTGGCCTAAACAGGGAAAGGGTGGTGGAAATTTAGTCATGAGCACAACATTTGTAAAATTACCATAGAATTTTATGCCAAGAAGAGAGAGTTCCCCCGATACTTACGCAGTCTGCCAGGGCGGTCCTGATCAGTTTTAAATTTTGATGTCCCCTTTCAGGTCCATCTTCCCCCACCCAAGCCTCAGGTACCGATTGAAAATGTTTTTAAACGGCTGCTGACCCAATGTGAAGAGCACAAAGGGATTTGGGGGACTCCAGTTTCTCCTTGATGTTATGCAGCCGTTTTAATCCAAGAAAATTCTGCCTTTGTCAGCACCAGACTGGCCTCCCCCGAACTGCAGCGGGGTCTTGTGGTCTGCAACCTGGCAGAGTGGAGAACAAAGGTGTTAAGAGAGGGCCCCATTTCTGTCCCCCCCCTGTGTCAGCAAACAAGCACTGCACTCTCTGCGCAGTGCTCCATTTACTTACACGGATCTGGACCCCCTTCCTCAGATCCCTCCAGCTCAGCTGTGGCTATGTCGGCCTCCCTCATATTAGTAAACACACTTGGGACGGTGGGCCGGTCCCCCATGCAAGCCCAGTACGCACACAGGTATCCGTAAGGGACGTACCGGGGCGGCCGTGCGGGAAGTGTCCACCTCCAGCTCTTCTGATGGAGAGCAGAGAGAGGTCTTCGTGAGACAGAGCTATGACACGGGGACATGCACACAAAATGTACGTGAGGAATTGTGAAAAAAAGGGGTGTAAAAAACCTACCCAGCAGCTTCTCCCACCCTCTCTGGAGCCAGCTCGAGGCACTTGAGGATGCTGGCTGAATCGGGGAATCCTGGCCATTTTTGCCCGCTTCACTCTTTTTTTATGGACCATGATAGGCCCTGGGTTTTTTTTGTCTTTTTCGGGGGCCTTTTTTTCCAAGTAGAGCAGGATCTCCTTCATCTGCTCCCGGGACAAAAGGCGGCATTGCTGGGGGGGGAGTTCATCATGTACTCGATGAACTGAAATGCGTGATGAATTTAAAAACGCAAAGTGGTGATTTTCCCTTTCCCCCCTGCCCCATCTCGGACACCCATCTGTGGATTAGAAGGGGAAAAAAAAGGGGGGAAAGGGGAGTCATGGGAAAGGCAGGCAGGCGAGGCAGACTGTCAGAAAAAACAGCAGGTATGTTTTAAGAGAAAGTCACTTACTCTTTGATCCTTTTCACATTGTGGAGAAGGTCCAGTCGCTGATTTTTTTCCTGGCCCTCCGACATAAAAATAAAGGAATGCCTTCATCGGGGTACTCCGCGATTTAAGCAGCCTCCACCATTTTTGGGGGGGCCTGGGTGCTTGTGTAGAATTCCCCAAAAACCGCTTTAGGTATAACCCCTGAAAAAACAGGGGGGGACAAGGGCACCGTGCCCTCCGTGCACAAAGGTGCCCCTTTCGTTGGGGTGTGTGTTGGGGTGGTGTGTAAGGGGGGACTCACCCATAGATTCTGGAAACACTATGCGCCTCATCAGGTTTCCTTTTCCTTTTCCGGCTGACCAACTTAAGGGTGATGGGCCCTTTCTTAGTCTCTCTTTCCTTCGCTCTGCTCTCGTTTTGCCTCAGTTGACAACACAACCTGTTCCTCCGTTCCAGGGGTCTGGATCCCCTCCATCGGGGTGGGGATTTGGGTGGCACAGCTGAGGTGGTGGTCTCCTGCTCTTGAGTGCCCTGAGAGAGAGAGAGAGAGAGAGAGAGAGAGATGTACTTTAAAATGTGTTATCTGTGGACCTCTCTTCCACTTGCAGAAAGGTCCACCTCTCCAGAAACCAGTACATCAATTCACAATTCAATTTTTTTTGTTTTTTTTATTTTTAAACGCCCAAAATCACAACACAAAGTTGTCCCCCAAGGCACTTCACAAAAGTCAGGTACATACCAATTAGTCATAAACATTGAACAGTGTACTCAGATTCAGTTCATTCAATTTGGATAAAATTTTTTTCTGTCTAAGGAAACCCAGCAGGAAACATTGGGTTTCTTCTCACCTCTGATTCTCCACTGGGAATTGTGGCTCCAATTGCGCACTGGTGGATTCCTCCTCCACCTCAGTCCTCTTTCTCTTAACCTGTCACACACACGTACTACGACAGTTACATGACCCTTCCCCCCGACTCAGAAAACACCCCCTCAAATAACATGCCAAGCTTACCGGATCATCGGTGGGACCCTGATTTCGCTTCAGACCGGCCACCAATCTTTTAAACCTCGTGATGGTTTGCTGCTGCTGTTCCACCCTAGCCTCCAGATCCATCCGGATCTTGGCCATGTTGTCCATCTCTGATTTGTAGCTGATAGAGAAATGCAGGAGAAAGTGATTGTGATTTTCATATTATTTCCTATCTTCGAGATGAATGAAAAATTATAATTAATGATTACCTTTTCAAGAGGTCTGCGCAGGCCACACTGCAGCACACTGTGTCTTCACTTGAGGTAGGCTGCTGCTCCACCACCTGGCCAGCCGGGTCTTCCAGCACCCTCTTATCGAAATCCGAGACCATGGCTGGAGTGCTCATTGAAGCCCGCAGCTCACCCAACAGAAGCATGGCCTGCTTCTTCCTGGCACGGGACAGCATCTCCTCTTTTAGGCTGGTGGAGAGCTCTGTGTGCGTGTTCATAATGTGCCGTTCCAGGTGGTGGCCAGCGTTGTACTTGCAGCCCAGCACTGGACACGGGCAGGCACGAATATTGATGTGCCCCGTCGCCCACTTTACTAGGATGCTCCTCTCTTTTACATTAAAGCATCGGTGAGTTGCCTTCAGGTGTCGGGCAATGTTAAGGTATGCGGACTTGCACATTGGGCACTGCACCTCTTTCTTGTCAGACATCATCTAAACAGAAAAAAAGAAAAAACGGGAGGGGGACAGTGTGAGTCACAAAGCATTAATAACAAATAAAACGTTGTATCAACGCAACTTCATTCACTCGCAGCACTTTCTTTGGCTTTTTCACACATGTTCCCCTTAACAAAGAAAACCCAAAACGGGGGGGACAGTGTAAGTGAGTCACAAAAGATTTTTTAACAACAACACTTTGGATAGGTTTTAGTTTTTAAAAAAAACAAATAAAAAACAGCACATTAGTATGTACTTACATCCATTGTAAACAGTTACAAAACTGTGGTTTTAAAACCCCTTTAAGTAATCATCTTCTTGCTGGCACACGCAAACAACTGCTTAGATGGTCACGGTCCAAATGCTCTGTAAAATGGCGACTCCTCTAAATGTATAGGTCCTCCCAGGTTTTTTTAAATAGAACTTGCAAAGAAGTCACCCCCCCGAGGGGCTTCCACGCACTTAGATGACCCCGGGTTTTTGAAAAAAAATAGTTCTGATTGCTTTAATAAAGCTCGATGAAAGGGCTCAGAAACATAGCTGCAGCCTTTTTAAAAGCTTGAAAAGGATTAAAGTGTGGTTAAATGTGCGTGAAAATTATGGGGATTAATGAGCTGTTATTAACATGATCAGTTCTACATGCGCAGTCTTCAAATGGGAGAGGGATACACGTAAACAGCGCAGATCAGCTGATTGCTTTAATAAAGCTCGATGAAAGGGCTCAGAAACATAGCTGCAGGGGTTCCCCAAACTTTAGATAAAATTTTTTTTTGGGGACCACAAGGTTTAAGAGAGGGCCCCGCAATTCCAATGTGAACCTGTGATGAATTAAACCAAATCTCAACCGAGTCCCCCCAACACATGTGGTGAAAAATTGACAAAGGGGTTTCTCAACTTGTGTTTTTGGGACACTTGGCATACATTTTCATTGGGGGGAAGTGTCAGGCAAATGGTCAAAGTTTACCCAGGGACAGGTGCCCTTTTAACATGGGTACACTTGGAAGGGGGAAAACCCTGTGCGCATGTATCCCATCCATATCACACTTTTTGCCATTTTTTTCGGGCCATTCTTAAATTTACTTTTTACTGGCCGTGTCCCCTCGTATACACCCGGGGGTTTCCCTGGTTTTTTCCCCCTTTTTGGGCCACCAGGTGCATGGGGAAGGGGGCCACGGCCAATACTATCCTAGGGTCCATTGATTTTACTGGCCCCTTCCCCCCCTATACACCTGGTGTCCTCCGTTTTCCCTTTTTAAACCCCCCCCCCTGGGGGATGAAAAATTGGGTTTAGGTGAATACTCCCCTTGGGTGAGGAACCCATTCGTGGACATGTGCTGTATGTGTCCCCTAGCTATCACCTGGTGTCAGCAATTCCCATATAAAAAAGAGCATGTGACGAAATTAAACCAAATATCAACCATTTTGCAACACGTTTTGGTGAAATTAAAAAGGTTTTCAACATGTGGTTTTTTTGGGGCACTTGGCATACATTATCATTTTGGGGAAAGTGTCACGGCAAATGGCGCAAGGTTTCCCAGGGACAGGTGCCTGTAACATGGGGACACTTGGATGGACAAACCCTGTGCGCATGTATCCCCCCCATATCACACATTTGCCCTTTTTTTCGGGCCATTCATTGACTTTTACTGGCCGGGTCCCTCGTATAAACCCCGGTGTCCCCGGTTTTCCCCCTTATGGGGCCACCAGGTGCATGGGGGTTTCCACGGGGCCAATACTATCCTATAGTCCATTGACTTTTACTGGCCGTGGTCCCTCGTATACACCTGGTGTCCCCCGTTTTCCCCTTTTAAAACCCACCAAGTGTTTGAAAGGTGCTTAGGTGAATATCTCTGCTTGGGTGAGGAACCCATTCCCTTTTTTCCCCCTGGGTTTTAAAGGGGTCCCTAGCTACCCCTGGTGTCAGCAATTCCAATGGAAGCATGTGACAAAATTAACCAAATCTCAACCCAAGTCTGCCACCACCGGGGGTGAAATTTAACAGGTTTCAACATGTGTTTTTGGGGACACTTTTGGCATACAATTATCATTTTGGGGGGAAAGTGTCAGGCAAATGGCGCAAGGTTACCCAGGGACCGGGGGCCTGTAACAGGGGTAAAAACTTGGATGGACAACCCTGTGCGCATGTATCCCATCCATTTCACACTTTTTTTTCCATGTTTTTTTTGGGGCCCCTTTTTTCATTGACTTATACTGGCCATTTTCCCCCCGTATACACCGGGTGTCCCTGGTTTTCCCTTATGGGCCACCAGGTGCATGGGAGTGCCACGGCCAATACTATCCTATAGTCCATTGACTTATACTGGCCGTGTCCCTCGTATACACCTGGTGTCCCCCGTTTTCCCTTATGACCCACCAAGTGGATGAAAGTGCTTAGGTGAATACTCTGCTTGGGTGAGGAACCCATTCATGGACATGTGCTGTATGTGTCCCTAGCTATCACCTGGTGTCAGCAATTCCAATGTGAGCATGTGACAAAATTAACCAAATCTCAACCAAGTCTGCAACACGTGGTGAAATTAACAGGTTCTCAACATGTGTTTTGGGACATTTGGCATACATTATCATTGGGGAAAGTGTCAGGCAAATGGCGCAAGGTTACCCAGGGACAGGTGCCTGTAACATGGGTACACTTGGATGGACAACCCTGTGCGCATATATCCCATCCATATCACACTTTGGCCCTTTTTTTCGGGGGGCCCTTCATTGACCCCTTATACTGGCCGTGTCCCTCGCATACACCAGGTGTCCCCCGGTTTTCCCTTATAGGGCCACCAGGTGCACGGGAGGGGGCACGGCCAATACTATCCTATGGTCCCCTTTTAAAATTATAACTGGCCGTGTGCCCCCCCCGTATACACCCTTGGTGTCCCGAGTTTTCCCTTTAAAGGGGCCCCCAGGTGCATGGGAGTGCCAGGCCCCAATACTATCCTATGAACCATTGACTTATACTGCCCCCCGTGGGCCCCCCCGTATACACCTGGGGTCCCCTGTTTTTCCCTATGACCCACCCAAGTGGATGACAGTGCTAATTTGAATACTTTGTGTAGGCAAGGATTCCCCTTTGAAAGTCGGGGGGCAAAACTGGTGTATATCGAGGGACACGTTCCACACATCTCCCCCCCCGCCTCCCTCCGTGGTCATCGCTTCCATTCGGCGGCAGTTAAGGGAAAGTCGGGGACACCGGGTGTATATGAGGGACGCGGCCCACACATCTCCCCCCCCCCGCCTCCCTCCGTGGTCGTCGCTTCCACTCGGCGGCAGTTAAGGGAAATTCGGCGACACCGGGTGTATACGAGGGACGTGGGCTGCGCGCTCCCTTGCTCCCTCTGGTGGCCGAGGGCTGAACTGCGGCGACTTTGGGGATTTCTCCCGGGCGCCCTGTGCGACCGGGACGCGCGGGCCCGACTTGTATAGCCCCAGAGTGCCGGGACGCACTCGCTGGCGCGTCGCCCGGGCGGTAAGGGAAAAGGGCCGCGGCCAATGCGTCCCTATGGGGGCCGCGTGCAAACAAGCGCATGTTAGGCGTTCGCGTGTTCCCTAATGTCCCTGAAGGTATTGATTTGGATTCTCCCAACATGGGAGCTGCCAAATATGTCCCACCCTAAACCTTAACCCTATGGGTAAGCCAAAGCAAATGGGGGTGGGATCACAGAAGTGGGCGTGGTCAAGAGCATTCCCAGCAATGGGGGTTGCTAAAATTGTCCCGCCTTTTGCGCTCTCCCCCAATGGGTGAGGGTGCGAGCTGTTAAAGAAAAATGAGGACGGGGTCTCCGAAGGGGGCGGAGCCTAAGGTTAGCATCAGGAATATCATTGAATTTGGATTTGTGGTTGGGGTCAGGTTGCCTTTAGACTAATATTTTTTTAGAGTACAATCTAAGATTGGTTTGGTGGGAATGGTTTAAAATGGGTGGATTTAGGTTTGGGAAGGTTCAGCGGGTTAGGTGTTAGGGTTTATATGTGCAGGCTTGTTGGGCTAGGATTAGGATAATAACTGAGTGTTAGATTTTGGTCACCCCAGAAAGGATCAGGTTTAGCCTAAATCGGCTCAGTTATGGTTGAGGTGCAAACACACCCTCCATTTCTGCTACCTGTATGACCCCCTCTCTTTTCCAATGGTTATGGTCAATCTGACAGAGAGAGATATCCCAATCGTTGTGGTTTTTAGTATAACAGTGGCCATCAGTGGGCTCTAGATGGACAAACTGTCTACTTTTAAGGCTAGGCTTAAAACTTTCTTTTTTGATAAAGCTTATAGTTAGAGTGGCTTAGATTATCCTGAGCTATCTCTGTAGTTATGCTGCTATAGGCTTAGGCTGCTGGAGGACATAATGACCACTTTCACCCTCTTGGCTACTTTCTCACACTACTCTTCAATTTTGTATTATTTGCTGTTATTTCAGCTTTTAACCTTGTTCTCTCTCTTTTCTCTTCCGAGAAGCTACACCTGGCCTGACTCTGTGTCTATCTGTAACACCTTTCTGGAGAGGGGAATCCTCCAAGCTTCTGCTGGCAATAACTTAATGCTCACCCTCTACCGATGATCCACGTGACCCTGTCTTTCAGTGTTTAGCCCTTTCTCTCTCCTAGACATAGCTACTGACTGTGCTTTTACTGTAACTAACTCTATGTGCTCTCTTCAGACTCTAAACTTGAAAACTGGCTCAGAGTTTATCTGTTCCTTCTTTCTAGGTGAAACGACTAAAGGAGCTACATCCATTAACATTTACCTTTTCCTTCCCATAGAAAGTACTCCTGGATCAGTGCTTCTTTGTTCTCTTTGTGTCTCTGCTCTGTTTTCTCTAACCCCCAGTCGGTCGTTGCTGATGGCCGCTCATACTGAGCCTGGTTCTGCTGGAACTTTCTTCCTGTTAAAGGGAGTTTTTCCTCTCCACTGTTGCTACATGCATGCTCAGTATGAGGGATTGCTGCAAAGTCAACGCCAGTGTCCACTGCCTAGAAAGGATTACCTGTAGGGGTACAAGTAGAATAGTTTAGGGTAAGATGAGTTTTAGGATTTTGGGGTTAGGGTTAGAGTTTGGTCACCCTAGAAAGGATTACCTGTAGGGGTACAAGTAGAATACTTTAGGGTAAGATGAGTTTTAGGATTTTGGGGTTAGGGTTAGGGTGAGTTTAGTGTCACGATGACATCCCCCTAATTCAGTCTAATGACCAAAAAAGTTTGGTGTAGGGAGTCAAAGGCAAGGCACGGGCCCTCCGCACCGCCTACAAACTGGCAAGAATCCCACAGCAGAAAAAGGAAACCCGGTCACGGAATGAAGCCACAACGAGTTTCCCCCACAAATCTACTGCTGCAAACCATGCAGGTCACTAAAAAGACCAAATTCTGTGTCCAGGGGTTGCCAACACGGGGTACATGGTAGACTGTGTTGTACACAGTCAACACTGTTTGTGTGAGAGGATTCTGAACCCACTTCCAGTGCCTAAAATTCTGGCCATGTGGTGACAAAGCAGGGAAGGAATGCTGACCAATTTTAGCATGCACCAACATGTCCTGCAAGTTTCTATTCCTCCGGAAGGCAGATATGACACTCAAACCAGTTAGCCTTCCAGTGTCAGATTGAAACTCATTAAAGTTGTGTTTCAGCACCCTGGACAGTTCTGTATTAAAAGGAGAGAATGTGGCTATGAAGGTAAGGAGGCCGCTGTTCTCCCTAGTTTGAGACTCAGATAGGCTCTTTAAACACCTCCTCAAAAAAAAAAGACCTCTGGTAGCCTCTGCTGGACAAAATAGAGAACAACACTCTGACTGCCTCACAAAAATCAGAGTGTTGTGTGCATATTCTTTTAAATCTTAATAATTGAGATTTAACTATACCCGAAAAATGTGTGCTTAGGATGAAAACTGGATTTGAATAATAAAGCATGTGTATCAGTGGGTTTGAAAAAGACTTTAATATCCAATTTCTGTGTAGAATTAAAATCAGTGCCTTTATTTAACAAAACTGAACTACATCCCACTCTTAAAAAAAGTGGAAGATGATCTTGCTAGATGGAAATCTCTACCCATATCACTCATGGGCAGGGTTGCCTCAATTATAATGATGGTCTTGCCAAAAATCAATTACTTATTCTCAATGGTTCTGAATAAACCGTCATCTGACTGGTTTAGATCTTTGGACTCCTCCATCACTAAATTTCTCTGGAAAGATAAGCCCCCACGTATTAGCCTAAAAACACTACAAAAGACTAAAGATAAAGGAGGACTAGATCTGCCTAACTTTCATCTTTACTTCTTAGCTAACAGGCTACATTACATCTCAAAATGGTTTAAATACAGTCCTCTAGATGAACCCTGGCTAGACGTAGAACAGACATTATGCAATAATATAAGGATTTCCGATCTACCATTTATTAGCACAAATATAAAACGGCATGTATGCTTCAAAAGCCTCAACGTCAGCACCTCTCTGACAGCATGGTGGGAATATCTAAAAATGACAGGGTCTTCACTAATCCCATGCAGACGTACACCCATCTGGAACAATCCTGACATCCTACAAAAAAATAATATGATAAATTTTCCATATTGGAGGAGTAAAGGAATTGAATACCTGGAACATATATTTGAAGGAATTCAGTTTATCCCATTTAACAGATTAATTATGCAATACGGGATGGACAAGAATACATTTTTAGAATATCAACAAATTAAATCTATAATAAAAAATAAGTTCAGTCTTAAAAACATTGGGTTACAACTGCCATCAAGTGTACTAGAGTTCCTAAAACTCAACCCCCCCAAATTAATGTCTAAAATATACAGGACACTGTCTAATATAGATGAATCAATTTCCCTTCCTATTTCAAAATGGGAGGTGGACTTAGCAGTTAACTTTGACCAAACATTCTGGTCTCAGATATGTTCCAGAACCTTTAAACTGACTAGTAACCCCAGTTTGCAATTAATACAATATAAAATCCTTCATAGAGTATACTATACAGGTCAACGGATGTTCCGGATGGGCTTGGCACCTTCTAATACTTGCTTACACTGCACAAGTACTATACCAGACAATTACATCCATGCACTATGGCCTCTTTTGTACATAGCCCCCTCTCCGGAGGTGGATGGGGGTTGGTGGGGACTGGGTTCTGGGCGGGGGCCGGGCCGAGACCACCCGGGTCTGGACCTTCCTGCCTGTCTCTGCCCCGGGAGGAAAGAGGACCACCTCCTTGGTCCGTGGGCTGGTTGCCCCTAGGGGCTGCCGGCGCCCGGACCTTGGAGTATAGAGCATGCGTGGGGAGTGTGAGTGAGTGTAGGACGTCCATTGTTGTTTGTCTTTACGTTGGGAGCGAGTGATTTTATGTGTGTGGATGAGGGTGGGAGTGGGTGACTGTGACTGTGAGTGCCTGTTTTTTTTTGTGACAAGTTGGGTCTTGGACTGCTCCCTCTCCAGGATCAGCTTAGGCCCCCCCCCCATATTATGGGGGGCCTATTTCCTCCCCGCCACCCTGCCTGCCGGTGGTTGGAGTCTCTGCCCGCTGGTGTACTTGTGGTTCTCGGTGTCCGGGGCTGGATGCTTCGGTGTGTGCTGGTTTACTCCCGGTGGCTGCCTGCCGGGGCCTGGACCCCTGGGCTCTGTCGGGGCTCTGTCTTGGGGTGGCGTGTCCCGGGATCTTGGGTCTCTGGGTCCATGGCTGGATCTGCTCGGGAGTGGACGGCTGCCGGCGGGGCCTGTGGGCTCGTCGCTGCGGTTCCCTGGGGCTTCGGCACTGTTGCTGCTGGGTGGCTCCCCTGGGACTCTCCACTGCTCTTCTCTGGGGGGGGGTTGCGGTAGTCCCGGCGGTGGTTCTCCTGGGGTTCCTGTGCTTTGGGGGGCCTTTGGATGTCTGTTGCTCGGATCTCCTCAGTGTCCGCCCGGGGACCACGGGGCAGGTTGGTGGGTCCTCACACTCGCTATTGCATATTTCTGTGGAGAAACCTTGTATACAAAGCGCATCCACACAGGTGTTGATAGATACACAGATGATCTATATTGGGCTGCACTTCTCACTAAGTACATTTTACATTCATAAATACCGTGTGTTATTTTGTGTATAAGCAAGCAGGGTGTAATCTTTTATTCTATTCATCCTTCTTTCTCTCCTCCACTCTCTCCTCATTTTTCCCCTCTTTCCCTTTTGCCCCATCTCTCTTTTTGTCAAGCTTCTGTTTTCCTTTTCATTTCAGTCTCCGTGACCGTAACAATTGAAATATTCCCAAAGAAGTTCATAATAAAGTTTCTTTTATAAATATCAAGCAGAGCCTTAAAGCAATAGCTGTGATGCTCCGCTTGTGAAAGTAAATCTGTTGGGCAATTTCTTGGCACTCAGACAACAATTCTGTGCACTACTCTGCTGGACAGGACACGGTAAAAAAAAAAAAAAAAAAAAAAATCAGTGCCTTTAAATGTTGCGGTGTCCAAAAAGTCCACTGCTGTAACGCTAGTGGTGGATTTAAGTTTGATGGAAGCATTGAAGCTATTCAGTGTGTGTAAGAAGTGTTTAAAATCCTCTTCAACTTTTTTGGCCCTCAAAAGGGCCTTCTTCAGGTGAGCTTGTATACAGCAGAAAAATGTGCCTACTCATACAATGAGAACTAGCTGAGGAAAGATGGTGCGGAGGACTTAACGCGAGATTGGCCCAGATCTCGTAGAGTCACCACGGGAACTCCGGGGTCACCATCCTGGACCAATCAGCCGTCGCCAATAAAAAAATACACTGATTATCAACCGGTAAGTATTAATATAGAAAAATAACACAATCCAGTAATAATATATTATATATGTAAAAAAACAGATATATAAACAACCACCTTGGTCCTTATAAAGGCACAGTTATTACTGTAAGCAAAAAAAAATCCAAATAAAATATGGGTAATTATACCCAAACAATGCTGTAGTCTATTCTCCCAATACAGGTAAGTACTGTAACACACGTAAAAAAATTATGTCCTCTCCAGGTACAGGGAAGTAAATAAATACTTACTATAGGTCTCCTGAAGGAAGGTAACTATACAGGAACTAACAACACATTACAAGGATGCAGGTAGGTACTATACATCTTAGTAATCCTCTTAATATTTATCTTTAGATGCAGGTAAGGGAGCTCCATCCCTCTTCCCACAGGTGCAGGTAAACAACAGAGGAACTTCAACATAACTCAAAAGGATACAGGTAAGTATATGAGGCCTTATTTAGAACCCTGTAACTTATCATCAGTACAGGTAAATACACAAACCTTGCATTACTCTCCGGCGTCGGTGAATATGGCAAGAACTACATTCACTCCGAGGAAAAAGGTAAGTGTTATGCACCTTATTAAAACCCAAATCAGATCTAAGAAAACTCAGCCTTCTTATATATTATAAAAATATATAATATATAAATAGCCCCAGGAGTAGGAGGGAATGCAGGTAAGCCAAGAAGAGACACCATTCATACCCAGCACCAGGTAAGTAGGTAAACAAGAATGCTAATCAAACCTTATCTGCATTCCAGAGCTGTAAGGTAGTGTTTCCCCACGGAAGTGAGGTAGGTAAGCGGTATAAGTAAGTGCTGAGTTAACCCAGTAGTAGGTAAGTGGGTAGACAAAAACTACAATCTTCACCACAGGCACTGGTAGGTTGTTTTTTTAAGAGTACGGTAGGTAAGTAGATGAGTACTGGATAAACCCACAATAAAGTAAGCAAAGGACCTATCAGGGTGAGAAACATATGGTTTTGATCAGGAGAACCAGTACTTTCTGATGGAACCAGTTTGAGATCTTTAGATCTTTCTATTCTTTAGTAATGACCAGAAATGTACAGCAACGGGAGACCCGACATTAAAATATTAAAATACTCTGATTAAAGTCTTGAAGTTTAAGCTTTCATAACTTGGTGAGTTTAGGACCTATCAGGGTGAAACACATATGGTACTGTTCAGGAGAACCAGTACTTTCTGATGGAACCGTTTGATATCTTTAGATCTTTCCTTTCTCAGTTATGACCAGAAATGTACAGCGACTGGAGACCCCACATTAAATTGTTAAAAAAAGCCTGATTAAAGTCTTGAAGTTTAAGCCCTTTATAACTGGGGACTTTGACCTTATCAGGGTGAAAAAACACATATGGTTCTGGTTTCAGGAGAACCAGTACTTTCTGATGGAACCAGTTTGAGATCTTTAGATTTTCCGTTTCTTTAGTTTAAAAGAACCGAAATGTACAGCGACGGGGAAAAACCCGACATGAACTTGTTAATTTTATTAAAGTCTTGAAGTTTAAGCCTTCATAATTTTGGTGAGTTTTGAGTTTAGGTCCTACCAGGGTGAGACACATATGTTCTGTTCAGGGGAAAAAAGTACTTTTGATGGAACCCCCTTTTGAGATCTTAGATTTCTTTCTTTACTTATGACCAGAAATGTACAGCAACGGGAGACCCGACATTAAAATATTAAAATACTTTGATTAAAGTCTTGAGGTTTAAGCCTTCATAACTTGGTGAGTGTAGGTCCTATCTGGGTCAGACACATATGATTCTGTTCAGAAGAACCAGTACTTTCTATTGGATCCAGTTTGAGATCTTTAGATCTTTACATTCTTTAGTTATGACCAGAAATGTACAGCAACGGGAGACCCGACATTAACTTGTTAGCGAAAACAGAGCAGAGACACAAAGAGAACAAAGAAGCACTGATCCAGGAGTACTTTCTATGAGAAGGAAAAGGTAAATGTTAATGGATGTAGCTCCTTTAGTCGTTTCACCTAGAAAGAAGGAACAGATAAACTCTGAGCCAGTTTTCAAGTTTAGAGTCTGAAGAGAGCACATAGAGTTAGTTACAGTAAAAGCTCAGTCAGTAGCTATGTCTAGGAGAGAGAAAGGGCTAAACACTGAAAGACAGGGCCATGTGGATCATCGGTAGAGGGTGAGCATTAAGTTGTTGTCAGCAGACGCTTGGAGGATTCCCCTCTCCAGAAAGGTGTTACAGGTAGACACAGAGTCAGGCCAGGTGTAGCTTCTAGGAAGAGAAAAGAGAGAGAACAAAGTTAAAAGCTGAAATAACAGCAAATAATACAAAAATATATATATATATATATATATATATTGCAATATATCACTTCATACATATAGTATATTATTATTTAATATATCCTGATATATCACTATGTACATTTCACAATACATGTACACACATGAAATATATTGTAACATAATATATTGAGAAATATATTTTTGTTGCGTAAGGGCGGGTGCAGATATCCAAGAATGGTGGCCGTGTGACCGTCCGGTGCACCACCAGAGGGCACCAAAAGTTGGAATTTCCAAAATTTGAGGGCTCATATCAAGATAGGAAGATGTGAGAGAAATGAAACAAAGGCCGTTTGGAGGCCTCTGAAAGGGTCTGTTTTATATTTTGAGTTCGGCTATGAAAAATAAAACCTAACAGCTACAGGTGTCTTCAGAAACGTCTCTCAGAATGTGTTGAGACCCATAACTTCACAAGGATCCACCCCTCTACATTCTTCCAAGAAAGAGTTATTACATACTTCCATCTTCCAAATGGTCATTTATGACCACATGAGTAATTTAAAATTTTAATTTACGAAAACTATAAATTTTCTAGATTTGTAAATCTTCAAATGCCTATTATTTTTAAACGGTTGATTCATGTAGCTTCTAAGGATGATTTCCTAAAATGTAATGCATATCCCATCAATATTTAGTGCTCAAAAACTTATAAAGCCGTTTGATTCTCTCTGGGGCAAAGGGTTAGGGTTAGGAATTAAAAATTTTGGAAAGATCGGTTGCCGGAACAGCGACCGAGCTTTCATGCATGGGCCAATACTGCGATAGGCAATAGTGAAAGGGTTAGGGGGTTAGGGTTAGGGAGAGTTTAGTGTCACGATGACCAAACCGGCCAGCATCCCTCAGCCAACCATGGAAACCCAATGCCGGAACGAAGCTAAACAAGGGGTTCGGATAAACCCCCGGCGTCGCAATTCGATCCGGCTAGGAACCCACAGCAGCCAAAGGACAACCGGTCACAGAATGGAGCCACGGCGAGTTTCTTCCCCAAATGGCAAGTCAAACCGACCAAGGAACCCCCACAATCGCTCCACCCATGTCCCCACATCCCCACCCACATCCCCAATGCAGGAGGTTGTAAGTAGAATGTTAGGGAATAAAGACTAAAAGTTAGAGTTAAACTAATAGAAAAGGTTCAAATTTAAATAAAAGTGGAATGAAACATTACGTTACTAAGATCAGAATTAAATTTAATCTATAATTCAAAGGTTTAAAGGGATCAATCAATGTAAAACTCAAATTAAAGTTAAAAGTGATATTAGAATTAAAGTAAAAATTTGAGACACATCATCAGTAGTGGACCCCGGGATCATTGGGTGTTTCGGCCATTATCACTAGACACCCTACCCGAGGAAGGCCCAGCCAAGGTTGATCAAGCCTTGGTGTGTGTCATGAAGACCAATTGGTTTTTGTTAAAAGTGTTCAGTAGAACCTTCTACTTTTGGAATTAAATAATAAAATCCCTGAATTAGGAATATGTTAGGGTTATAGGGAGTAAAACTTAATATTGAAAATAAACAATATACTAAAGCTCGAGCTTGGAAAAAAGTTAAAATTATCTGAGTAAGTTAGTAAAAGTTAAAATAATCTGAATAAGCAAGGGGAAGGTTGTCCTAGGTCCCGGTGCATCCACGGCCTAACCACGTGGATGGATCGGATTGGACGTGTGAGGTGCAAAATGGACCGTGCATGAGCGAGGCTAACCCTCATAGAAGACTGGGCAACGTTTAAGGTCCTGACACCCTGGACCACCACATCCTGCGGGCTGTTCCAGAGTGGAACCCAGGAGGGCCGCATACTTACCTCCTTACCCAGAACCGTTCGGTAAACAGGCCGGTTGTTGACACCGTAAGGTTACCCCGGCCTGCCCAGGTAAGGTTGAGAAACGGTCTCATCTCAGGGATTGAGGGGCCCCCCCAGAGAGGCGAGCCTCTCTAGGTCGTTACGGCCCCCCGTGCCCTGATGTCCCCCAAGAAAACGAACCAGACCGACCTCAGTAAGCCGCGACGGTCCAGCCATCTCCCAGGGGGGACAACAGCCGGGACGAGCACCTCCAGTGTTCCATACAACGCACAACCCCTGGACAGCCAAGTTTGATCCTGTGCCCCATACACCACACGACTCCAGGATCAAATAGAGGGAATCAGCAACTCCGGTGTTCCATACACCGCACAACCCCTGGAGTGCTAAGCTTGATCCTGTGCCCCATACACCACACGACCCCAGGATGAAGTCACATGCAATCATCATGTGAGGAAGCTTACCTTGGAAAGGCTTCTTCCCAATTCCCTGGAAGGCCTGCATTAAACCACTCTCAAGTCTTTCTGGGACAGAGTATTATAACTTATGGTTGCATTCTATATTTGCATGGAGGTCTTGCGGAATTATGGGAAAGTTATGTTCATTTTGGGTTATAATCTCTTGTGAAATAGTTTATGGGTGGGATATATGTATGTAAACGGAAAGCCCTTGAGGAGACGAACGCGCAGATATATGGTTGTAGGGGGTTAAAATTGGTTAAAAGTTGTGAAAAAATCTAAAAATGGTGTTTTAACTCCCTGTCAACTCCACACCTCTGATACAGTATGTACTCGCCCCTTAGAGCACCACCAACCTGTGAAAAGTGGTACTGAAACAACTTTTGAAAAGTGGGGGTTTTGGGGTCCCTGTCAACTCCACACCTCTGACATGATATGCTCTCGCCCCCGTTATAGCGGCACCAACCTGTCAAAAATGGAACTGCACCACGGAGCTCTGCTTTTGCAGGCTTGCAGGTACCCATAGGGGGATGAGGCCTGCCGAGTTTGGCTGCGGTCGGACAAGGGTTCCGGAGTTAGGACGTGTCAAAATCAAAAAAATGGGGACAAAAAGTACATGGGGGGACAGCCAAGCATTGGATGGGAATGAAGGGAAAACGTGGCCCACATTTACCCCCCCCGTTCGGGGGCCCCGAGGTTCCCACAGCACCCCGGGGGGGGTTGTTCTTCTGGGGCGGGGGCCCCGAACACAAATTACCCGGGGGGTCGCCCCCGGGAGGTTTTTGCGCAGCCCTTTCCTAGGTCAGTTTTCACCCACAGTCGCGTAGGGACAGAGTACACGACAAAAACGAGCCCCCCCATCCCCCTGTACCCGCTCCCACGTCTCAAAACCCCCCCAAAAAGGAATCGAAAACGGGAAAAAAAGTCATGGGAGGAACAGGCCAATCATCGGAGGGGGAACCATGGGGGAAAATTGGGCCCCTTAAACCTTTGGGGCCTTCCACAAGCGGTCTTTTTTTTTTTTCCCCTTTGCTCAGGAATTGAAAGGGGGATGAGAATAGTACCGTCGGAAAGGGAAAGGTGACACGACAAACGGGCCCACCCTGCCTACTAGCCCACTCCTGGCCCCACAAAAAACCCCAAAAGCACTTGCACCCATCTTGAATGGTGGCCACAAAAGGGGAAAGCTGGGGGCATTTTCCAATATTTTTGTATGGGAAATCGTAAGGGAAAATTTTTTGGGTTTAAAATTTTGGGTCTTTTTGGCTCTATTTTTCTGGGTATCGCATTTTCTCCATTTCCCCAATTTTCACATCCATTTTACTTGTTTTGATAAAAATCTGTTGCTCACGCCCGCGATGCACCTGAAAGGAAATAGCTACAAGGGCTAATTTGCTTTCACCATGGTAAGGCTTTAATGGATGGGGAGGTGCAATTTTGGGCCAAACGGAAAAGCGTTGCAGAGTTTGCGGGGTCAAATGTGCTAACAAAATTTCTCCCGCCGTTTCCAGCAGAAAAAGCCCCCGACACCAATGACGTTTTTACGCTCGTCAACCCCCCGAATACCTGTGTGAAAATCAGCCCCAATAGGAACGTTTAGAAATCCTAACCCCAGAGGTCCCCTTTAGGTTCTAGAGCAACAGAGGACCCCGTCACAGGTGGATTGGAGGAGAGAGTATCGGAAAATTTAAAGCACGGCTACCAAATTTTAACAATGTCTGTCCCCACGGGACGCATTCTGTCATTTTGGTTTCCTAGCCCCTTTAGGGGCCGGGGGAAAAGGGGAGTTTGAAATTATGGCCTTAATAGCGGAAAAACGCACAATACATGTGTATTGTGGGTGTCCCTCATGCAGTGTGTTTGGGCCCCTGGCTTCGCGTAGGAGTGTTTGTTCTGCTCATGCTTGGTACCGTTGGAAAGGGCAGGCTCAGACGAATAAAACAAGCTTCTTTGTGGCTCCATGCTATAATCTTGTAGCTACAAGCTTGACAGACCCTGCACATTTCAAATATGTATTTTCTTTGGCAGGATTTTACAGGAATCCATATCTGCTCTGGATCTCTGCCTCTAGAGCAGGGGATGGCCACCTAACTCAGTTTAACTCCATACTGAAAACTTACCTGTTTTCAATGACCATCAACACAGGCTGGAAAAGGCTGATAATAAAGTATTTATTGATCATAGAATAGGGAATTTATTTTAATTTTAACTGAGTATATATCTTGGTTTGTTATTTTTACTGATACTTTTATTGTAATATTGTGATTTTGTTGTAATAATATAGTATATTTTAGTTTCTTCTTATATTTTGGTCTCATATTAATTTAATTTAATTCCCTATCTTTAGCTGAGGTTGTTTTAAATGCACTACATTAACAAGTTTGAATTGAAACACATGAACAAGTTTGAATTGAAAAACACAAACAAGTCTAAATTGAATAGAAAAAACAATGTCAACATTTTAATAGAACAAGTAAATAACAGCACACAGAAGAAGTAAAAAACCGAACACTCCCAAACAATCCCAAACATACACTACACTAACTTAAAAAAAACTATTTGTTGAGAGCCCGCTTGACCCTATCGGAAGCCAGCTTCGATCGGAGGAGCCTCACTGTGGCTCTCTTCAGCGGACTGATTTTTGCTGTGATTGAGCTCCTCAGGTAAGAGACCGGCTGCGTCTTGCTGGGTGACAAAAGCTTCATCCTCAACTCTCTCTCGGCCTTCTCTGCAGAGTCCAGAGAGGAGGAGGAGGAGGAGGAGGAGTCCCCGGACTCCTGATAAGGGACGGGCGTCTCATCCTCAGACTCAGAGTCATCGCTGCTGCTGCCGCTGCCGCTGCTGCTGCTCCTCTTCTCGGCCGATGCTTTGACCCCTGCTTTTGCTTTGGCTTTGGCTGGGCCTTTGCCTTTGGCTGGCGCTTTGGCTGGGCCTTTGCCTTTGCCTGGCGCTTTGGCTGGGGCCTTCAGTGTGGCCTGAGTAGATCCCCTCGCCCCCGGTGACTGCAGCATGCTGGCCATCATTTCCCTAACCTGCAGCCCCTCTTTCAGGGTAAGGTTGTGGCTATAGAAGCGGTCAGCCGTCCTGGTGTCGTGGCACATTGACGTGCTGACCTGTTGACGTTTGCCAGCCGGCAGGCTGAATTTGGCCTAAACAGGGAAAGCGGATGGAAATTAGTCATGAGCACAACATGTGTAATTACCGTAGAATGTATGCAAGAAGAGAGAGCTCAGCGATACTTACGCAGTCTGCCAGGGCGGTCCTGATCAGTTTAAAGTTGATGTCCTCTTTCAGGTCCATCTTCCTCCACGCCAGCCTCAGGTACCGATTGATGTTCTTAAACGGCTGCTGACCCAATGTGAAGAGCACAAAGGGATTTGTGGACTCCAGTTTCTCCTTGATGTTATGCAGCCGTTTAATCCAAGAGAATTCTGCCCTTGTCAGCACCAGACTGGCCTCCCCGAACTGCAGCGTGGTCTTGTGGTCTGCAACCTGGCAGAGTGGAGACAAAAGTGTTAAGAGAGTGCATTTCTGTCCACCCTGTGTCAGCAAACAAGCACTGCACTCTCTGCGCAGTGCTCCATTCACTTACACGGATCTGGACCCCCTCCTCAGATCCCTCCTGCTCAGCTGTGGCTATGTCGGCCTCCCTCATATTAGTGAAACACACTGGGACGGTGGCCGGTCATGCAAGCCCAGTACGCACACAGGTATCCGTAGAGGACGTACCGGGCGGCCGTGCGGGAAGTGTCCACCTCCAGCTCGTCTGATGGAGAGCAGAGAGAGGTCTTCATGAGACAGAGCCATGACACGGGGACATGCACACATTTACGTGAGTAAATGTGAGAAAAAAGGAGTGAATAACCTACCCAGCAGCTTCTCCACCCTCTTAGGAGCCAGCTCGAGGCACTTGAGGATGCTGGCTGAATCGGGGATCCTGGCCATTTTTGCCCGCTTCACTCTGTTTTGATGGACCATGATAGGCCTGCTGGTGTCTTTGCGGGCCTTTTCCAAGTACAGCAGGATCTCCTTCATCTGCTCCCGGGACAGGCGGCATTGCTGGGGGCGGGAGTTCATCATGTACTCAATGAACTGAAATGCGTGATGAATTTAAAAACGCAAAGTGGTGATTTCCTTCCCACTCTGCCCCATCTCGGACACCCATCTGTGGATTAGAAGGAGGAAAAAAGGGTGGAAAGGGGGAGTCAGTGGAAGGCAGGCAGGCAGGCAGGCAGGCAGGCAGGTGCAGAAAAACAGCAGGTATGTTAAGAGAAAGTCACTTACTCTTTGATCCTTTTCACATTGTGGAGGAAGGTCCAGTCGCCGATTTTTTTCTGGCCCTCCGACATAAAGTAAAGGAAGGCCTTCACGCGGCTCACCCGCGATTTAGCAGCCTCCACCATTTTCGGGGTGGCCTGGGTGCTTGTGTAGAATTCCCTAAACCGCTTTAGGTATAACTCTGAAAAAACAGGGGTGGGACAGGCACTGTGTGTGCAGTGTAAGTGAGTCACAAAGCATTTATAACAAATAAAACGTATCAAGGCAACTTCATTCACTCGCAGCACTTTGATAGTTTTAGTTAAAAAAAACAACTGAAAAACAGCAAATTAATATGTACTTACATCCATTGGAAACAGTAAAAAAAAATGTTGTTTTAAAACCTCTTTAAAATACTCCTCTTCTTGCTGGCACACGCAAACAACTGTTTAGACAGTCACGGTCCAAATGCTCTGTACAATGGCGACTCCTCGAAATGTATAGGTCCTCCCAGTCTCTAAAGATAGAACTGGCAAAGAAGCCTCGCCCACGAGGGCCTCCACGCACTTAGATGCGTAGTTTGTGAAGAAAGTAGATCTATTTGCTTTAATAAAGCTCCATGAAAGGGCTCAGAAACATAGCTGCAGCCTTTTAAAAGCTTGAAAAGGATTAAAGTGTGGTTAAATGTGCGTGAATTATGATGGATTAATGAGCTGTTATTAACATGATCAGTTCTACATGCGCAGTCTTCAAATGGGAGAGGGATACACGTAAACAGCGCAGATCAGCTGATTGCTTTAATAAAGCTCCATGAAACGGCTCAGAAACATACTGCAGGCTTCCCCAAACTTTAGATAATTTTAATTGTGACCACAAGGTTTAAGAGAGGGCCAGCAATTCCAATGTGAGCATGTGATGAATTAACCAAATCTCAACCAAGTCTGCAACACATGTGGTGAAATTGACAGGTTCTCAACTTGTGTTTTGGGACACTTGGCATACATTATCATTGGGGAAAGTGTCAGGCAAATGGCCCAAGGTTACCCAGGGACAGGTGCCTGAAACATGGGTACACTTGGAGGACAACCCTGTGCGCATGTATCCCATCCATATCACACTTTGCCATTTTTTCGGGCCATTCATTGACTTATACTGGCCGTGTCCCTCGCTTTACACCGGGTGTCCCGGTTTTCCCTTATGGGCCACCAGGTGCATGGGAGTGCCACGGCCAATACTATCCTATGAACCATTGACTTATACTGCCCGTGTCCCTCGTATACACCTGGTGTCCCCTGTTTTCCCTTATGACCCACCAAGTGGATGACAGTGCTAAGGTGAATACATGGCTTGGGAAAGGAACATTGACATGTGCTGGCTCTGTCCCTTGCTATCACCTGGTGTCCCCTGTTTTCCCTCATGGCCCACCAAGTGGATGACAGTGCTAAGTTGAATACTTTGCTTCGGTGTAGGCAAGGATTCACTTGGGAAAGTCGGGGACACCTGGTGTATACGAGGGACACCTTCCACATATCTCCCCCCCTGCCTCCCTCCGTGGTCGTCGCTTCCACTCGGCGGCAGTTAAGGGAAATTCAGGTCTGAAGGGGGCGGAGCCTAAGGTTAGCGTCAGGAATATCATTGAATTTGGATTTCTGGTTGGGGTCAGGTTGCATTTAGACTAATATTTTTTTAGAGTACAATCTAAGATTGGTTTGGTGGGAATGGTTTAAAATGGGTAGATTTAGGTTTGGGAAGGTTCAACGGGTTAGGTGTTAGGGTTTATATGTGCAGGCTTGTTGGGCTAGGGTTAGGATAATAACTGAGTGTTAGATTTTGGTCACCCCCAGAAAGGATCAGGTTTAGCCTAAATCGGCTCAGTTATGGTTGAGGTGCAAACACACCCTCCATTTCTGCTACCTGTATGACCCCCTCTCTTTTCCAATGGTTATGGTCAATCTGACAGAGAGAGATATCCCAATCGTTGTGGTTTTTAGTATAACAGTGGCCATCAGTGGGCTCTAGACTGTCTACTTTTAAGGCTAGGCTAGGCTTAAAACTTTCCTTTTTGATAAAGCTTATAGTTAGAGTGGCTTAGATTATCCTGAGCTATCTCTGTAGTTATGCTGCTATAGGCTTAGGCTGCTGGAGGACAAAATGACCACTTTCACCCTCTTGGCTACTATCTCACAGTACTCTTCAATTTTGTATTATTTACTGTTATTTCAGCTTTTAACCTTGTTCTCTCTCTTTTTTCTTCCGAGAAGCTACACCTGGCCTGACTCTGTGTCTACCTGTAACACGTTTCTGGAGAGGGGAATCCTCCAAGCTTCTGCTGGCAATAACTTAATGCTCACCCTCTACCGATGATCCACATGACCCTGTCTTTCAGTGTTTATCCCTTTCTCTCTCCTAGACATAGCTACTGACTGAGCTTTAATGTACTAACCTTGTGCTCTCTTCAGACTCTAAAATTTAAA